>OY726523.1:85080679-85680679 GCA_963383655.1 Bathymodiolus septemdierum
CTGATTTTGTCTGTTTGTTAACTTATGAGCGTTGCCTTTCCCTGTGGAAGATTGCTCGGTGTTCGGTACAAGCTTTCTATATCATTGAATTTTTTTTGTTTTTATTTCATATCTAACAATAATTGTCGATTATTCACAATAAACATTGTTTCTTTTATCTTTTTTTATCATCGGGAATCCAAACCGCCGTTTTGGTTACATTACGAAAAAAGTAGTCCGCTGACCATCGTCTATCGAAAAATAAACTGTCAAAACCCCGCCTCCATAAGCGTGTATACCCAATCAGAGCATAGGAATTCTAATTATGTAAATCATATAAGAAATATGAATAGTAAATATAGCAAGAAGTATATTCAAAACAAGGCAATTATAATGTAACAACTGTTAAGACAATTTAGCTTATTTTGTGCTTCTTGACATTGTCGAATAAATACAATATACGTACACTGTCGAAAAAATATAATATTCATTTGCACTCGCTGGTAAACAGAACAGAAAAGCTCAGCAAATGCTCGGTTTTCTACCCGCTGAATGTTATATTTTCTGATAATGTACGTGTATTGTATTGACAAGTAGGTAAGTGGGACACACATAGCAGGAGTAGTGCAGTTCTTCATGAGTAAGGAATAGAGTTATAACTTATCATGAGATAGCAAGAGAGCAATAATTCTTCAAGAGTTAGGAGTAGAGTTATTTCTCATTATAAGTTAGCAATATAATTACTGCTCATCATGAGTTAGACATATAGTTATGACTCAACATAAGTTATGAGCAGAGCTATGAATTATGATGAGCTATGAGTAAAGCTATGAATCATCAGGAGCGATGAGTAAAGTAATGACTCATCATGAGCTATGAGTAGAGCTATGATTCATCATCAGCTATGAGTAGAGCTCTGATTCATCATGAGCTATGAGTAGAGTAATGACTCATCATGAGCTATGAGTAGAATTATCATTTATCATGTGTACTGATGCTTGTATTGTCTACCGGTCGAGACTGACTTCAAAATATTATTTATATCGTTCTTTTTTTATTTGTTTGCAACAGTATGCGACAATGCATAGTTCATCTTTAATACCATATTATGATAATACACAAAGCGAACTAAAAGTACTTACGTTTGGCGATACTATGTATCATTCATCCAATAACTAACATCATGTGCTATTGTCTATATCCCATTTTTTTATTACCGGGTCTGTTTAATTGGGTACTTGTAATGGTATTCCATTGTCGTATTCTGCTTTACCGCTAGAGTTATTGTCTCATGTCTTCATGTTAAAATTTTAGGGAAATTATGTAATAATTATAGAATAATACATGGCCTTTTTCATATTGCCCTTGTTTTCAGCTCGAGACCTTGATGGCCATGTGTTAAAATATTTATCACATAATTTGCCAGGGCAGATAACATTGCATTGCCCTTCACAAGAGGGCATATGCCATGTTATTGCCCTCGTAAAATTGTATTGCCCCGGAGGCAAATAACACGCCGCAAATTATGTTGCTTTTTTACAAATACAAATTCGGCGTTATTTCAATAAACTATGTGATAATAATGCATATTATATTGTATATTGTACATTGTATGAACATGGAGAAGACAATACTAAATCGAAAAACTTGTGTCTGATCATTTTGTCATTATTGAGACAATAAAATATGCTTAGGTTAATATGAGTTATGAGTAGAGTTATGATTAATTATGAGTTACGAGTAGAGTTATGGGTCATCATGAGTTCTGAGTAGAGGTATTGGTCATCGTGAGTTAGGAATATATTGGTGACTCATCATGAAGTAGGAGTAGAGCTAGACACCACAATGACCAAAAGAAAAATGACAAAAGGACAAACAACGGAAAGCATTAACGTATTGATCAGTAATTCAATGATGATTCATCTACAATGCCGCATATTTAATCAACATTTAATACCACGCACAACATACACACTTTTCTTATCGTGTAAAACGCATGATGTATTGTCTGTAATAATAATGTGCTTTTGTCATAATATCACAAGTTCAAATTCAAAATAATGAAAAATGGAAAAACAAAACAGATGCCAACAGCACAAAAAAACAATTTGAAAGTGATACATGGCTTTTTTTTATTTCGAAATGTTAGTGCATAATTGAATAATTTGTAAACTATACCAACAATCGAATGAAGTAAATTTTGATATTTACTGTTCCTTCAAATTCTTTCGCAAAGAAAGTGATTCGAGTAACATGGCTGACTCCTTCATATAACAATACAGGACAAGTTAGACATGCGCTATCTGATTGGCATAGCCAATGATGAGATTCTTGCAAGTCAAGTGAAACAGGAACATGTTAACTTCGGTGACATTATTCAATTTTGTTTCTACGAAACATACCTGAATTTAACACTGAAGACATTGTTGGGTTTTAAGTGGGCAACTGAATTTTGTAGTAACGCACATTTCATTATAAAAACTGATGATAACATTTATGTAAAAATACATAGATTACTTAGAACAATGTTAATAAATAATCGTTCATTTAAGACATCTCTCGCTGGAATGTGTGAAATGGGTTTACCACGAGACACGAACCGTGCCTCAAAATGGTATATAACACCTAGACAATACCCAAACCGTCGTTATCATGGGATATGGTATGGGTTTGGGTACATCACTAATGTACATACGTTGCACAACATATTGAAGGTATATGCCAATATACCATAATCCATTTGGAAGATGTATATATAGGATTTTGTTTGAAAATAACTAGGCTATTAGAAGAGCTTAGAGATACCAAAGGGGCAATCAGAATACGCATATCGAAGAAGAACAGACAACACAATGGCCAAAAGAATAAAAGCACAAGAGGAAAAACAACGATCGAGAAAACATACATATAAAACAAAATATCGAGTAACACGAACCACACTGAAAACCGGGGGTGGACTCAGGTGCTCCGGAAGGGTAAGCAGTTCCTGCTCCACTAGTGGCACCCGTCGTGTTAATCTAGTTACAACCCCGATAATAAGTCGCGAATGAGGAAAGAACGGGAAGTGCTTACGACAAGTGGAACATATGCGTGGTCATGTGTGACACAAATATTCCATAGAGGTCAATCATGGTGGCGACCATAAAATGTTCGAAGTGATGACTTCACCTTTACCAAAAGGAACCCTTGGTTGAGTAGCTTCATTGTAGCAGAAACACTCTCTCAGGGAAATCGTGATAGGAACCACAATCTCTGGAATATCGTATCATCGGAGAGATATATACTTCATATGCAGGTGCTGCTTGAATGTTGCTTCAAATAAATGGAAAGTTCACAACGGGTAAATGCAAATCATCTCTTTTGTCGTAAATTTTCGTTCTTAACCAACCCTCACTGTCGATTTCGAGGTGTAGGTCAAGGTATGCAGCATATATATCTCTATCTGTGATATCCTTTATTTCAAGATCAATGGGATAAATGCGATCAACAAAACCACCAAACCTAGAATTATTTAGCGAACTTGAAATTAAAGGTTCTTGCTAGCTTCTTTTCGTTTTTCTTGAGAAGCCCATGTATGAAGTCTGCCTCATGCGAATAAAGGAACAAATCGGAGAGAAGAGGAGCATAGTTAGTTCCCATAGGTGTGCCGACTGTTTGATGAAAAAGTCGTCCACCAAGCATAGCACATATGTTGTCAATCAGAAACTGGAGCATGCTGAAGATATCAGTTTCAGAAAACTTTTTGGTAGAATCAGAGTGGTGTTTTACAAAATAAGAACCGTCTCTTCCTACTGCAAGGTATTTGTATCTACGTTGGTCATTCTTTAACATGAAACACAGTTGGACCAACTCCCTTAATGTGTCAGCTTTGAGTGATGAATAGTAGTGTAAAAGGTAGAGAAGTCAAATGTCTTAATGTTATTGCAGAAGGAGAGGGACATAGATTGTATGTAACAGATCTTTCGAGTTCTTCAGAATCCACACATGCTTCACACCACCTCTGGAGAAACTACTGGCACAGTAGCTCTGAAGTCCGATTTTGACTGCCGATATAATACATGTTGATAATGTGGAAAGAGGTTTCATGGAGCATTTGGCAGACCCTGTAAAATAGCGCTGCTTGAAAGGAGAGTTGTGTTATTTAGGAATCCAGTAGAGTGATGGTAGATCCAGTTCTTCATCTTTGGTTGAAATTCCAAAGGAATATACAAGAGACCTTATTGTCCAGGATTTCCTCTTTCGTAAGTGCCGTCGGGGTATATGTTGGGCTGCCAAGTGAATTGTCAATACCGTAGTTCCTTTATCAAGCAGTCTATGCAATGTGATTTACACACAAAAACAATATTGTTATGGGCCTTGTCGGTGGAGAAAATAATATATGTGTCATGAAGGGGAGACAGGTGTTTAGCAACATTTCGGTCTTTAAAGATTGATGTAGAGCGAATGCTCATAGACCCACGTATATTTTTTTTAATTATATTCTGTGTTAGCGACCTCCCACTCTTCACCCATTCGGGAAGAGTATCTAAGTCCTCCTATACACTGGTAAATATCGGAGGTTTCCTTCGTGATGAAGACATAGCATACTCACCATGCAATTTAAAATATCCTAACTGTGTACTGGGTCACCAAGTTAGTCTGCAGCAAACGTAGGTCGTTTGGAATACACCATGTGATAGTGGCTTGACAAGGACGTAGTTAATAGTTAACATAATAATGAATGCTATTCCGAAATTTACTGTTGCCCAAGTGCTGGGAGTCTTTGTGTAGATGATTAAAACAAAACAACGGATATTTAACATAACAATGCTTTCTATTGAGATATTTACTGAAGGTCAAACGTTGTGAATCTTTGTGTACATAATAATACAGCAACTATCTAATTTTATTTCAAACCGAAATTTAGATTTGTATTTTGTATTTATTAAAGTTTGAATATTAAAGTGGTTTCTGTGTCTCTTCTATTACTAGTTTATCATGAGTTTGGAATAGAGCTATGACTCATCATGAGACTGCAAAGAGCAATGACTCTTCGTGGGTTAGGAGTAGAGTTATTCTTCAATATAAGTTATGAGTGGAGTTATTGGCCATCAAAATTTAGGAATATATGTAGGGTTATAATTAGCTACCAATAGAGCTATGGCTCATCATAAGTTAGAAATTAAGCTAAGGCTCACCAAGAGTTAGGAACATATGTAGCGTTAGAGAACACAAAGAAAAAATGATAAAAGTAAAAACAACGATCTCCAAAACATTACATATACAACTAAAGATCGAGTAACACGAACCCAATATATAACCTGTGGGGAACTCAGGTGCTCCGGAAGAATGAGCAGTTCCTGCTCCACTAGTGAAACCCATCGTGTTACTCTAATTACAAGCCCGTTACTCTAGTTACAAACCCGGTTATTTCGTCATGAATGAGGAAAGGACAGGGTATTGCTTACGACAAGTGGTATATATCCGTGGTCTTTTGTGACATATATACCCCATAGCGGTTAACTAGGTCAAGGCGGCGACCGTAAAACTCTCGAAGTTCATCGGTGTGTAGTTAGTGGTTATATTTCGATTAAGACAACGATGCTGGAAATTAAATGGCATAGGTGTATTGTTCATGGATTTCTCATTATATTGAATTACTGCATTGGTAATTACCTGCTGTGTTTATCAAGTGTGAACATACATACTATGTGCTATGTGGACATGAGAATATATCCGTGCAGGGAAAGTGGTCTTAACATTACGGATCTATAATTATATCAGGCATCATTTTAGTTATCTGCTGATGGGATTTTCTGTAAACGATTACTCCTACTCTTGTCTAAGCGTATGATTGATAATCGATAAACATTCAATTATTTATCAGTAATTCAAGGGCGATTATTCTGAGATGCCCTCTATTTAATCAGCATTTAACACCACGAACACCATGTACACTATTCAAATTCTTTCTAACCGGTGAATGGTTAGCGTGCTGGTTTTGAGTGCGGTCGATCTTTGGTTCGAACACCGTTCGGGTAAGCCTAATGACTATGCAATTGGCATGTATTGCTTCTCCGCTAAGCATGCAGCATTAAAGAAAAAGAGCAAAGACTGGTTGGATCGGAATCAGGATAATGTGTCCGAGTGGGGCGGCATACATATCCGTGGACTGCTGTTTCTGTGAGCCAGCACTATTAAAATCAACAAAGCGTGTTGATCTAGTAAAAAACGGCCCTTATCATCATTTCATTGATAATCAACTTGTTATGGCCATGAATTTTGTTTTGAATAACTACATATGCTACACATGTGAACATTAACATGATATAATTATTTAAATGTATTCAATATGATAATAATTTAGCAAGATTCTGTAATGGATTAACAACATATGCTAATAATGGGCATCTAAGACTTTCAAAGGTAATTTTGTATTTAAAATTAAATTATCTTCTATGAACTGGAAAACTGTTTAAAACATGAAGTTATTCTTTAAAACTACACCTATTCTCAACCTTTTAAGAATATTTGTATAGAAGGATCCATAAATATTACATAATTACAATTCCAATTACAATATTACATAACATTTCTTTTTAAGATGATAAACTTTAGAAAATATTCTATTTTCAGGTCAACCATTGCCTTAAAAAAATAAACAAGCTAGAAAAAATACTGTTTTAAACTTTAAAAATGATTTACTTTTCTTAAAATTTACATTTACAAATTTGTCCTTAATTCAAACAAATCAACAACAAAAATCCAAACAACTGTATGCTTAAAAAATAAGCCGACCTCTAATGTCATTTCGAGCGTCGCCGCTTTTATGCTGACCTTTGACGCGGCTGTGTGATTCTGGGGCAATTTATGTGCGACCGAACAGCACACATGTCCAACAAAATGACAGATGGACATTCGCCAAAAATCGGTAAATTTACTTTACTAATTTCCTATTAATGAATTTCAACAATGGATTGAGCACAAATTGATTGCATTATAAAAAAAAATACTTATACTTTGAATGCAAAAAATAACAGTTCTAAAAGTATTGGCCATTGGAATCGTTTTCTTAATTTTATTGAAGGAAGAAACTAAGGTGGACTATGTAGTAACAATTGACAAAAGCTCGTATAGAAGACAATCACTATGGTTGAAATCACTGATTTTCGGATTCTACAACATGTAGGAAAGTCATGTTAAAAACGATGTAAATGGTAGAGTTGTACATTGACACTTCACGGGGAACTTGTCAAAGTTTTAGAATCAATAAAACACACATACATAGTTTATATATGACAATAATTATCGGAGTCTGTTCATAATTGCACAAGCAATCGGTTATTGCATTAACATAGATAACACAATTATGTACTCCATAACAGCAACATTATAAGTTAAAACAAATATCAATATACATGAATACAATAACACTACAGTCAACACTGAAGCAAAACTCAGTTTCCTTCACATCAATATCACACTTCACATCAATATCACACCCACTCACTCACATATTATTATGCAAAAAATATGATTTATTGTGTATTGTCTGTAGTTATAATGTGTTTGGATCATAATATCACAGGTTCAAGGTAAAAACAACACAAAATGGAATAAAGATGTCAACAGCACAGAAGAACAATTTGAATGTGATCAATGCTTTTTCTCTTGCTTTTAAAATGCTCATGCAGAATCGTTGAATTTGTAAAATAATGATGTCTTGAGCAGAACAACATCAATGTGCTTCCATGTCCTTCCAAATCAGCAGATTTGAATTCCATTGAACACCTATGGGATCAGCTGGATAAAGGTGTGCACCAGCGACAATCTCCATCAGATCCTCAGACCATCGACCGACTCCGCCAAATGTTGCAACAGGAATGGCAAACAACACCAAGAAACAATGTGAGAAATTTGATTGAGTCTATGCCGAGGAGATGCAGAGCAGTGTTGGCCGCACGTGGTGGTCATACACGGTACTAACTTTAACGTGACCTGATCTGTGATAAACTGACTTTTTTTAGCTTATCCTCTGTAGTATGGACTGTTAATTTTTCAATAATAAACATTCAGAGTCGATATCTAAAAGTGTATCTGAAAAAGTCTGATTTAAAATACATGTATTGAAATACCTAAAATTCCCGCATGCGTTTCTTCTTTTGCAGAGTGTATTAAAGGTATGTGTACGCCAATATACCATACATCCATTTAGAAGATGTATATATAGGATTTTGTTTGAAAAAACTAGGGTATCAACTGATAAATATCGGAGGTTTCTTTTGTGAGGAAGACATAGACTACTCATTATATAATTTAAAACATCCTAGATGTGTATTGGATCACCATGTCAGTTTGTAGCAAATGAAGATCGTTAGAAATACACCATGTGATAATGGCTTGACCAGGATGCAGTTGATATTGAAGATAATAATGACTTCTATTCCGAAATTTTCTGTGGAGTCATTGTGGAGATGTTTAAAACAACACGACATATATTTAGCTTAATAATGATTATTATTGAGATATTTCCTGTAGACCAATCATTGTGAGTCTGTGTGTACACGATTAAAATACTACAATAGTATTTAACATCACAATGAATGATACTGAGAGAAGACTTGTTTTGTAATTTGGAGACCATACCAACGATCGAATGAAGTAAATTAATTAATTTTGATATTTACTGTTGATTCACATTTCTTAGCAAAAAAAATATTCAGGAAGCATGGCTGACTCCTTCATATAACAATACGGTACAAGTTAGATATGCTTTTCTGATTGGTACAACTAATGGTGAGATTCTTACAACACGTACCCTTCCTCAAAATGGTATGTATCTCCTAGAAAATACCCGAACCGTCCATATCATGGAGTATGCTATGGTTTCGGGTACATCACTAGTATACAAACGTTACAAAATATTTTAAAGGTATATGTCAATATACCATACATCCATTTAGAAGATATACATGTAGGATTGTGTGTGAAAAAACTATGCTATAAACTGATAAATATCGGAGGATTCTTTCGTGAGGAAGACATGCATTACTCATGATATAATATAAGACATCCTAGATGTGTTCTGGATCACCATGTCAGTCTGTAGCAAATGAAGATCTTTTGGAATACATCTTGTGATAATGGTTTGACATGGATTCAGTTGATATTTAGCATAACAATGAGTTCTATTCCAAAATGTATTGTTGGTCTGCATGGCGACGTCGAACCACCAGCGTCGGTAAAAGATCGAAATGGTCGTCTGTAGGTCGACGTCAGTTTGACGACGCTGAACCAACGTAGGATTAGCGTAGGCAAAACGACAGTCGAGTTTTCGTTCTTCAGCCGACGTTGGGCTAGATATGGCATAATAACGGACAGGTTCTCTCTTTCTCGCCAGCGTCGGGTTAGATTTGACAGACCAACGGTTGGGTTCTCGTCTTTTTACCAACGTTGGGCTTACTAGGACAAAACCACGGTCGACATTAGGTTATCTGCCGACGCATGGTTTGAATATTTGACGTATAATTGTTTATATCTTAATTCTAGATAAACCAGTATTTAAAACACACACACACACAAAACAAAGATTGTAAATGAAATCTACTACGTGGGGATTTCATTGATCATCATTAACAACATCGATACTGATTCCTGTGATTTTATCGCGCGACCACTTCAGAGGTCAATTGCGTGCGTGTAATGATCAAGACAGTTTAGCTGATAGAATATAGTGTGTAATGCCAAGCGAAGAGGTCAGATGCCATAGCAACCATATGTATGAAGGAATCTCGGGGAATGAGTGAAATTTAATATTCCAGAGGTCAATTGCATACTGTTTAAGCATTACTATTATAGTCAATGTGTATATCATGTTGGTACTTGAATATACTATGTAAATAAGACACAACTATAAGACAAATGCAGCACTAAAGTGAAATAGTAGATGCGGTATTACATTACAACTTATTACTTTATCCCAAACAGAACAGACGTTGATCTTGCTTTACAGGAAATCCCCAAATGCTTTGCATCAAATATAAAATTAACCAGTGGGAATATTTCAAAGTTATTAATGATTTCTCATGTAAACGTAATTATATAGTGGTAACACTTTAAGCTAATAAGCATTGGTCATGTAGTGAGACTGCACACATTATAGCTATGATATTTAAACTCAAATTTCTTTTTTTCTCGTAGATGAATGTCTTATAATCTATACATTTTCATAAATACATTAAAATGGAGGATATAGTTTTTATCAATTGAACATATATTTTTTGTTTGTTTTTTGGATTTCTTTTTGTTTTTGTCTTTATAGTAAGCAGAATAGATTGTTTGATTGATTAATAGTGATTCTGAATCTGTTCAACTCGTTTTCCGTTATCCGCATGTTAGGAATTAAATGAATACATAGTTTGACACATGTAATACATAAATAAGCCAACATAATTCAGGTCCATAATATCATTCCTTTTGATTCAGAAGCTATCAATTTCAAGTAGTAAGTTACAGAAAATGTCGTATTGGACTATTAGAAGGTCAGTGAAAAAAAATGTTCGCTAGACACATCAATGAAATTCAAACCCTGTCATCACAAGAAAACTACGGTGATATAACAACACATTCTCCTGAATATGCGGAACCATCAAATATTGGAGAAAGTTCAAACAATCTAAATAGTTTCGACCGGAAGCCAAGGGCCGAAAAGAAAAAAAAAGAACAGAACGACCAACTTGGATATGGAGATCAGTAGAACCAAAAATTCATTGTCTCCATACATCTCTTCTTGCTATGAAAATAAAAATGCATAAATGTGCTCTCTTCTCATTCTGATTTAGCGCACATTAATCATAAAGGGTTTCCGAATTGATGTTAAAGGACTAGTGACACGATTTTACAAAAAAAAAATATTGCTCAGATTTCTTTTATTTGATGATTAATTAATAAATAAAAGCAAAAAAGCAGACAATCCTTGACTAATTAGTAAATTTCTCACTTTTTTGGTACCGCGGACGCTATCTGATTAATATTAATGAGATGGTATGTCACGTGACATTATGACGTCACTTGTTCTTTTGGAACAAAATGGCTGAACGAAAACACGAGGAAGTTATTCACATCGAGGAAAATATCGATTTATTGCTGTGGCGAACAGTGACAGCGACATGAGCATTGATGAAGCTGTTTCTGATATACGTCCGTACCAGTTTGAGCCATTGTTGGGCACTGCCAGTGTTATTTTCAACGAAGAAAGATCAGATTCCGACTCGGATATTGACCTTGAGGCTTGACCAACATTCGCAAAACCAACTTACCGATTGCTAGATAGAACCTGGTAAAACGCATACAATTAATATTTTTTGTTATATTATTTGCAGAAATGTATTATATGATTCTTCTTCTTTTGCATTTCGCTGTTGCGAGTTGAACTAGTGGTAATCATGCTCGACACCTTTCTTCGGTTTACATATAGTAACCCATTTATTTCGCTGCAATTTATAGAATGCATTGTCACAGGTGATTCAGTGTACTATTCCAGGTTCTCTGCCCTTGGTAGAAGTTGCTTATCAAATATATTCTGCAAATGTCAATATTCAGAACGTAAACTGAACAGAAAGTAATGTGTACAGTCCCAGGAGGTGAGTGGCACGCACTGTCATCTATGCACTTTTGGGCTGCCAACAGTGTTTATACATATGCTGTGGTAAAATAATGGTGAACAATATTTAAAAATTTAAAGGTGAGGTTTCATTATTCTTGATGACAAGGTGTAAACAACTGTTGAATTCCTTGCACAGCTCATGCATTTTAAATTACTTTATTACTGACTTTCTTTTCAGCACATAAAAAGCTTTTTTTCAAGACATACTTGGAGATGTAATCTGCATTAATTTATTTAACAATTGCTCTAATCATTTTAGGTGCGAATGTGAGTCATGTTCCACTATGGATACATCAGATGAATGCATCTGTTGTCAAGCTATTTCGGCAGTGAGCATCAACATGGAAGACAGTGATATTTCCTGCATAACAGAACATAACATATTTGTTTCCAACAGTCTGAACCGACATGTACTACATATCAGCATGTTGGAGTACTTAGAAAATGTGGGACCATTAGAAGACAATGAACCAATAAATGAATAATTAGCTCTAGGATTGTTTACATAGCTGAAAGATTGTTGCAGTGACGTTAAATAGTAGAATAAAGGATGAGACGACGACCCCTATCCAACAACAATAAAAAACAAAAAGAGGGCACTGCCCAGTTATCAATGCGGCGAATAAACTCTCACTCGACGGCAAGCTCTTATTGGTCCCTTTAATAAAAATTACAAATTGTGTACAAAACTACCATTCATCTGACAAAGACATCCCAAATTCAAATAATGTAAACACAACAGTAAGAGACAGGACCATTACCAAATAGATTCCTGATTTGGAACAGCTAGGCCCATACAACGCAGTGTTGAACCGGTTTGTGGGATCCCAACCCACACCCCATTAAACAAGCAAAACTTTGTGACATGTTGAAGGATGTCCTTTATCACTTGTTTGCATTTGTGAGATAAAACACAAACTGTATTATATACACATATGTATTATGATTCAATTAATATCATACAAAATGCATAACACTCATCCTTTTTCACCCGGGCTTGGGACCGACCGACGTCGGCAGAGTTAAAAGTGTATTTTGTTTGCATATTGTACATATATATATACAGAATATCTTCATTCCACCAGCACCGTCAGTCCTTAGATCATACACTGCCATGCTTATACTGGCATACAGCCTGATTTTTCATATGAGCATGGATTGGAAGTCAACTAAGGAGAACCGGTAGAATTATAACCGAGGTATAATAAATTAGTTTTATAATGTAATAAAATAGTTCTACTTTTTTTTCCAGGAAATATCGATTCATGGCATACAGTAGATTAGGAGACGTCTTGGAAGAAACAGCATAATTTTTTTACCAGCGTGTGTAGTTACAGACATTTCCATCAGAACAATATTGTGAATTTAAATATGCTCAAGTGTAATTTTAATATATTCAAAATTATTCAGTGTCAATGGACAAAACATCATCTGTAATATTCACAATTCAATGTCAATGGATAACACATCATCTACGATTTGTGGATTTGTTGCATATTGTTACATATTAAAACGTGAACAATGTCTTTCAATTAATTGTCTTTTGATAAACTGAACGAATTCTGATGTTAACGGAAGTGGAATGTGGTTGTTCATGATCTGGATGTCATCGGTAGCATTTGAGTTTGTTGGACATTCCACTTTTCTTCTTTCTATTACTGCCTGTTTTATGAGTCACATAACCTGTAAATAAAAATATTTTTTTAAATATCCAAATAAAAATATAGTTTATTGGTTATTACTTGAATTTGAATTTTGGTGTTTAACGCCACTTTCAGCTATATCATGACGACCAGTTTTAGTGGTGGAGAGAACCACCGATCCAGGCCAAGCAACTGGTAATTTATATCACTTGCGGCTGCGAGTCGAGTGCACTTTTTTTTGTAATTTACAAAGCTGGGCGCGAACCCACACCGTATTGGTGATAGGCTTATATGAGTTGTTAGATCCAACGACCTTACACATTGAACCACCCGGACCCATTATTACTTGAATAAACATTCACTTTACAAACATACGTTGTAATTGTTTTTGGTTCCAGTTTGCATGAAGACATCTCGTATACTAGATAGGGAGTGTAGCGGACAAAGGGTTAGGGTATTGTATCTACTCATATACATGTACATACCAAGGCATATGCTATGATTTTATTTTGGAGATGTGTCTTCTAGAAAATGGAAAAAATTACCACAAGTAGGAGGACCTTTTCGTGGCTTCACCATTGCTTCGGTACCCTTCTTTGCTTTTGGATAGCTGATATTGTAGCATAAATCACCATTTTCTATCACAAGTTGTTGTCTTCCACAGTTTTCGTTGTAATGCATGGCTGTTATAGATAACATGTGAATAGTATAAAATACAACTTTAAGTTTAAAGAACAGATTAAACAGTAATAATATTATAAGCAAAATAATTATGTCTAACAAAAATGAAATTATTGATTGATTGATTGATTGGTGATTAATTGATTTACATGTCAGCAATACTGCAGCTATCTCATGATGATCAACATAAATACAGATGAGAGACAATTTACTCTATACCACTATATATATGCGCAATTCAATAGAAACTTATAGGAAATCCAAAGAAAAGAATTACCTTGCTAGCATTGCTGCATAGCAAAAGTGGGTGCTCTTTGGTGCAAACTGGTTAACTATGGAGTGAAACACTTCTAAACAGTATGCTTGGTGAACTGGCAAAAGCTTTGGGACATCTCTCGCAGGTGGTCGTTTTCAAAGACACCCTTCAGTAATTTATGTGGCACTGAACCTGAAACAAAAATAATGAGCAATGGTTAAGCACAGACATATAGTCCCAAATGAATTAGAGTGGGAGGGAAATACATTCAATGAGTACAAGCCTATCACCAATATCGCGTGGGTTCGCGCCCAGCTTTCTAACTTACAAAAAGGGTGCACTCGACTCGCAGCCGCAAGTGATACAGTTTACCAGTTGCTTGCCCAGGGTCGGTGGTTCTCTCCGGTTCCTGCACCACTACAACTGATCGCCATGATACAGTCTTCGAAATTAGACTTTCGAATTTACTGGCCAGAATGTTCACTGGTCGTGGGCCACCGGACCACTGCTAAAGTCGATGACGGATGATATTCCCTGTAGCTGAAATATTGTTGAAAGTGGCGTTAAGCACCAACAATTCATTCATTCATTCATTCCTCTTTGATCTGTTTCATACAGTAATGATACTTCATGTATAATTTGAAAAGGTAACAGCTAAGTGTAAAGGTACATTTCAATCAACCATCATGAAAAGATGTACATAATCAGACTGGCCACCATATTTACATTATAATAATACACAATGCTGTTCATTTCAAATGAGTAATTAGCTTAGACAATATCAACAATTGCTTTTTTTTCTAGTTTGTTTTTCGCTCTATCGGTGATATGGCCGGAATAACTTGACCAGCATGCATTCTCGCAAGGGTAACAGTACGATATTGTTTGCAAAAGTCAAAAGGACGAGGCAACCAGGCAGCATTGGGAAATATCCATATATACCGTTAATATTATTACAAGTTGATTGCAAATACAAGTTACATTGGAAACGAATATTATATATGCATACATTTACTAACCTCGGCTTTCCTACGCTTTTCGAAAGCTCTTGGCATTGGAAGTTGAATGGGTCGGCCATGTTTCACCTCTCTGCTGACTCAATGCCAATGTTTTCGATGGAACGGCGTCTGGCTTCAACCTTACCTGGAATTTACCGTTAACACCTAGCTCTGCAATCCTCCAAGTGTCTTGCGTAAAACTGTCCTTGGAGAAAAGCGCAGAACACAGCCTGTAACTGGGACCGGGAACGAAGTTCGATCTCTTTCAGTAATGTGTCCACACTTTTCGGAGATTACTGTCTTTCGGGAATGAAAAAAAAACTTAGTCCATTTTCCTTTTTCGCTTGGTTATTACAACCAAATGCTGCACAATAAACCATGTTGGAATATATTTCATCAGAACACGTGTTTATATCGTAAACAAAAACAGTTATTGAAAGGTAAATTAGCTGTCAATCAATCTGTCAATCACTTCCTTATCAAAATTTATCAAAAGAACAAATGACGTCACACAACATCAGCCTCGGTTTGGATTGAAAAATATGCATACATTACAGGTAGCTCACTAGACAGTTATTATGGGCGTAAACTAGTATTTATATATTCCAAATATGGGAATAGAGACGTTTTCTATAAATTCTTGATACCTACTAAGAGATTTAGTTTCACTAGTCCTTTAACAATTTAAAGTTGATGAATGAGTTATATTTTATTCTTATGTAGTTGGTTATTATTCCTGGTTTCTGATTGGACAATGCTATAATTTGCACGGTATCATTTCTACAGTTGAAATATCATTAAATATTTTAAAAAAATTGGCCGATTACCACATACGTCATCTTGTCAATAATGTGACAATGCACATTTATGCACATGAATACATTTGAATGGAAATAACTGAATTTTATTTGAAAATGTCACGGCATCAATTTTCGATTTCACGCGTTGCTCAATTTGCGACCATCAAATGTCAAATTGATGCCGTGATATCTTCAAATACAACATAATTATCTTCTAAATATGTACGCCATGATATACTAGAGACATACCATAGTTTGTCTGTTAGTGTGTCATTTTGATGACTCCAAGGAATTGACATATATATATCTTCTCTATTTAAACATAGCCAAAACCCCAGTTGTCGAAGTACTTCTTATAAAATGGGAATAAGTATTACATCTTTTGTTGGGCCTACGTTCATCAGTATGTTTCCACCGCAACTTTCAAAATAAATAGATATTTTATATTATAATGCAAAGCATGCTTTAAATGATATCTTAATATGTTAAAAAATAATTACGTGTATACATTGTAAAAAGTAGCGTCTTTTTCAGAGCATACCACCGTATTTGTGCTGTTAAGCTTATGGAAGCCATGATTTGTTTGAAGTTGATCATGGGTTAGTACATTTTGTAGCTCATATTGAAAATCGTTATTAATAAAACATTAACAATTCTCACGCAACATTATCGTTTTACAAACCATATCACCATAGAAGCAGATCATAAAAAAAGTTTCCCCATTTATCATAACACCATACATTATAATATTAATCTTGGTTGGTTTTATGCGACTTTCAACAATATTTTAGCTATATCTAGGCGGTTAGTTTTATTGGTGGAGGAAACAAGAGGACCCGGAGAAAACCACCGGTCTGTCGCAAGTCACTGACAAATTTTATCAGATAATGTTGTACACCTCGTCCTGATCGACACTACAACTCACAACAGCAGTTGTTATAGGCGCTGATTGCTTAGATAGTTTGTTAATTTTGTAATGTTCAGGGTATCAAACATGTGTGTCTGTTTGTATTCATCCATTAAGTAAATATATTTGACACAACTTTATAGAAACCTATTGTAACAATAATAGTCAACCAAGGATGTCGGAGATTTTCTTATCTTGTACCTTTTTCCGGTGCTTGCACACCTTTGTATTTATTTACATTCTATCGTATCATACAAGCAACTAGAGCATTGTCCCGCAAAATTAATTTCCATTATTAAAATAGGTTGTCTATTTATCGATATGCATCCGTGTCTTGGCAGTATGTTTAATGTATTTCATAATAAAATATCTAAACTATATCTTTAAATGCTACTACAACAACGAGAAATACCCATAACAATAGTTGACTTTGGTCAAAGCGAGATATTTTTCTACGCTAGTCACAAACAAGAGATACTTGTTAAACATTGACACGTTAGAAAGTGGTGAGAAAAAGCTTCAAACAGCGTGAAAGGTGCAATATCGTTTAATCTGTTTTGACAATAACGTGGAGGTCTATTTGCAGTGTTAGCAGTTATTGTGACAATTATGACAATAACGGGGAGTTCTATATGCAGTGTTAGCAGTTATTGTGACAACAATGACAAGCACGGGGAGGTCTATAGGCAGTGTTAGCAGTTATTGTGACAATAACGAGGAGGTATATATGCAATGTTAACAAATATTATGACAATAACGGGGAGGTATATATGCAGTGCTAACAGTTATTGTGTCAATAACGGGGAGATCTATATGTAGTGTTAGCAGTTATTGTGACAATAATGGGATCTATATGCAGTGCTAGAAGTTAGTGTGATAATAACGTCGAGGTCTATATGGAGTGTTAACAGTTAGTGTGACAATAACGGGGGTTATATATGCAGTATGGCACAATTACTGCACTTGAACGAGAACAATATGAGGCTATATGGAGCAGAGTACAATAGTATTGAACGAGGCGAAGTCGAGTTCAATAGTGTTGTACTCTGCTCCATAAGTGTAGTAATTGTTTTATTACATAAGGCTCTATTTAACTGTTTTTCATTTGGCCAGAAGCAATACACGTGAAATACCTTGTAAGCGCAATTTCTCCTAAGCGCTGATTGGAGTTTTGTGAAACTTTACACAGTTGCAGTACACAACCTGCAGATGTACATGAAAGAATACAGTTGCTGTCTAAAGTCTACAAGGGGAGATAATTAACTTGCTAATATACCTTTATTCCAAAGTTTGAACATCATAGTATTGCAAACGAGGGGTATCACTCAGTGAGGTCACTCACAGTTCTAGTTGAATTACCTAACACAATATTACGTTATTTAAAGTAATGATATCATGAACAGTTGCTGCTGTTAATGAGAATATTCTTTCCTGTTGGGATCAAATCTTTGCATGTATATACAAACTGCTGTTCCTAAAGCAGTTGGAATATCATCTGCTCGTAAGACGTCAGTGCCTTTTGGATCATATTAACGTAACAGAAAATTAATCAATTGCATACAGTGCATTTGAATCTTTATGAAAGGTTTGATATTAAAACAATTTGATGGATTTTACTGAAATTTGCAGGAGAGATATATATTGTGCTGATCATTTTTGCAATTTGCATTATTAATCTCCCTCTTAAATTAGGTCTTGAAAACTGCCAAAATCTCTGAATATCTGAATTGCAGGGACAATAACTCAAAAACAGATTGTCATTTGTTTTCCAGAAATGCATAAGATAGATAGATGGTGTCCTGCTTATCATATTAAGTAAGATTTTCTCTATCTGTTATTAACTTTTAGCTTTTGACAACTTTATTCTATTCTTAGCCATCGAGACCATAATTGAAGTACGATTGGCAAGAAAAAGGGAAATTTCGTAAACGACCCTTTATACATCATTCCTATAAAGTAACAATGTATCTGACAAGGTAGTTTCAGAAGAGATTCTTTTCTAATTTCGATCAATGAGAAACAAGTATTGCCAATAGCAGCAATGATTGCAATCGGCACGAAATGAGTTTTTTTTTAGTACGTAGCTCTGCTGAATACCATGATTGTAAAGTTATGTTACAACTGTAAGTAGTTTCAAAGGAGAATATTTATCATTAAAAATCGCACAAAATATAAATGTACCTGAAAGCCAGAAAAACAAGGCTTCATAATCCAAGCTTGTGACTGATCTCTGGTTATATGAACTTTCTTTCACCATTGCATACATCTGTAACCGACGATCCACATTACTCAAAATCCCTTCAAATTGAGCCATAGGTATCCCTGCAAAATATGATCCTACCGTGTTCTCCTATTATGTGTCTATGTTTTGGGTTCTGTGTTGTGATTTCTGCATACAAACGATGTTCGATTCGTCTTTACCTCCAATTGTTTGTAAGAGGGATCATGTCTTATTAACGTTGTTTGTGTTTGCTTGCGGATAGTGGTGTCCAGCGCACATTGTGTTGAGGTTTTTTGTTTTTGTTTTTGTTTTTGTTTTCTTTGTCTTGTGTGACCTGTGTTGCCAGTTTCTCTGGATTGTCCATTTTGTATCACCTCTTCAGTATTCTCTATCATTTATTGACTTTAGCACATTAAATGTAAAGTAAATGTCATCTTGTTTGTATTATATCATAAGTGGATTTATGGAACATAAATAAATTTATGATACCTAAATTATTTTTTGGTAATTTTATGAAATCTTTTTCACTGAAGTTTTATGATTGCATGGTAATCTATGCGATTGCTATTTTTAGATTATACATCATTCTATCACTATTGATTTTTCGCAGCGCCATCTATAAAGTTCAAATTGTAAACTCAACTTCTTAGTTCAAAGCAATTTTCAAGAATTTTATGAATTTAAAGTTATGTTTTCGTCTTTTCATGTGCATTGACAGTAAGAATATGGATTGATGTAAGTATTTATTGTGATTTGAGGGTTTATATCAACGTTGTATAAAGAATCTTTGATAATTGTAATTCTTTTGATCATTACCTAGATATCGGCATGAGTTTTTATTGTGCAACATGTTTTGATGCATCTTTGCATTTAATGCTTTGAATAATACGGCAACACAAGTCTTGATACTTGGGCATTCTTTTATTAGCCGTTTTTATGATTTTCTCCGTTTTATTGTATGATGTCAATTTAAATTTAAGCTGAAACCCACACAGTGAGAAGGTTTTCTTGAGAGGCTACCCAGGGGTCAAGATAGATTACATCAAAGAAAGATGTTTGCTTATGGTTGGAAGTTTACAGCCGACAGTTGTTTTACTGCAAGTGGATTCAAATGACTTATGTCAGTTGGATAAGTCAGTTCAAGAGATAGAACAAAAATTAATAGGGTTAGTTTTAACATTGAAATATTGTTATCATGTACAAAGAGTGGCAGTTTTGTAGATTTTACTTCGGCAATGGCCTAGACGAAGGATACGGTATTCGGTTGATATACCATGGTTCAACGATCTGGTAGATACACTAAATACCTTCTTAAGAAATTATTTTAAAGAAGATAGAGTTGAAGGTGTACAATTTTGGAGACACTTCGGCTTTTGGAGCCCAGGAAATCAAGAATTGGTTGATACAGATGATGAGGTGCATTTAAATGAGGTATATGGGTATACAAAATATTATAATAGTGTGCGAGCAACTGTTGTTAGTTTATTGAAATGAACGTAAGAAGATTCGCTGAATTTCCTCTACTATATTTTTAGTCATTATAAAAGTAACCCATACAAAATTTATTAAAAAAAAAAAAAAAAAAAAGCAAATGCTTGTATGGTTAGGCATATATGGTGCTTGCTTTTGCTTACACATTTTCTTGGTAGGTGATGTCAAATTAACCATAGACAAATTTGAACAAAGGCTCCATATGGTTGAATTGAGCATGAATATAAGCTCCTTTTTGGGCTTGAGAGTAGGATCTTAGCTAATTATAATTATTTATAGTACATGGAGAGGTACATGTTGTGCATGTAAGGTGCAACCAATTACAATTTAAGTGATATACTACAATTTAAAAGTTTGTTTGAATTATGTGTGCCTGTATGATGTGGCACATTACAATCTTAAAAGTTTTGATACAATTATTTGTGGCTGTGTGGTTTGGTACATTACAGATTTTAAAATTTGATAGAATTATGTCTACAGATTTTAAAGTTTCAATACAATTAGTTGTGCCTGTATGGTGTAGCACATTACATTTAATAAAGTTTGATACAATAATGTGTGCCTGTATGGTATAGCACATTACAGATTTTAAAGTTTGCATACAATTATGTGTGCCTGTATGGTGTGGCATATTACAGTTTTAAAAGTTTCAATATAATTATTTGTGCCTGTATGGTTCGGCACATTAATGTTCAACAGTTGCTAATTATGTTTGGCACAATGATGTGGCACAGTCCAGTTTTGAAAGTTTTAATACACTTATTTGAGCTTACATCATGTATGGTGCAACACAGTATGGTTTCTAAAATAATAAATAAAAATGTGTTTATGGTTAAATTAAGTAATATTTCTTGACAAGCACATGTTAACATACACATAAAGGTACATTTTGTACATGGATGTCATATACAAGGGTATACTTGAGCAATACATGTACACGTAATAATTCGGTGCTATGTTTCATTTGTAAGTTATATTTTTCAGGTACATCTAAATATGCTATGCTTTGACACTCTTTTAATCAGGATTGTCTGAGGCGACCTGATAAAATGCCGAAACCAAAACCTGGCCAGTCCCGATAGGAAAAGAATAAGGCACCTAAGACAACAACTCAAAGGGGCCAGTCATCAACATGACTGAGTGCTGATGCTGAACAAGCATCGATTGACAAGATAGAAAACTCAGTGGTTGACAAGTTAATAAAGGATGGTCCCACTACAGAACATGAAGGTGAAGACAATTTTAATGTAGATTTAGTACATGATACTGACAATGAAGCAGAAATGGATGTAGAATTCATTACAGATGGATCATATAACAATTGGGAAAAACCAACAAACACTGGGGCAATATCTACTCTCATTTCTGCTTTGATCGAAGATAAATAAAAACAACAAATTTGGAAAGATCAATACTTCTCCATCAAAACAATATCACTACAAATCAAAAGGGCTTGCAATTTCAAGTTGTGGCCAACTCTACACTGTCAGTCATTCCTAATAAGCCAATGTACTCCTTGTATAACATTGAACAATGGACAACGCCTTTCATTAGGTCTATGGCTATTTATGCAGAGAAATTCCCAGAGGCCATTCCTCATTTGGCAAAACATGCAGAGATGATGAGAGAGATGACAACATCTCAAAACAGTAATGCATGCTTTGTGTATGATCAGAGGATGAGAATGGATAGGCAGGCCAGGGGCCTACCATGGGAAGACTTCAATATTGAATTTTATACCATGGCAACCAGGGCAAGGGATAGTAACTTTTCAGGCACCTTTGTCACCAGAGATAATACATTTCTCAATTGTGGATGCAACAGTCCTTTTCGAGGTTCCTTTCTTTCTTCCTACAGAGGGGCTATGTATAGTCGAAACACTAGAGGAACATTTCGAAATAATGAATCTGGAGATCGATATTCCGAAGCATTGTGTTGGTCCTTTAACAGGGATGGATTTTGCAAAGTGCCCAACTGCAGATTCTCTCACAAATGTTCACAGTGTGGAGAGGAACATTCAGTGCTCAAGTGGCTCGCAAGCAAACATAAGGGAAATAACAACTCAAATCAACCAAACAAAAAATAACTGTGTACAACCTGTCACTCCCGTCTGCCATTAAACTTTGGCTCTACTTCTGCAAAATTATGATTCTGCAAAAGCAAACTATTTAGTAGGCGGTTTCAATAATGGTTTTCGAATTGGTGTTCAAGGTGACAGGCATTTCAGAGCATCGCCAAATTTAAAATCTGCTAGTGAGTTTCCGGAAATTGTGGAGGAAAAACTTGCAAAAGACATTTCTCAAGATAGAATAGCGGGTCCATTTCATGAATTGCCTTTTGTCAATATGCATATTTCACCCATCGGGGTTGTACCTAAAAAAGAGGTAGGCCAATATCGTCTCATTCACAATCTCTCTTATCCGACGGATAAATCTATTAATGATCACATCCCTGGTGAATTAAAAACAGTTCATTATTCATCAATTGACGATGCCATTGACATTATTTTGAACTTGAGTCCCAATGCAACTATGTCTAAAACAGACATTAGTAATGCTTTTCGGATAATACCTATTCATCCACATGATCATGCAATTATAGGTATCAAGTTTAATGGCTGCTTTTACTTCGATCAATGTTTACCCATGGGGTGGGCAAGTTCTTGCTCGATATTTGAAGGTATCACACATATAGTACATGTTTTGGATGATATTTTTTATTTTAAGTGGCCAGAATAAAAGCGTATGCAATCAAAACTTGACAACTTTCCTCAAAAGATGCAATACCGTGGGTGTTCCTATTAAGGAGGAAAAAAACGTTTATGCCTAAGCAACAATGACATTTCTAGGTATTGAGTTGGATACTATTGCTATCGATAACGTTTTAAAAAGTAAGAATAATCTATCTGAAATGAGAGTGAGAAGAAAAGTTACTGCAATCATTGATTGGTTTGTTAAGCTTTGCCTGTTGCGTCTTTCAGCCAAGTAGAACTTTTCTGCATAAGCTAATAAACCGTACTAAAGGAATACAGCAACCACATTTTATATTAGGCTGAGCAAAGAAATTCGGTTAGACATAGCAGCTTGGTTGCTTGTTATTGTCCATTTCAACGGCAAAACAATGTTGTTGAAGCAAATTTGGATTTCGGCAAACAAGTTGCATTTATACGCGAATGCAGCTGGGTCTCTGGGCTTCGGGGAGATTTTTGAAAGTGAGTGGTTTTATTGTTCATGGAATGAGTTGGTAAAAGATTACCCCATACCTTATTAAGAACTGTATCCAATTGTTTTATCCATTGAAGTTTGGGTGTCACAGAGTGCTAACACATGTGTGGTGTTTCATTCAGATAGCATGGCTGTAGTTTATATCATAAACAAACAAACATCAAAGGATCCACACATTATGAGATTAGTACGGAGATTTGTGGTGGCATGTATGAAATACAATATCTTACATTCAGTGTCATAAAAACGTTTTGGCTGACTTGCTTTCACGTTTTCGGTTTCAGGAGTTCAGATAGAGAGACCCATTTATTCACGATTATCCTACGACAGTGATTCCAAAGTTCCTTTTCATTTAATTAATACAGCGGAACTGCTGCTAGATGACGCAATTGCACCCAACACTAAGAGTACATATAGCACTGCCATACAACAAATGTTACTATTTTTAGATACGTATTTTCCTAAAGCTGAACTTGTTGACATTACCGTGGAAAAAAATGTTTTATTTATAGCTTATTTATTCGAAGAAGGAAAATCTCCTAGCACCATTTCTACATATCTTGCAGCTTTGTCATATTATCTGAAATTCAAAGGCAAACCTGACATTACCGACAATTTCATTATTAGCAAATTAGTAAATGGTGATAAACGCCTAGCAGCAGGTCCAGATATTCGCCGTCCATTAACAGTTACAGTACTTGGTCATTTATTACAAGCTTTGGCACATGTGACAAAAGCATACTACCAAAGAATCATGTTTGAGGCTATGTTTCTATTAGCATTTTATGCATTCTTGAGAATTGGGGAAAATAACTTCACGTTCAAAAACCTATCAAAATTTGCTGCTGTTTCAGGATGTCACATTACATATATATATATATATCTGGTCAAACTACAGTTAATCTGAAGATGTCACATTTTAAACATAACACTTCTAAGCAACCGGTCATACTGGCAATTAAGAGTAAAGCTAAAGCCAACTATTGCCCAGTACGAAAACTAAGATAATTTTTACGTTTACGTGGAATATCCAAAGGTCCACTTTTTTGCTACAGAGATCTAAGTCCTATTAAAAGGAGTGAATTTTGTTCAGATTTAAATGAAGCTTTATTGTTTTTAAAAATCGCATAGTTTTCGCATTGGGGCGGCAACAACAGCACATATGATGGGAATACCTGATAATAGAAATAAAGCTATGGGTCGCTGGCATTCTGACTCTTTTCTAAGATACATTCGTGTTCCACTTTTACCTAGTATAGGCATTTGACTGATTTTAGGTCATTTCAGCTATGTTATGTACATACATGTACTTGCATACAAGACTGTCTGAGGCGGCTTGTATGCGTATGTATAACTTTTGGAAATATTAATGAGTATAGGGGTTTTCGTTATTTCATGTGTCAACGTTACTTATTTACATGTGGCAAATACACAGACTGTCTGAGGCGGCTGTGATAGTTATCTTGATGAAGGGTTTACTGCTTAATACATGGTATGTTCTTGTGGATGTGCTGATTGTAGTCAGGTTACAATACAGACTGTCTGAGGCGGCTGTAATCTTATATATAATTAGTTATATTACTTGCCAATTCAATTTACTATGCACTGTCTGAAGCGGTTCATGAATTGATGAATTTTGCTACATAGATTTATGTTGAAAAATGTGGCTTGCGTTCAATTTTATCATTGTGTTTTAATATTTCAATTTTTGTTATGCTTCCATAAAACTTTTCAGTGACATATGCTATGTGGGAGTTTTCCCTGTTGTAGTTTGAATGGTGACACATTCTACAAGATGATAATTTAGTGCATCGTATATAGCATGCTTGTGAGATCTTCAAGTCTGTATGGTTTGCTAATTACAAAGTTGACTAGAAAGGTAGATAGTGTGTAGAAATTCATACTGTATGGTTAAAATATTAACATGTTAACTTCCTATATGATAGGGTAGTGACTTCTAATTGTACAAAACACAAGGAGTGTAAATGTTACATTGTGGATGAACCTGACTTTAACACTGGTGATGGTTAACCCGCGCAGCAGTGCAAATCCAATATTATAAGACTGGTGTAACACACTTAATGTAGCGGAAGTAGACTGCATAGACTGCATGCTGAAGATTATGCCAAATACTGCAATTCACACTGACGTTACCACTCTTTGAAACATTACATTTGCAGAACATTTGGGAATATTATACATGTGCAAATCTAACCTTTGCAGTATTCATGGCTTACACAAGGGCAATGCATATTAAAACAACATAAGTTTTGTGAATTTCCAATGTGTCTTTGTTTAAGTTTCGTCCTTATTGATCACTATGCCTTTGTGTACCTGTTATCATGCAGAGATAGAATATAAAAGAAACATTGATTTATTTTATTCTCTAAATGTTTATAGAAAGCATGTACCATTTTGATAACATCATTAAGACATTAACATCAAAATCGGGATAAATTACATCAATATAACTATTGAATTGAGCTTAATTCACAGTTGTGATATACTGCAAACAAGATGACATTTACGTAACATGTAATGCGCTAATGTCAATAAACGATAGAGAATACTGAAGTGTTAGCACAAAATGGACAATCCATAGAAACTGGCAACGCAGGTCAGACAAGACAAATAATAAAAACCAAACAAAAACCAAAAAAAACCAACACAATGTGCGTTGGACACCACTATCCGCAAGCAAAAACAAATAACGTTAACAAGACATGGAGGTAAAGACGAACCAACCATCGTTTGTATGCGGAAATCACAACACGGAACCCAAATTTTGAAGGGGTAACCAAAGAATAATATATCGATTTTCTATATCTAAATGAATGCTCTAAGACGATGATTGTATCGTGGTACATTATCGTGTGCGATGTGCTTCCTAATAGCGTTGACGCTGTATAATAGGAGAAATCATATCAATGTTAAATATCATAAACCTCCAGTGTGGAATTGTCAGTGGTGATATACACAACATTAGTATTGGTATACTGATTCCTTCTACCACTAAATACCTAAATATGTGTTCAATTTTATTTATTGTTCCGTTTTATCTTATCATTTAATATTTCAGTATTTATCAATTGAGCTTGGTACATAAATATTGTAACTGTAAATGAAAGAATATATATAATGGTAGTTATGCAGTTGTCAGTTTCTATTGATTGTCCATTCTTGATAGCCACTTTCGCTACCGTTTATAGAAACCTATTACATGATTAAGGATGTACATATATACGTCAATAATTGTTTTCTTTAAACACACATGTTATTGAAATCACCAGGTGTTGCAGCAATATAAGGAGGAAAGGGTAGCTTAAATTAGAGGCCACTGATAGCTACAACATACTTATTTTAACAAGTAAGGAACATCATGCATATGTAAGAGGAGAACTATATCAAAGAGTAATTGCAATCCGTAGATCAAAGAAGGACAAATACAATGGCCCGAAGGACAGTAAAGGGACAAAAGGACAAACAATGATCCTCAAGAATCTATTAGGATACATTTCCCCCTTCTCCATTGAAATTAGTAGTCACTGTGTTGAAATGAAATAACATTAGGCTGGTATGTCAAACAGCACTGGCAAGATTATTATGTTTGGCTGAAAACGTGGGGGTCCAAATACATTTTGGGAAAAAAAGTCAGTCTTCTATAACTAAACGATAGAGAATACCAAAAGGCAATCCAAAAATGACAATCTAGAGAAGCTGACAACTTAGGGTACACAATTCGAAATAAAACAATGCAAAAACACAACACAATGTATGTTGGACATCACTATGTACACACGCACACAATTAACGTAAATAAGACATGCCCCCTCCACCAAACAATTGGTAAAACAGGAACCAAACATAGGCTGTGTGAGATTGATGTAAACATTACAAATGGTGTGATTTTCTTTACACATCACGAATATTACATCGACATACTTGTGCAAATCTAATCTTTGCAGTATTCATGGCTTACACAATATCAATGCATATTGTAACAACATAAGCTTTGTGAATTTCCAATGTGTCTTTGTTCAAATTTCGTCTTTATTAATGACTATACCTTTGTATACCTGTTTTTAATGATCCAGAACGGCTATGCGTACCGATTTTGTCATATATCAATTTGCCAGAAATATCATACGGAGTGGGCTTTGTAATATAATATTACATGCAAAAATAGAATATAAAGGAAACAATGATTTATTTTATTCTCTATTTTTTTTATAAAAAACGTGTAATGTACCATTTTGTTAACATCATTAAGACATTAACATCAAAATCGGGAAAAATTACATCAATATAACTATTGAACTGACCTTAATCCACAGTTATGATATAATACAAACAAGATGATATTTCCTTAGCATTTAATGTGCTAATGTCTAATGTGCTAATGTCAATAAACGATAGAGAATACTGAAGTGGTAGCACAAAATGGACAATCCATAGAAACTGGCAACGCAGGTCACAGAAGACAAAGAATAAAAACCAAACAAAAAACGAACACAATGTGCGTTGGACATCATCATCCGGAAGCAACCACAAATAACGTTAATAAGACATGAGACCTCTTACAAATAACTGGAGGTAAAGACGAACCAACCATCGTTTGTATGCGGAAATCACAACACGGAACCCAAAAACGTACACATAATAGGAGAACACAAAACACTAAAAAGATGAGCAACACGGATCTTAATGACCGGTAAATCTTTTGTAAGAGCACTACATCTATGAGTTCAAAGCGTATTTATTAATATCGATAGCAATTTAACTGCTTTATTCAATCAAGTTAAGACCAATTTGAAGAAAGGTTAGAGAATACCGAAAAGCCAATCAAATGTTCTAAATTAATTTCGTAAACCACGAAATTTTGCTTAAAATAAAAACTGGATATATACAAACAGATGAGGGTGGGGTCAACACGCAATACAAAAGCAATAAAAAACAAAAGATGGGAACTTATGCCGTTAATATTTATGGATGGCTAATGTGTAAGCTTACTGTACCGTAACGAACAATAGAAAGTAAAACGAACATGCAATACATATGCAAGATCATTTGCATATTGCAGTCTATATACAGGTAGAAAGATTTTGAAGGGGTTACTAAAGAATAATATATCGATTTTCTATATTTAAATCAATACTCTAAGAAGATGGTTGTATCGTGGTACATTATCGTGTGCGATGTGTTTCCTAATAGCGTTGACGCTGTATAATAGGACAAATCATGTCAATGTTAAACATCATAAACCTCCAGTGTGGAATGGTCAGTGAAGATAAACACAGCATTAGTATTGGTATACTGATTCCTTCTACCACTAAATACATAAATATGTGTTCAATTTTATTTATTGTTCCGTTTTATCTTATCACTTAATAAGTTAGGTCGTTGGATCTAACAACTCATACAAGCCTATCACCAATACAGCGTGGGTTCGCGCCCGGCTTTGTAAATTACTAGAGGCTCAGTTCACTGAGCCTGTATCGCTCACTTGACAATAGAATGATACTGAAGCAAATTTCAAAGGGAGAAAATCATTACCTTAAAAACAGCAGCCATCTTGAATGGAGGGTGGGGCTGTCGGATACAATTTTTAAAGGGACACACCCAGGGACCATCTATGCCAAGCTTGGACCTTACATAGATGCTTCCTGCTAAGTTGCCTCCATTTGGCCAAGCTTTTCAGAGAAGATTTTTTTAACATTAGCCAATCAGAAAAAAAGAATTAATCTTGGTGGCCATGTTTGCTGGCCGAATGGAACCAAATGAAGAAGCTTTATAGAGGATCTTACATAGATGCTTGCTGCCAAGTTTGGCTCCATTTTGCCAAGCAGTTTCAGATGAGAAGATTTTTCTAAACAGTAGCCAATCAGAAACAAGAATTGCCCTTGGTGGCCATATTTGTTGGTGGAACGGAACGAAATGGAGAAACTTTATAGAGGACCTTACATAGATGCTTACTGCCAAGCTTGGTTCCATTTGGCGAAGTTGTTTCAGAGGAGAAGATGGACGCCAAGTGATGGCAATACCTCACATTTGGGCCAGGTGAGCTAAAACATGATGAAAAAGGGCAATAACTCCTAGACAGGTAATCAGATTTACTTCAAAATTACAGGGCATGTAGATCTTGACAAGCAGAATATGTTAACATCTATCTCTTATAGTTTTTAAAATAAAGGATGGAAAGTATTAACATTTAAAAAATTTGATGAAAAAAGGGCAATAACTTCAAGATGGGTAATCAGATCTACTTTCAAATTGCAGGCTCGGTAGATCTTGACATGCTGCACATGTTTGCTGTTTAAACTTAACATCTATCTCTTATAGTTTTTGAAATAACAAATGAAAAGTATTAAAATTTTGAAAATTTGATGAAAAAAGGGCAATAACTCCAAGATAGGTAATCAGATTTTCTTCAAATTTTCAGGGTAGTTAGATCTTGCTGTGCTGATCATCTTTACCCTGTCAGATTTCTGATATTATTAACGTTTTTGAGTTATTACCAAAAACGTGCAATTTTACCATATGTTCTATTTTTAGTAACAGTGGCCATGTTTGTTGGCCGAATGGAATCAAATGAAGAAGTTTTATAGAGGATCTTACATAGATGCTTCCTGCCAAGTTTGGCTCCATTTGCCCAAGCAGTTTCAGAGGAGAATTTTTTTTTAACATTAGCCAATCAGAAACAAGAATTGCCCTTGGCGGCCATATTTGTTGGTGGAATGGGACGAAATGAAGAAACTTTATAGAGGACCTTATATAGATGCTTTCTGCTAAGCTTGGTTCCATTTGGCCCAGTTGTTTCAGAGGAGTAGATTAAAATATGGAAAAGTTAACGGACGGACGACGGACGCCAAGTGATCGCAATACCTCGCATGACCCTTTGGGTCAGGTGAGCCAATAAAAAATGGTGCACTCGACTCGCAGCCGAAAGTGATGAAGCTTACCAGTTGGTTGCCCATGGTCGGTGGTTCTCTCCGGCTTCCTCCACCACTAAAACTGGTCGCCATGATATAGCTGAAATATTGTTGAAAGTGGCATTAAAACACCAAAAATCAAAACCCATTTATGGACATCTTACATAGCGACATTTCAGACTTTACAAAGTTCACTTCTATTTGTTGACTGTTTTAAACATAGGTTTCCTACAAAGTGACCAGGTTCAATGGATGCAAAATTAATTGGCTCAACATTAAAGTTTTGAAGACTGCTGCATCATCAAAATCATTCAATCTTTATTTGCATACATTTATCATAAAATGTTCTCAGTTATTTAATGTATCATAATGATCAAATCAATAAATGATGTCTGACAGAATTTTAAGATCTGTTTCGTAGTAAAAATCAATTGTCTCCTCTGCCATCACTTCCTATCCTTTCTGGCACAAACTTCAAGAAATTGGCAGCACATTTGGTAATGTTTGCCTCATCTGTGTTAAGACATGTCAGAAGATCTTCTGAAAGTAAAAATACAGATTTCTATTACTATTTCTGATATATACCTGAACACACAAGTTAATGAGTTTATTGAAGTTTAATACACATGATTTGGTTTAAGTGAATGGTTTCTGTTGCACTCAAATAATCACAAGTTGAAATGTTAGTCTTTATATCTGAAACATATCTGAGTTCACATAATATCCAACTTGTTCTCATTTCTTTAATGTGTATGCCAACAAAATTGAAATGACTAGGTACACAAGACTGCTGCTACTGTAGTTACCTTAAAGTTAGTCCTTAAACTGTATATTGTTTATTTGGATTTCTTCGCATGTATGTTTGCAGTTTACTTTTTAGGAGAAAATAAAGCACCATGTAAATTTCACTGCTATTGTTTAAAATTCACTACAAATACCTCCTCCTCTCCTAAAAAATGTTTTAATAATTTTAATATTTGTATAGTGTCCAATAACACAATCAATTATTATATTATCAAATTAAATGCTAACTTTTTATAAAATATACTTATTAAAGATTTTACTTGAAGAATATCACAATCAAAATGAAAAGAATAAAACTTTGTAAATACTATTTAAGTAAACTCTTGAAAATCATAAACACAATTAAAATCTTAATAATAATCACTAACCTTTGATTAGTTTAAATAAGCATGACTTTGCAAAAGGGAATTTATCCTTCTTGCTCTTCTGTTCATCTCGGCCATCAGTCCATTACTCATTCATCTGAAGAAAGAAATACACAATGTATTATCAAAACCATTCCATGTGTTAAAATTGGGTTGGCATAGTACTGATGGCAAACACAAAATGGACAGGATTTAACTAATAGCTATAATGGTCACTGTAACTCCCATTCCCTTGGAATGATATTGCAAATATGTATTATTTTACACCTTTAGCAAACTTGACTAGGGGGAAAACAAGCAAAATTGCCTTTGAGTAGACTACTGTTTGTCACACTTTCTTTTCTTAGATACTGAAATTTGATTTGTGACCTAGTATAATTTCTGTTTGACTATTTAAAAGTTGTCTATGTACAACGTATTAAGTGAGTGATGTTAAACACAGCAAGTTATAATTCTTGTTAAGCAATCAACATACCTTGACATGGCCTTTTTAAGAATTTTAATATCTAGCTTTAATCAAATGAAATATATAAATGTTCTTTAATTTTAGTACATTGTATTCAATAAATAACAAATTACAGGTAAAAGTATTGATTATTTACACCTAGAAATAAAGAAACCCATTCAGTTGTTTACACAAAACATGTTTCACATACAGTACAGCTGACAGTATACACTGATAAATGCTGAGCATTTAAAAGGCTCAGCATTCAATGCTGAGGTTTTATTGGGGGTCGTAAATCATGGGTTGATGATCAGTTTTATTACCCTCACCTTTACAGATGGTCAGCAATTGAATAAACAATATGATCATAATGTTTTCCAGGTAGATGTACCCGATTCAATAGGTGTTAGTAAAATTAACCTGAGCATGTATGTTTGATTTGTTACACTTCTGACTTTTTACTTAGTGGAAATATTTACATAATAAATTTTCTATTTTACAATGACGTAGTAATGCTTTGATAATTCTAAAATTGAATTAAAATTTCTTTGTTTTACAATTGATTTGTTTTGTTAAAATTTCAATTATTATCTGTATTTTAAAATTTAAAAGTAAATTATTTGAAAATATTTACATGTATACAATAGATGTGTATCTATTCTTTTTTTAACCATTTGTTTGTTGTCTTTTTTTTTGTGTTTGTACTAACAAAAACAGTAAATTATTTAACAGAAAGTTTAATTCAAAATACATGAATATTTATGAAAAAGAAATTTATAGTAATTTAATTTTGTCCATTGAACATTTCACATTTTATAAAAAAAACTAATATGTATTTAATTTAGGAATCTAGTTCAAATCAAATCAAATCAAAAAGTTTTATTTAAAGTCGGTACATTTCATAACAATCAACATAAGCTCTCAACAGTTTTTCAAACCGACATGCATAATAAATTACATAAATTCAATACAGCACAATAAAACATGTCATGCAATACAAAATTAAATACATATCCGGATAATATTTATGCATACATTTCTGTGTTTTGACCTCTGGACCTCCACAGCCAGTGCCTCTCTGTGTACTTATTGTCATAGGACCAGAAGTCAAAACACACAATAGATGCAGACATTTATAGCACCCATTACACATACAAGTGCATTCATGCAAATTTTAAGCAGTCTATAATCAAGCAAATCAGCAAATTAACTCAAAACACATATAAAATATTCATGTACTTTTAAAAGATATTCCAAAAATATTCTAAAAACATTTTAAAAATGTTCATGCATAAATAGCCAAGCACTAAAATAAATAAAGCACAAGTTAAATGAAAAGCATACAAAGTAAAATATGTATGTACTTCCTAAAACACACTCTAAAACATATCTTAAAAATATTCCAAAAATATTTCAAGAATACTTTAAAAATATTTTAAAAATATTCATGCAGAATAGCCAAGCACTAAAATAAAATAAAGTTAAACTGAAAAGCATACAAAAGCAAGAAGGCAGCAGTAAGGCAAATTTCATGCAATGTCTATTCTAGAAAAAATTATACTAGCAGCAAGCATTGCAGCGGCACGAGTTACCATTCCACGAGTTTATTAATTTTTTGAATTGATTAAAAGATGTTTGTGTTCTAAAGTGGTTTTGGCAACTCGTTCCACAGTTTTAGCAGCAGCATATCGAAATGATTTTAGACCATACCTTGTTGTTCGTATTGAAGGGATTTCTGTAATGTTGTCGTACCTAAAACAATATTTAGTATCTTTAATTTTGATTAAGTCATGTAAATATGAAGGACTTTTTTTATGTAGAATTTTATAAACCTCAATGGCCATAGTTCTCAGTCTTCTCACTTTTGGAAGATTGGAGACTATTAACAAGTTTTCATATGTACTATTATAATCATTACAAATAAATCTTAGTGCTCGCTCCTGAATTTTTTCTATTTTATTTTTGTTGGCTTCACTACAAAAGTGCCATGAAAGTGGTCAGAAGTTAAAGTTCGACAATATGAATGAATGATATATGGTTAATTTACCCAATTTATTTAAATATTTACCTAGCCTTTTTAACACATTTAATTGCCTAGATGCTTTTTAACAAATGTTTGAAATATGAGAATTAAATTTAAGTTCAAAATCAATTGTAACCCCTAATAATTTTACTTCTTTTTCACATTTAATTTTATTTCCTGCTAAATCAAGAACAATATTTGTATCCATTGATTTTTTGCCAATAGCTATGGCCTGAAATTTATCAGGATTTGCCTTCGTCTGGTTGCATGAAAACTATTCTATTAATGCCAAACTGTCTTTTTCTAAATGTTCAACTACTTTATCAATATTATCATCTGCATGTGCGAGAGTGTTGTCGTCTGCATAGTTATAAAGTGTGCTGCCTGTGGTAAAGGGAAAAATGTCGTTTAAAAAGATGTTAAATAGTACAGGACCTAGAATTGACCATGGTGGTCCGCCTTTGTAGATGTCTTGCCAGTTACTTAGTGTGGTACCAACTTTGACGCATTGTTTCCTGTTAGTAAGGTAGTTTTCAATTAAATATAATGCAGATTTTGACATGCCATATGCTTCAAGTTTGAGTAATAATAATTTGTGTGGTAGACAATCAAAGGTCTTGGACAGGTCCATTAGTACTGCTGCAATGTATTTATTTTGGTCTAGTGCCTGTTTCCAATCTTCTATAACTTTTAGTAGTGTAGTATTGCATCTGTAGCCCGATCTGAAAGCTGACAGAAATGGACGGAAGTGATTGTTAAAATATTCTGTTAACTGTTCGTGAATGGCCTGTTCAAAGAATTTTGAAATTACAGGTAGTATGCTAACCGGTCTATAGTTACTTTTGTCTAGTGCATTGTTCTTCTTGTGTTGTGCAACAACTTGTGCTTGTTTTAGTTGGTCTGGAAACACAGAATTTGTTATTGTTTTATCTATCATTTGTGTTATTGGTTTTGCAATTACAGGTTTAGCTAGTTTTAATAATTTAGCTGATATACCATCTCTACCTGTTGCTTTTTAACATTGGTCTTATTTATTTGTTTATGTACAAATTCATCAGATATTTCTTTAAATTCAAGATTAGGTATATCTTTTTTATTGTTGTTAATTTCAATGATACTAGGATGATTTTTATCTACAACAGTTACATTTCCAATATCTTTTGCCACATTTATAAAGAAATCATTAAAACATTCTGCTACCATGTTTTGATCATTTATGATTTAATCTTTTTCACAGAGTATGATATTTTTAGTAAAATGGCTACCTTTGTTGGTAATAAACGGCTTGATATTAGGCCAAACATCCTTTGATTTGGGACCACCTATACATCTTTCAAAGAAATACATTTTAATAGACCTTTTCTTAATTTTTGTAACTAGATTTCCCTGTTGTTTATAATTTCCCCAGTTACTCTTAGTTTTACATTTATTATATTTATTATGCAACTGTCTTTTTTTGTATACAGCTTTTCTTAATTCCTTATTTATAAATGGTGCTGGATTTTGACATGGTTTTCTTTGCTTTACTGGGGCATGTTTATCTACAGTCTGTATGAAAGCTTCTTCAAAATCTGAATATATTTTGTTCACATCATTTTGATCAGTTATTTTATCAGAATCAATTTTATTTATGTCTTCTGTAAATTTTTCCTGGTCAACATTTTTAAAACTTCAAAAGCATTTTAACTCTTTTGTTAAATGGCAGATTACCTTTTATTTGTATTGATATAATGTTATGTACATCACTAATACCACAGTTATAATTGTTGGTATTCATACAATAATTTGGTTTGTTAGTAAGTATGACATCATTTAAACTAGGCGATGCACTTTTTGTAAAACATGTTGGATCAACTACCATATTTGTTAGATCAAATATATCACAAACTTATTTTAAAGCTGTACATTTTTCATTTACTAACATATTATAATTTAAATCACCAAGAATTAAGAAATTTTCATATTTAGTGGTTGTTTTATCAAACGTTTTGGTAGTCTTTTGTAAATTCTGAATCAGATAAAGAGGGTGGTCTATATAAACCTGATATTAACCATTTGCTATTGTTTATATTAATTTCTATACATATTGATTATATAGTCTGGTATTCTAAGTTAATTTTTCTATCACAAGCAAGGTCAGACCTTGCATAAGCTACCAAACCACCACCATACTGGTTTCTGTCCGCACGCCAAAAGTGGAAATCATTTACTTAGAGCACATATATACACGATCACTTACAACACAAATATACACGATCATTTACAGCACAAATATACACGACCACCTACAACACAAATATAAACGACCACTTACAACACAAATATACACGACCACTTACAACATATATATATATACACGACCATGTACAGCACAAACATACACGATCACTTACAACACAAATATACACGATCATTTACAGCACAAATATACACGACCACCTACAAAACAAATATAAACGACCACTTACAACACACATATATACGATCACTTACAATACAAATATACACGACTACTTACAACACAAATATAAACGACCACTTACAACACAAATATACACGACCACTTACAACCCACATATACACGACCATTAACAACACAAACATACACAACCACTTACAACACAAATATACACAAACACATACAACAGATATATACACAACCACTTAGAGTACAAATATACACGACCACTTACAACACATATATGAACGACCACTTACAACATATAAATACACGACCACTTAAAACACAGATATACACGATCACTTGCAAGACAAATATAAACGATAACTTACAACACAAATATACACGACCACATACAACACAAATATACACGAACACATGCAAAAGAAATATACATGAACACGTACAACATATATATACACAACCACTTAGAGCACATATATACACGATCACTTACAACTCAAATATACACGATCATTTACTGCATAAATTTACACGACCACTTACAACACACATATACACGACCATTTAGAACACAAATATACACGACCCCTTACAACACAAATATACAAGACCACTTACAACACATATATATATATACGACCATGTACAGCACAAATATACACAACTACTTGCAACACACATATACACGATCATTTAGAACACAAATATACACGACCCCTTACAACGCAAATATACAAGACCACTTACAACACATATATATATATACGACCACGTACAGCACAAATATACTCAACCACTTACAACACATATATACACGACCACCTACAACACATATATACACGACCACTTACAACACAAATATACGCGACCACTTACAACACAAAAATAAACGTCCAGTTACAACACATATATACACGACCACTTACAGCACATATATACACGACCAGTTACAACACGAATATACACCACCACGTACAACACAAATATACACGACCACTTACAACACAAATATCCATGACCACTTACAACAAACATATACACGACCACTTACAACAGAAATATACACCACCACTTACAACGCATATCTACACAACCACTTACAACACAAATATACACGACCACTTACAACACATATATACACGACCACTTAAGACACAAATATACACGTCCACTTAGAAAACAAATATAAACATACACGATCATTTATTGCACAAATATACACGACCAATTACAACACACATATACACGACCATTTAGAACACAAATATACACGACCCCTTACAACACAAATATACACGACCACTTACAACACATATATACACGACCACTTAAAACACAAATATACACGTCCACTTAGAAAACAAATATAAACATACACGATCATTTACTGCACAAATATACACGACCAATTACAACACACATATACACGACCATTTAGAACACAAATATACACGACCACTTACAACACATATATACACGACCACCTACAACATATATATACACGACCACTTACAACACAAATATACGCGACCACTTACAACACAAAAATAAACGTCCAGTTACAACACATATATACACGACCACTTACAACACAAATATACACGACCACTTACAACACATATATACACGACCACATACAACACAAATAGACACGTCCACTTAGAAAACAAATATAAACGACCACATGCAACACCTATATACACGACCACTTACCCCACATATATACACAACCACTTACAATAAATATGTACACGACCACTAATAACACATATATACACGACCACTTACAACACATATCTACATGACCACTTACAACGCGAATATACACGACCACTTACAACACATATATACACGACCATTTACAACACACATATACACGACCACTTACAACACAAATATAGGCAACCACTTACAACACAAAAATAAACGACCACTTACAACACATATATACACGACCAGTTACAGCACAAATATACACCACCACGTACAACACAAATATACACCACCGCATACAACAAATATATGCACGACCCCTTACAACACAGATATACACGACCACTTACAACACAAATATACACGAACACATGCAAAAGAAATATACATGACCACGTACAACATATATATCCACAACCACTTAGAGCACATATATACACGATCACTTACAACACAAATATACACGATCATTTACAACACAAATATACACGACCACTTACAATACAAATATAAACGACCACTTACAACACACATATACACGACCATTTACAACACAAATATACACGACCACTTACAACACAAATATGCAAGAACACTTACAACACATATATATACAACCACGTAGAGCACAAATATACACAACCACTTACAACACATATATACACGACCACCTACAACACATATATACACGACCACTTACAACACAAATATACTCGACCACTTACAGCACAAAAATAAGCGACCACTTACAGCACATATATACACGACAAGTTACAACACGAATATACACCGCCACGTACAACACAAATATACACGACGACTTACAACACATATATACACGACCACTTACAACACACATATACTCGACCACTTACAACACAAATATGCAAGAACACATGCAAAAGAAATATACATGACCACTTACAACATATATATACACAACCACTTAGAGCACAACTATACACGACCACTTACAACACATATATACACGACCACTTACAACACATATATACACGACCACTTACAACACACATATAAACGATCACTTACAACACACATATACACGACCATTTACAACACAAACATACACGACCACTTACAACGCAAATATACACGAACACATACAACAGATATATACACAACCACTTAGAGCACAAATATACACGATCATTTACAGCACAAATATACACGACCACCTACAACACAAATATAAACGACCATTTACAACACAAATATACACGAACACTTACAACATATATATATATACGACCATGTACAGCACGAATATACACAACCACTTACAACACACATATACACGACCATTTACAACACCAATATACACGACCCTTTACAACACAAATATACAAGACCACTTACAACACATATATATATACGACAACGTAGAGCACAAATATATACAACCACTTACAACACAAATATACGCGACCACTTACAGCACATATATAAACGACCAGTTACAACACGAATATACACCACCACGTACAACACAACTATACACGACCACTTACAGCACAAATATACATGACCACTTACAACACATATATACACGACCACTTACAACACAAATATACACGTCCACTTAGAACACAAATATACACGACCACATACAATACATATGTACACCACCACTTATAACACATATATACACGACAACCTACAACAACTATATACAGGACCACTTACAATGCGAATATACACGACCACTTACAACACATATATACACGACCACTTAAAACACAAATATACACGTCCACTTAGAAAACAAATATAAACATACACGATCATTTACTGCACAAATATACACGACCAATTACAACACACATATACACGACCATTTAGAACACAAATATACACGACCCCTTACAACACAAATATACAAGACCACTTACAACACATATATACATACCACCATGTACAGCACAAATATACACAACCACTTACAACACACATATACACTACCACTTAGAACACAAATATACACGACCCCTTACAACACAAATATACAAGACCACTTACAACACATATATATATATATACGACCACGTACAGCACAAATATACACAACCACTTACAACACATATATACACGACCACCTACAACACATATATACACGACCACTTACAACACAAATATACACGACCAGTTACAACACGAATATACACCACCACGTACAACACAAATATACACGACCACATACAACACAAATATCCATGACCACATACAACACACATATACACGACCACTTACAACACAAATATACACTACCACTTACAACGCATATCTACACAACCACGTACAACACAAATATACACGACCACTTACAACACATATATACACGACCACATACAACACAAATAGACACGTCCACTTAGAAAACAAATATAAACGACCACATGCAACACCTATATACACGACCACTTACCCCACATATATACACAACCACTTACAATACATATGTACACGACCACTTATAACACATATATACACGACCATTTACAACACACATATACGCGACCACTTACAACACAAAAATAAACGACCACTTACAACACATATATACACGACCAGTTACAGCACAAATATACACCACCACGTACAACACAAATATACACCACCGCATAAAACAAATATATGCACGACCCCTTACAACACAGATATACACGACCACTTACAACACAAATATACACGAACACATGCAAAAGAAATATACATGACCACGTACAACATATATATACACAACCACTTAGAGCACAAATATACACGACCACTTACAACACATATATACTCGATCACTTACAACACAAATATACGCGAACACTTACAACACAAAAAAGAAACGACCACTTACAACACATAGATACACGACCAGTTACAGCACAAATATACACCACTGCTTACAACACATATATGCACGACCCCTTACAACACAGATATACACGACCACTTACAACACAAATATACACGACCACTTACAATGCAAATATAAACGACCACTTACAACACAAATATACACGATCACTTACAACACACATATACACGACCATTTACAACACAAATATACACGATCTCTTACAACACAAATATACAAGACCACTTACAACACATATATATATACGACCACCTACGACACATATGTACACGACCAGTTACAACACAAATATACTTGACCACTTACAGCACAAAAATAAGCGACCACTTACAGCACATATATACATGACAAGTTACAACGCGAATATACACCACCACGTACAACACAACTATACACGATTACTTACAACACATATATACACGACCACTTACAACACAAATATACTCGACCACTTACAACACAAATATACAAGAACACATGCAAAAGAAATATACATGATCACTTACAACATATATATTCACAACCACTTAGAGCACAAATAAACACGACCACTTACAACACATATATACACGACCACTTACAACACATATATACGCGACCACTTACAACACACATATACACGATCACTTACAACACAAAAATACACGACCACTTACAATACAAATATAAACGACCACCTACAACACACATGTACACGACCATTTACAACACAAACATACACGACCACTTAAAACACAAATATATACGAATACATGCAAAAGAATTATACATGACCACGTACAACATATATATACACAACCACTTAGAGCACATATATACACGATCACTTACAAAACAAATATACACGATCATTTACAGCACAAATATACACGATCACTTACAACACAAATATAAACGACCACTTACAACCCAAATATACACGACCACTTACAACACATATATATATATACGACCATGTACAGCACAAATATACACAACCACTTACAACACAATTATACCAGACCACTTACAACATATATATATATATATATATATACGACCACATACAGCACACATATACACAACCACTTACAACACATATATACACAACCACCTACAACACATATATACACGACCAATTACCACACAAATATACGGGACCACTTACAACACATATATACACGACCACTTACAACACAAATATACTCGACCACTTACAACACAAATATACAAGAACACATGCAAAAGAAATATACATGACCACTTACAACATATATATACACAACCACTTAGAGCAGAAATATACACGACCACTTACAACACATATATACGCGACTACTTACAACACAAAAATAAACGACCACTTACAACACATATATACACGACCACTTACAGCACATATATACACGACCAGCTACAACACGAATATACACCACCACGTACAACACAAATATACACGACCACATACAACACAAATATCCATGACCACATACAACACACATATACACGACCACTTACAACACAAATATACACGACCACTTACAAAACATATATACACGACCACATACAACACAAATAGACACGTCCACTTAGAAAACAAATATAAACGACCACATGCAACACCTATATACACGACCACTTACCCCACATATATACACAACCACTTACAATACATATGTACACGACCACTTATAACACATATATACACGACCACTTACAACACATATCTACAGGACCACTTACAACGCGAATATACACGACCACTTACAACACATATATACACGACCACTTACAACACAAATATACACGTCCACTTAGAACACAAATATACACGACCACATACAATACATATGTACACCACCACTTATAACACATATATACACGACAACCTACAACAACTATATACAGGACCACTTACAATGCGAATATACACGACCACTTACAACACATATATACACGACCACTTAAAACACAAATATACACGTCCACTTAGAAAACAAATATAAACATACACGATCATTTACTGCACAAATATACACGACCAATTACAACACACATATACACGACCATTTAGAACACAAATATACACGACCCCTTACAACACAAATATACAAGACCACTTACAACACATATATACATACCACCATGTACAGCACAAATATACACAACCACTTACAACACACATATACACTACCACTTAGAACACAAATATACACGACCCCTTACAACACAAATATACAAGACCACTTACAACACATATATATATATATACGACCACGTACAGCACAAATATACACAACCACTTACAACACATATATACACGACCACCTACAACACATATATACACGACCACTTACAACACAAATATACACGACCAGTTACAACACGAATATACACCACCACGTACAACACAAATATACACGACCACATACAACACAAATATCCATGACCACATACAACACACATATACACGACCACTTACAACACAAATATACACTACCACTTACAACGCATATCTACACAACCACGTACAACACAAATATACACGACCACTTACAACACATATATACACGACCACATACAACACAAATAGACACGTCCACTTAGAAAACAAATATAAACGACCACATGCAACACCTATATACACGACCACTTAACCCACATATATACACAACCACTTACAATACATATGTACACGACCACTTATAACACATATATACACGACCACTTACAACACATATCTACAGGACCACTTACAACACATATATACACGACCATTTACAACACACATATACGCGACCACTTACAACACAAAAATAAACGACCACTTACAACACATATATACACGACCAGTTACAGCACAAATATACACCACCACGTACAACACAAATATACACCACCGCATAAAACAAATATATGCACGACCCCTTACAACACAGATATACACGACCACTTACAACACAAATATACACGAACACATGCAAAAGAAATATACATGACCACGTACAACATATATATACACAACCACTTAGAGCACAAATATACACGACCACTTACAACACATATATACTCGATCACTTACAACACAAATATACGCGAACACTTACAACACAAAAAAGAAACGACCACTTACAACACATAGATACACGACCAGTTACAGCACAAATATACACCACTGCTTACAACACATATATGCACGACCCCTTACAACACAGATGTACACGACCACTTACAACACAAATATACACGACCACTTACAATGCAAATATAAACGACCACTTACAACGCAAATATACACGATCACTTACAACACACATATACACGACCATTTACAACACAAATATACACGATCTCTTACAACACAAATATACAAGACCACTTACAACACATATATATATACGACCACCTACGACACATATGTACACGACCAGTTACAACACAAATATACTTGACCACTTACAGCACAAAAATAAGCGACCACTTACAGCACATATATACATGACAAGTTACAACGCGAATATACACCACCACGTACAACACAACTATACACGATTACTTACAACACATATATACACGACCACTTACAACACAAATATACTCGACCACTTACAACACAAATATACAAGAACACATGCAAAAGAAATATACATGATCACTTACAACATATATATTCACAACCACTTAGAGCACAAATAAACACGACCACTTACAACACATATATACACGACCACTTACAACACATATATACGCGACCACTTACAACACACATATACACGATCACTTACAACACAAAAATACACGACCACTTACAATACAAATATAAACGACCACCTACAACACACATGTACACGACCATTTACAACACAAACATACACGACCACTTAAAACACAAATATATACGAATACATGCAAAAGAATTATACATGACCACGTACAACATATATATACACAACCACTTAGAGCACATATATACACGATCACTTACAAAACAAATATACACGATCATTTACAGCACAAATATACACGATCACTTACAACACAAATATAAACGACCACTTACAACCCAAATATACACGACCACTTACAACACATATATATATATACGACCATGTACAGCACAAATATGCACAACCACTTACAACACAATTATACCAGACCACTTACAACATATATATATATATATATATATATACGACCACATACAGCACACATATACACAACCACTTACAACACATATATACACAACCACCTACAACACATATATACACGACCAATTACCACACAAATATACGGGACCACTTACAACACATATATACACGACCACTTACAACACAAATATACTCGACCACTTACAACACAAATATACAAGAACACATGCAAAAGAAATATACATGACCACTTACAACATATATATACACAACCACTTAGAGCAGAAATATACACGACCACTTACAACACATATATACGCGACTACTTACAACACAAAAATAAACGACCACTTACAACACATATATACACGACCACTTACAGCACATATATACACGACCAGCTACAACACGAATATACACCACCACGTACAACACAAATATACACGACCACATACAACACAAATATCCATGACCACATACAACACACATATACACGACCACTTACAACACAAATATACACGACCACTTACAAAACATATATACACGACCACATACAACACAAATAGACACGTCCACTTAGAAAACAAATATAAACGACCACATGCAACACCTATATACACGACCACTTACCCCACATATATACACAACCACTTACAATACATATGTACACGACCACTTATAACACATATATACACGACCACTTACAACACATATCTACAGGACCACTTACAACGCGAATATACACGACCACTTACAACACATATATACACGACCACTTACAACACACATATACACGTCCACTTAGAACACAAATATACACGACCACATACAATACATATGTACACCACCACTTATAACACATATATACACGACAACCTACAACAACTATATACAGGACCACTTACAATGCGAATATACACGACCACTTACAACACATATATACACGACCACTTAAAACACAAATATACACGTCCACTTAGAAAACAAATATAAACATACACGATCATTTACTGCACAAATATACACGACCAATTACAACACACATATACACGACCATTTAGAACACAAATATACACGACCCCTTACAACACAAATATACAAGACCACTTACAACACATATATACATACCACCATGTACAGCACAAATATACACAACCACTTACAACACACATATACACTACCACTTAGAACACAAATATACACGACCCCTTACAACACAAATATACAAGACCACTTACAACACATATATATATATATACGACCACGTACAGCACAAATATACACAACCACTTACAACACATATATACACGACCACCTACAACACATATATACACGACCACTTACAACACAAATATACACGACCAGTTACAACACGAATATACACCACCACGTACAACACAAATATACACGACCACATACAACACAAATATCCATGACCACATACAACACACATATACACGACCACTTACAACACAAATATACACTACCACTTACAACGCATATCTACACAACCACGTACAACACAAATATACACGACCACTTACAACACATATATACACGACCACATACAACACAAATAGACACGTCCACTTAGAAAACAACTATAAACGACCACATGCAACACCTATATACACGACCACTTACCCCACATATATACACAACCACTTACAATACATATGAACACGACCACTTATAACACATATATACACGACCACTTACAACACATATATACACGATCATTTTCAACACACATATACACGACCACTTACAACACAAATATACGCGACCACTTACAACACAAAAATAAACGACCACTTACAACACATATATACACGACCAGTTACAGCACAAATATACACCACCACGTACAACACAAATATACACCACCGCATACAAGAAATATAAGCACGACCCCTTACAACACAGATATACACGACCACTTACAACACAAATATACACGAACACATGCAAAAGAAATATACATGACCACGTACAACATATATATACACAACCACTTAGAGCACATATATACACGATCACTTACAACACAAATTTACACGATCATTTACAACACAAATATACACGACCACTTACAATACAAATATAAACGACCACTTACAACACACATATACACGACCATTTACAACACAAATATACACGACCACTTACAACACATATATATACAACCACGTAGAGCACAAATATACACAACCACTTACAACGCATATATACACGACCACCTACAACACATATATACACGACCACTTACAACACAAATATACTCGACCACTTACAGCACAAAAATAAGCGACCACTTACAGCACATATATACACGACAAGTTACAACACGAATATACACCACCACGTACAACACAAAAATACACGACGACTTACAACACAAATATACACGACCACTTACAATACAAATATAAACGACCACTTGCAACACAAATATACAAGAACACATGCAAAAGAAATATACATGACCACTTACAACATATATATACACAACCACTTAGAGCACAACTATACACGACCACTTACAACACATATATACACGACCACTTACAACACCTATATACACGACCACTTACAACACACATATACACGATCACTTACAACGCAAATATACACGAACACATACAACAGATATATACACAACCACTTAGAGCACAAATATACACGATCATTTACAGCACAAATATACACGACCACTTACAACACAAATATAAACGACCACATACAACACAAATATACACGACCACTTACAACATATATATATATATACGACCATGTACAGCACGAATATACACAACCACTTACAACACACATATACACGACCATTTACAACACCAATATACACGACCCCTTACAACACAAATATACAAGACCACTTACAACACATATATATATAAACGACCACGTAGAGCACAAATATATACAACCACTTACAACACAAATATACGCGACCACTTACAGCACCTATATACACGACTAGTTACAACACGAATATACACCACCACGTACAACACAAATATACACGACCACTTACAGTACAAATATACATGACCACTTACAACACACATATACACGACCACTTACAACACAAATATACACGACCACTTACAACACATATATACACGACCACTTACAACACAAATATACACGTCCACTTAGAACACAAATATACACGACCACATACAACACCTATATACACGACCACTTACCCCACATATATACACAACCACTTACAATACATATGTACACCACCACTTATAACACATATATACACGACAACCTACAACAACTATCTACAGGACCACTTACAATGCGAATATACACGACCACTTACAACACATATACACACTACCACTTACAACACATATATTCACGACCACTTACAACACAAAAAAGAAACGACCACTTACAACACATATATACACGACCAGTTACAGCACAAATATACACCACTGCTTACAACACATATATGCACGACCCCTTACAACACAAATATACTCGACAACTTACAACAAAAATATAAAAGAACACATGCAAAAGAAATATACATGATCACTTACAACATATATATACACAACCACTTAGAGCACAAATATACACGACCACTTACAACACATATATACACGACAACTTACAACACATGTATACGCGACCACTTACAACACACATATACACGATCACTTACAACACAAAAATACACGACCACTTACAACACAAATATAAACGACCACTTACAACACACATATACACGACCATTTACAACACAAACATACACGACCACTTAAAACACAAATATATACGAATACATGCAAAAGAATTATACATGACCACGTACAACATATATATACACAACCACTTAGAGCACATATATACACGATCACTTACAAAACAAATATACACGATCATTTACAGCACAAATATACACGATCACTTACAACACAAATATAAACGACCACTTACAACACAAATATACACGACCACTTACAACACATATATATATACGACCATGTACAGCACAAATATACACAACCACTTACAACACATATATACCAGACCACTTACAACATATATATATATATATATACACCCACATACAGCACACATATACACAACCACGTACAACACATATATACACAACCACCTACAACACATATATACACGACCACTTACCACACAAATATACGGGACCATTTACAACACATATATACACGACCACTTACAACACAAATATACTCGACCACTTACAACACAAATATACAAGAACACATGCAAAAGAAATATACATGACCACTTACAACATATATATACACAACCACTTAGAGCAGAAATATACACGACCACTTACAACACATATATACGCGACTACTTACAACACAAAAATAAACGACCACTTACAACACATATATACACGACCACTTACAGCACATATATACACGACCAGCTACAACACGAATATACACCACCACGTACAACACAAATATAAACGACCACATACAACACAAATATCCATGACCACATACAACACACATATACACGACCACTTACAACACAAATATACACGACCACTTACAAAACATATATACACGACCACATACAACACAAATAGACACGTCCACTTAGAAAACAAATATAAACGACCACATGCAACACCTATATACACGACCACTTACCCCACATATATACACAACCACTTACAATACATATGTACACGACCACTTATAACACATATATACACGACCACTTGCAACACATATCTACATGACCACTTACAACGCGAATATACACGACCACTTACAACACATATATACACGACCACTTACAACACAAATATACACGTCCACTTAGAACACAAATATACACGACCACATACAATACATATGTACACCACCACTTATAACACATATATACACGACAACCTACAACAACTATATACAGGACCACTTACAATGCGAATATACACGACCACTTACAACACATATATACACGACCACTTAAAACACAAATATACACGTCCACTTAGAAAACAAATATAAACATACACGAGCATTTACTGCACAAATATACACGACCAATTACAACACACATATACACGACCATTTAGAACACAAATATACACGACCCCTTACAACACAAATATACAAGACCACTTACAACACATATATACATACCACCATGTACAGCACAAATATACACAACCACTTACAACACACATATACACTACCACTTAGAACACAAATATACACGACCCCTTACAACACAAATATACAAGACCACTTACAACACATATATATATATATACGACCACGTACAGCACAAATACACACAACCACTTACAACACATATATACACGACCACCTACAACACATATATACACGACCACTTACAACACAAATATACACGACCAGTTACAACACGAATATACACCACCACGTACAACACAAATATACACGACCACATACAACACAAATATCCATGACCACATACAACACACATATTCACGACCACTTACAACACAAATATACACTACCACTTACAACGCATATCTACACAACCACGTACAACACAAATATACACGACCACATACAACACAAATAGACACGTCCACTTAGAAAACAACTATAAACGACCACATGCAACACCTATATACACGACCACTTACCCCACATATATACACAACCACTTACAATACATATGAACACGACCACTTATAACACATATATACACGACCACTTACAACACATATATACACGATCATTTTCAACACACATATACACGACCACTTACAACACAAATATACGCGACCACTTACAACACAAAAATAAACGACCACTTACAACACATATATACACGACCAGTTACAGCACAAATATACACCACCACGTACAACACAAATATACACCACCGCATACAAGAAATATAAGCACGACCCCTTACAACACAGATATACACGACCATTTACAACACATATATACACGACCACTTACAACACAAATATACTCGACCACTTACAACACATATATACGCGACCACTTACAACACAAAAAAAAACGACCACTTACAACACATATATACACGACCACTTACAGCACATATATACACGACCAGATACAACACGAATATACACCACCACGTACAACAGAAATATACACGACCACTTACAACACAAATATACATGACCACTTACAACACAAATATACACGACCACTTACAACACAAATATACACCACCACTTACAACACATATGTACACAACCACTTACTACACAAATATACACGAACACTTAGAACACATATATACACGATCACTTACAACACAAATATACATGATCACTTACAAGAAAAATATACACGACCACATACAACGCAAATATACATGATCACTTACAACAGATGTATACGCGACCACTTACAACACATATATACACGACCACTTACAACAAACATATACACGTCCACTTAGAACACAAATATACACAACCACTTACAATACATGTTTACACGACCACTTATAACACATATATACACGACCACTTACAACACATATATACAGGACCACTTACAACACGAATATACACGACCACTTACAACACATATATACACGACCACTTACAGCACATATATACACGACCAGTTACAACACGAATATATACCACCACGTACAACACAAATATACACGACCACTTACAACACATATATACACGACCACTTACAACACAAATATACTCGATCACTTACAACACAAATATACAAGAACACATGCAAAATGAAGGATTAAGAAATTTTACTACAGAAAATATGGGATCTTATCTTTTGCCTGAAAATGACAACTGCATTGATTGTGAAGCTGCTCTGCAAGATGGAAACCCTATTGAGGAGGATTGGGTGACATATGAACATGCAGCAGTGATTACAAATACCACTGTTAACTATGTTAAAGGTATGAAGCTCTCCATTTAAGTTATTGAATTATTTTCTTGTGAACATTTTAAATTTTAAAGACAATACTACATTTATTATTAGTTTAAGATAATCACATGAAATACATTTTGATTTTACTAGAATTTCACTTAGTAAATTATCAGACAACAAAAAATGACAATTTCATTCAGTTTATTTTGCTCATATAGTACATGTAGCTCATTTTTAGCTCACAATTAAAGAATTGACCATATTTCTTTTTTTTCTATTTATTTCAGTTTACTACAGGCAATGCAGTTCTTGTCCAGCTTTATCAATGTTTGAGGGGCAGTCAAAGTGTCTTTTAAATATTGGAACATGCCTAGTTGGTTATGATGTTCTGAGATCATATATGCATAGTTTCCTTCATGGCAGGTATTTGATTTTTATTCTGTATATTAATTAGTAAATAGAAAATTTTATTTATAAGGAATGACTCTTATTATTTTATTAAGTGTAAACGAAATTTTGGCTCTTCACAAATGTATAATCCACATGGTGTGAACCGCCAATTACATTATTTTAAAAAAAAGGAGTCATTCCTTATGAATATTTTTTTTCTATCAAAATAGTAGAAAAACTATAATAAATGATAACAAATTATTGGACAAACAAACATTGAACGGATGGCGTAGTAATAGCAATAGTAAGTAGTTCAGGATTAAGTGGGTGTTTCTCAACATAATTGTTTTAATGAGATATTAAAAAAAATCTTATCCAATCAAAAACAGGATTTATTCTAAATTTATTAATAAATAAATTTAGCTTAATATGTTTTCATTGACTATTCTATCTTAACCTAAGTTAACCTAAGAAATCCACTCATCATAAAGAAATATTTTCATAAGAGTCAGATTTAATATTGTTTTCCTTGTTTTTTGTAGAACCACCAAAAAGTTTTGCTTAAAAAGTGGTATTATGCTGTTATTTTAACAAGGACAAAAATTTTGTTTAATTGGTTTTGATTTCAAGCTCCACTTCTATTTTGCTGCAGTGTTTATATTAGAATGCTTTATAAAAAAATTGCATTTAACTTTCCTCGAGATATCTCATTTTTTGTAATATTTCAGGAGCCCTTTGTACACCTTTTACCAAACATGGTGTGATGTACACTTTGATTACAAAAACTTCACCATACAAGTAGACCTGTCGTACCAAAGACTACGGCAGGCATGGCTCTCATATTTAAAGTTGTTGGACATTGATTTTTGAAAATTGTGTCAATTATGTTTGCCAGCCAACAAGCAAGGCCAAGGAGTTATTGCCCCTGAAATGTAAAATTTTCAAATTTGACTATTACCTTGAGACCTATAGAAATTAGATGAAAAATTATTTTTTGAAAAATTACCAGGCCAAGATATATCTCCCCTCCCAAAACTAAGAAAATCGGAGAACACAATGTCAATTTTTGAGTTTTTTGGGGAATTGTCCCGAAGACACGACCACCTGCAACAGATATATACACGACCACTTACAACACATATATACAAGACCACTTACAACACAAATATACACGTCCACTTAGAAAACAAATATACACGACCACAAACAACACCTATATACACGAGCACTTACAACACAAATATACACGACCATTTACAACACAAATATACACGAACACTTACAACACAAATATACACGAGCACTTACAACACACATATACATGACCACTTACAACACAAATATACGCGATCATTTACAACACAAAAATAAACGATCACTTACAACACATATATACACGACCACTTACAGAACATATATACACGACCAGTTACAGAACATATATACACCACCAGTTACAGCACACATATAAACCACCACGTACAACACAAATATACATCACCACTTAAAACACATATATGCACGACCACTTACAACACAAATATACACGACCACTTACAACACAAATATACACGAACACATGCAAAAGAAATATACATGACCACATACAACAAATATATACACAACCACTTAGATCACATAAATACACGATCACTTACAACACAAATATACACGATCATTTACAGGACACATATACACGACCACCTACAACACATATACACACGACCACTTACAACACAAATATACGCGACCACTTACAACACAAAACTAAACGACCACTTACAGCACACATATACACGACTACTTATAGCACATATATACACGACCAGCTACAACACGAATATACACACCCACGTACACCACAAATATACACGACCACTTACAACACAAATATACATGACCACTTACAACACACATATACACGACCATTTACAAGACAAATATACACCACCATTTACAACACATATCTACACAACCACTTACAACACAAATATACACGACCACTTACAACACATATATACACGACCACTTACAACACAAATATACACGTCCACTTAGAACACAAATATACACGACCACATACAACACACATATACACGACCACTTATAACACATATATACACGATCACTTACAACACATATATACAGGACCACTTACAACACAAATATACACGATCACTTGCAAAAGAAATATAAACGATAACTTACAACACAAATATACACGATCACTTACAACACAAATATACACAACCACTTACAGCACAAATATACACGAACACTTACAACACAAATATACACGATCGCTTACAACACAAATATACACGACCACTTACAACACAAATATACACGACCACTTACAACAAATATATTCACGACCACTGACAACACACATATACACGATAACTTACAACACACATATACACGACCATTAACAAAACAAACATACACGACCACTTACAACACAAATATACACGAACACATACAACAAAAATATACACAACCACTTAGAGCACAAATATACACGACCACTTACAACACATATATGAACGACCACTTACAGCGTATAAATACACGACCACTTACAACACAAATATACACGATCACTTGCAAGACAAATATAAACGATAACTTACAACAAAAATATACACGACCACATACAACACAAATATACACGAACACATGCAAAAGAAATATACATGACCACGTACAACATATATATACACATCCACTTAGAGCACATATATACACGATCACTTACAACACAAATATACACGATCATTTACAGCAAAAATATACACGACCACCTACAACACAAATATAAACGACCACTTACAACACAAATATACATGACCACTTACAACACATATATATATACGACAATGTACAGCACAAATATACACGATCACTTACAACACAAATATACACGATCATTTACAGCACAAATATACACGACCACCTACAACACAAATATAAACGACCAATTACAACACATATATACACGACAACTTACAACACATATATACACGACCACTTACAACACACATATATACGATGACTTACAATACAAATATACCTGACTACTTACAACAGAAATATATACGACCACTTACAACACAAATATACACGACCACTTACAACCCACATATACACGACCATTAACAACACAAACATACACGACCACTTACAACACAAATATACACGGACACATACAACAGATATATACACAACCACATAGAGTACAAATATACACGACCACTTACAACACATATATTAACGACCACTTACAACATATAAATACACGACCACTTTCAACACAAATATATACGAACACATGCAAAAGAAATATACATGACCACGTACAACATATATATACACAACCACTTAGAGCACATATATACACGATCACTTACAACTCAAATATACACGATCATTTACTGCACAAATATACACGACCACTTACAACATACATATACACGACCATTTAGAACACAAATATACACGACCCCATACAACACAAATATACAAGACCACTTACAACACATATATATATATACGACCATGTACAGCACAAATATACACAACCACTTACAACACGCATATACACGACCATTTAGAACACAAATATACACGACCCCTTACAACGTAAATATACAAGACTACTTACAACACACATATATATATACGACCACGTACAGCACAAATATCCTCAACCACCTACAACACATATATACAGGACCACCTACAACACATATATACACGACCACTTACAACACAAATATACGCGACCACTTACAACACAAAAATAAACGTCCAGTTACAACACATATATACACGACCACTTACAGCACATATATACACGACCAGTTACAACACACATATACACGACCACTTACAACACAAATATACACCACCACTTACAATGCATATCTACACATCCACTTACAACACAAATATACACGACCACTTACAACACATATATACACGACCACTTAAAACACAAATATACACGTCCACTTCGAAAACAAATATAAACATACACGATCATTTACTGCACAAATATACACGACCAATTACAACACACATATACACGACCATTTAGAACACAAATATACACGTCCCCTTACAACACAAATATACAAGACCACTTACAACACATATATACATACGATCATGTAGAGCACAAATATACACAATCACTTACAACACACATATACACGACCACTTAGAACACAAATATACACGACCCCTTACAACCCAAATATACAAGACCACTTACAACACATATATATATACGACCACGTACAGCACACATATACACAACCACTTACAACACATATATACACGACCACGTACAACACATATATACTCGACCACTTACAACACAAATATACGCGACCACTTACAACACAAAAATAAACGTCCAGTTACAACACATATATACACGACCACTTACAGCACATATATACACGACCAGTTACAATACGATTATACACCACCACGTACAACACAAATATACACGACCACATACAACACAAATATCCATGACCACATACAACACACATATACACGACCACTTACAACACAAATATACACTACCACTTACAACGCATATCTACACAACCACTTACAACACAAATATACACGACCACTTACAACACATATATACACGACCACATACAACAAAAATAGACACGTCCACTTAGAAAACAAATATTAGCGAACACATGCAACACCTAAATACACGACCACTTACCCCACATATATACACAACCACTTACAATACATATGTACACGACCACTTATAACACATATATACACGACCACTTACAACACATATCTACAGGACCACTTACAACGCGAATATACAAGACCACTTACAACACATATATACACGACCACTTACAACACACATATACACGACCACTTACAACACAAATATACGCGACCACTTACGACATAAAAATAAACGACCACTTACAACACATATATACACGACCAGTTACAGCACAAATATACACCAACACGTACAACACAAATATACACCACCGCATACAACAAATATATGCACGACCCCTTACAACACAGATATACACGACCACTTACAACACAAATATACACGAACACATGCAAAAGAAATATACATGACCACGTACAACATATATATACACAACCACTTAGAGCACAAATATACACGATCACTTACAACACAAATATACACGATCATTTACAACACAAATATACACGACCACTTACAATACAAATATAAACGACCACTTACAACACACATATACACGACCATTTACAACACAAATATACACGACCACTTACAACACAAATATACAAGACCACTTACAACACATATATATACAACCACGTAGAGCACAAATATACACAACCACTTACAACACATATATACACGATCACCTACAACACATATATACACGACCACTTACAACACAAATATACTCGACCACTTACAGCACAAAAATAAGCGACCACTTACCGCACATATATACACGACAAGTTACAACACGAATATACACCACCACGTACAACACAAATATACACGACGACTTACAACACATATATACACGACCACTTACAACACACATATACTCGACCACCTACAACACAAATATACAAGAACACATGCAAAAGAAATATAAGTGACCACTTACAACATATATATACACAACCACTTAGAGCACAACTATACACGACCACTTACAACACATATATACACGACCACTTACAACACATATATACACGACCACTTACAACACACATATACACGATCACTTACAACACACATATACACGACCATTTACAACACAAACATACACGACCACTTACAACGCAAATATACACGAACACATACAACAGATATATACACAACCACTTAGAGCACAAATATACACGATCATTTACAGCACAAATATACACGACCACCTACAACACAAATATAAACGACCACTTACAACACAAATATACACGACCACTTACAACTCATATATATATACGACCATGTACAGAACTAATATACACAACCACTTACAACACACATATACACGACCATTTACAACACCAATATACACGACCCCTTACAACACAAATATACAAGACCACTTACAACACATATATATATACGACAATGTAGAGCACAAATATATACAACCACTCACAACATAAATATACACGACAACTTACAGCACATATATAAACGACCAGTTACAACACGAATATACACGACCACTTACAGCACAAATATACATTACCACTTACAACACACATATACACGACCACTTACAACACAAATAGACACCACCACTTACAACACATATATACACGACCACTTACAACACAAATATACACGTCCACTTAGAACACAAATATACACGACCACATACAACACCTATATACACGACCACTTACCCCACATATATACACAACCACTTACAATAGATATTTACACCACCACTTATAGCACATATATACACGACAACCTACAACAACTATCTACAGGAACACTTACAACGCGAATATGCACGGCCACTTACAACACATATATACACTACCACTTACAACACATATATACACGACCACTTACAACACAAATATACGCGACCACTTACAACACAAAAAAGAAACGATCTCTTACAACACAAATATACAAGACCACTTACAACACATATATATACGACCACGTACAGCACAAATATACACAACCACTTACAACACATATATACACGACCACCTACAACACATATATACACGACCACTTACAACACAAATATACTCGACCACTTACAGCACAAAAATAAGCGACCACTTACAGCACATATATACACGACAAGCTACAACTCGAATATACACCACCACGTACAACACAAATATACACGACTACTTACAACACATATATACACGACCACCTACAACACAAATATATTCGACCACTTACAACACAAATATACAAGAACACATGCAAAAGAAATATACATGATCACTTATAACATATATATACACAACCACTTAGAGCACAAATATACACGACCACTTACAACACACATATACACGATCACTTACAACACAAAAATACACGACCACTTACAACAGAAATATAAACGACCACTTACAACACAAATATACACGACCACTTACAACACACATATACACGACCATTTACAACACAAACATACACGACCACTTAAAACACTAATATATACGAATACATGCAAAATAATTATACATGACCACGTACAACATATATATACACAACCACTTAGAGCACATATATACACGATCACTTACAACACCAATATACACGATCATTTACAGCACAAATATACACGATCACTTACAACACAAATATAAACGACCACTTACAACACAAATATACACGACCACTTAAAACACATATATATATATACGACCATGTACAGCACAAATATACACAACCACTTACAACACATATATACCAGACCACTTACAACATATGTATATATATATACGACCACATACAGCACACATATACACAACCACTTACAACACATATATACACGACCACCTACAACACATATATACACGACCACTTACCACACAAATATACGGGACCACTTACAACACATATATACACGACCACTTACAACACAAATATACTCGACCACTTACAACACAAATATACACGACCACTTACAACACACATATACACGACCATTTACAACACAAACATACACGACCACTTAAAACACTAATTTATACGAATACATTCAAAAGAATTATACATGACCACGTACAACATATATATACACCACCACTTAGAGCACATATATACACGATCACTTACAACACAAATATACACGATCATTTACAGCAAAATATACACGATCACTTACAACACAAATATAAACGACCACTTACAACACAAATATACACGACCACTTACAACACATATATATATATATATACGACCATGTACAGCACAAATATACACAACCACTTACAACACAAATATACACGACCACTTACAACACATATATATATATATATATACGACCACATACAGCACACATATACACAACCACTTACACACATATATACACGACCACCTACAACACATATATACACGACCACTTACAACACAAATATACACGTCCACTTAGAACACACATATACACAACCACTTACAATACATATTTACACGACCACTTATAACACATATATACACGACCACTTACAACACATATATACAGGACCACTTACAACATGAATATACACGACCAGTTACAACACGAATATATACCACCACGTACAACACAAATATACACGACCACTTACAACACATATATACACGACCACTTACAACACAAATATACTCGATCACTTACAACACAAATATACAAGAACACATGGAAAAGAAATATACATGACCACTTACAACATATATATACACGACTACTTACAACACATATATACACGACCACTTACAACACACATATACACGATCACTTTCAACACAAATATACACGACCACTTACAACACAAATATAAACGACCACTTACAACACAAATATAAACGATCACTTACAACACAAATATACACGACCACTTACAACACACATATACACGACCATTTACAACACAAACATACACGACCACTTACAACAAAAATATACACGACCACTTACAACACAAATATACACGATCACGTACAACACAAATATACACGAACACTTACAACACAAATATACACTATGACTTACAACACAAATATACACGATCATTTACAACACAAATATCGACGATCACTTACAACACAAATATATACGACCACTTACAACACACATATACACGACCATTTACAACACAAACATACACGACCACTTAAAACACTAATATATACGAATACATGCAAAATAATTATACATGACCACGTACAACATATATATACACAACCACTTAGAGCACATATATACACGATCACTTACAACACCAATATACACGATCATTTACAGCACAAATATACACGATCACTTACAACACAAATATGAACGACCACTTACAACACAAATATACACGACCACTTAAAACACATATATATATATACGACCATGTACAGCACAAATATACACAACCACTTACAACACATATATACCAGACCACTTACAACATATGTATATATATATACGACCACATACAGCACACATATACACAACCACTTACAACACATATATACACGACCACCTACAACACATATATACACGACCACTTACCACACAAATATACGGGACCACTTACAACACATATATACACGACCACTTACAACACAAATATACTCGACCACTTACAACACAAATATACACGACCACTTACAACACACATATACACGACCATTTACAACACAAACATACACGACCACTTAAAACACTAATTTATACGAATACATTCAAAAGAATTATACATGACCACGTACAACATATATATACACCACCACTTAGAGCACATATATACACGATCACTTACAACACAAATATACACGATCATTTACAGCAAAATATACACGATCACTTACAACACAAATATAAACGACCACTTACAACACAAATATACACGACCACTTACAACACATATATATATATATATACGACCATGTACAGCACAAATATACACAACCACTTACAACACAAATATACACGACCACTTACAACACATATATATATATATATACGACCACATACAGCACACATATACACAACCACTTACACACATATATACACGACCACCTACAACACATATATACACGACCACTTACAACACAAATATACACGTCCACTTAGAACACACATATACACAACCACTTACAATACATATTTACACGACCACTTATAACACATATATACACGACCACTTACAACACATATATACAGGACCACTTACAACATGAATATACACGACCAGTTACAACACGAATATATACCACCACGTACAACACAAATATACACGACCACTTACAACACATATATACACGACCACTTACAACACAAATATACTCGATCACTTACAACACAAATATACAAGAACACATGGAAAAGAAATATACATGACCACTTACAACATATATATACACGACTACTTACAACACATATATACACGACCACTTACAACACACATATACACGATCACTTTCAACACAAATATACACGACCACTTACAACACAAATATAAACGACCACTTACAACACAAATATAAACGATCACTTACAACACAAATATACACGACCACTTACAACACACATATACACGACCATTTACAACACAAACATACACGACCACTTACAACAAAAATATACACGACCACTTACAACACAAATATACACGATCACGTACAACACAAATATACACGAACACTTACAACACAAATATACACTATGACTTACAACACAAATATACACGATCATTTACAACACAAATATCGACGATCACTTACAACACAAATATATACGACCACATACAACACAAATATACTCGACCACTTAAAACACATATATACACGAACACATGCAAAAGAAATATACATGACCACTTACAACATATATATACACAACCACTTAGAGCACAAATATACACGACCACTTACAACACAAATATACACGACCACTTGCAGCACGAATATACACGATCACCTACAACACATATAAACACGACCACATACAACACATGTATACACGACGACTTACAACACACATATACACGATCACATGCAACACAAATATACACGACCACATACAACACAAATATACTCGACCACTTACAACACATATATACACGAACACATGCAAATAAAATATACACGACCACTTACAACACATATATACTCGATCACTTACAACGCATATATACACAACCACTTACAACAGATGTATACACGACCACATACAACACAAATATACACGACCACTTACAACACATATATACACGATGATTTACAACAGAAATATACACGACCACTTACAACACATATATACACGTTCACTTACAACGCATATATACACAACCACTTACAACAGATGTATACACGACCACTTACAACACAAATATACACGACCACTTACAGGACGAATATACACGATCACTTACAGCACATATATACACGACCACTTACAACACAAATATACGCGACCATTTACAATACAAATATACACGATCACATGCAACAGAAATATACACGAACTCTTACAACATGTATATATACACAACCACTTACAGCACAAATATACACGACCACTTACAACACATATTTACAGGACCACTTACAACACATTTATACACGACCACTTACAACACATATACACGACCAATTACAACACAAATATAGAAAGCCACTTATTTCACAAATATACACGACCACTTACAACACAAATATAAACGATCACTTACAACACACATATACACGATCACTTACAACACAAATATACACGATCACTTACAACACAAATATATGCGACCACATACAACACAAATATACTCGACCACTTAAAACACATATATACACGAACACATGCAAAAGAAATATACATGACCACTTAAACATATATATACACAACCACTTAGAGCACAAATATACACGACTACTTACAACACAAATATACACGACCACTTACAGCACGAATATACACGATCACTTACAATACATATTTACACGACCACTTACAACACAAATATATACGACCACATACAAAACAAATATACTCGACCGCTTACAACACATATATACACGAACACATGCAAAAGAAATATACATGACCACTTACAACATATATATACACAACCACCTAGAGAACAAATATACCCGACAACTTACAACACATATATACCCGATCACTTACAACGCATATATACACAACCACCTACAACAGATGTATACACGACCACTTACAACACAAATATACACGGCCACATACAACACATATATACACGATCATTTACATCAGAAATATACACGACCAATTACAACACATATATACACGATCACTTACAACGCATATATACACAACCACTTACAACAGATGTATACATGACCACTTACAACACACATATATACGACCATTTACAATACAAATATACACGATCACATGCACCAGAAATATACACGAACTCTTACAACATGTATATATACACAACCACTTAGAGCACAAATATACACGACCACTTACAACACAAATATACACGTCCACTTAGAACACAAATATACACGACCACATACAACACCTATATACACGACCACTTACCCCACATATATACACAACCACTTACAATACATATGTACACCACCACATATAACACATATATACACGACAACCTACAACAACCATCTACAGGACCACTTACAACGCGAATATGCACGACCACTTACAACACATATATACACTACCACTTACAACACATATATACACGACCATTTACAACACAAACATACACGACCACTTAAAACACTAATATATACGAATACATGCAAAATAATTATACATGACCACGTACAACATATATATACACAACCACTTAGAGCACATATATACACGATCACTTACAACACCAATATACACGATCATTTACAGCACAAATATACACGATCACTTACAACACAAATATAAACGACCACTTACAACACAAATATACACGACCACTTAAAACACATATATATATATACGACCATGTACAGCACAAATATACACAACCACTTACAACACATATATACCAGACCACTTACAACATATGTATATATATATACGACCACATACAGCACACATATACACAACCACTTACAACACATATATACACGACCACCTACAACACATATATACACGACCACTTACCACACAAATATACGGGACCACTTACAACACATATATACACGACCACTTACAACACAAATATACTCGACCACTTACAACACAAATATACACGACCACTTACAACACACATATACACGACCATTTACAACACAAACATACACGACCACTTAAAACACTAATTTATACGAATACATTCAAAAGAATTATACATGACCACGTACAACATATATATACACCACCACTTAGAGCACATATATACACGATCACTTACAACACAAATATACACGATCATTTACAGCAAAATATACACGATCACTTACAACACAAATATAAACGACCACTTACAACACAAATATACACGACCACTTACAACACATATATATATATATATACGACCATGTACAGCACAAATATACACAACCACTTACAACACAAATATACACGACCACTTACAACACATATATATATATATATACGACCACATACAGCACACATATACACAACCACTTACACACATATATACACGACCACCTACAACACATATATACACGACCACTTACAACACAAATATACACGTCCACTTAGAACACACATATACACAACCACTTACAATACATATTTACACGACCACTTATAACACATATATACACGACCACTTACAACACATACATACAGGACCACTTACAACATGAATATACACGACCAGTTACAACACGAATATATACCACCACGTACAACACAAATATACACGACCACTTACAACACATATATACACGACCACTTACAACACAAATATACTCGATCACTTACAACACAAATATACAAGAACACATGGAAAAGAAATATACATGACCACTTACAACATATATATACACGACTACTTACAACACATATATACACGACCACTTACAACACACATATACACGATCACTTTCAACACAAATATACACGACCACTTACAACACAAATATAAACGACCACTTACAACACAAATATAAACGATCACTTACAACACAAATATACACGACCACTTACAACACACATATACACGACCATTTACAACACAAACATACACGACCACTTACAACAAAAATATACACGACCACTTACAACACAAATATACACGATCACGTACAACACAAATATACACGAACACTTACAACACAAATATACACTATGACTTACAACACAAATATACACGATCATTTACAACACAAATATCGACGATCACTTACAACACAAATATATACGACCACATACAACACAAATATACTCGACCACTTAAAACACATATATACACGAACACATGCAAAAGAAATATACATGACCACTTACAACATATATATACACAACCACTTAGAGCACAAATATACACGACCACTTACAACACAAATATACACGACCACTTGCAGCACGAATATACACGATCACCTACAACACATATAAACACGACCACATACAACACATGTATACACGACGACTTACAACACACATATACACGATCACATGCAACACAAATATACACGACCACATACAACACAAATATACTCGACCACTTACAACACATATATACACGAACACATGCAAATAAAATATACACGACCACTTACAACACATATATACTCGATCACTTACAACGCATATATACACAACCACTTACAACAGATGTATACACGACCACATACAACACAAATATACACGACCACTTACAACACATATATACACGATGATTTACAACAGAAATATACACGACCACTTACAACACATATATACACGTTCACTTACAACGCATATATACACAACCACTTACAACAGATGTATACACGACCACTTACAACACAAATATACACGACCACTTACAGGACGAATATACACGATCACTTACAGCACATATATACACGACCACTTACAACACAAATATACGCGACCATTTACAATACAAATATACACGATCACATGCAACAGAAATATACACGAACTCTTACAACATGTATATATACACAACCACTTACAGCACAAATATACACGACCACTTACAACACATATTTACAGGACCACTTACAACACATTTATACACGACCACTTACAACACATATACACGACCAATTACAACACAAATATAGAAAGCCACTTATTTCACAAATATACACGACCACTTACAACACAAATATAAACGATCACTTACAACACACATATACACGATCACTTACAACACAAATATACACGATCACTTACAACACAAATATATGCGACCACATACAACACAAATATACTCGACCACTTAAAACACATATATACACGAACACATGCAAAAGAAATATACATGACCACTTACAACATATATATACACAACCACCTAGAGAACAAATATACCCGACAACTTACAACACATATATACCCGATCACTTACAACGCATATATACACAACCACCTACAACAGATGTATACACGACCACTTACAACACAAATATACACGGCCACATACAACACATATATACACGATCATTTACATCAGAAATATACACGACCAATTACAACACATATATACACGATCACTTACAACGCATATATACACAACCACTTACAACAGATGTATACATGACCACTTACAACACACATATATACGACCATTTACAATACAAATATACACGATCACATGCACCAGAAATATACACGAACTCTTACAACATGTATATATACACAACCACTTAGAGCACAAATATACACGACCACTTACAACACAAATATACACGTCCACTTAGAACACAAATATACACGACCACATACAACACCTATATACACGACCACTTACCCCACATATATACACAACCACTTACAATACATATGTACACCACCACATATAACACATATATACACGACAACCTACAACAACCATCTACAGGACCACTTACAACGCGAATATGCACGACCACTTACAACACATATATACACTACCACTTACAACACATATATACACGACCACTTACAACACATATATACACTACCACTTACAACACATATATACACGACCACTTACAACACAAATATACGCGACCACTTACAACACACATATACACGATCACTTACAACACAAAAATACACGACCATTTACAACAGAAATATAAACGACCACTTACAACAAAAATATACACGACCACTTATAACACACATATACACGACCATTTACAACACAAACATACACGACCACTTAAAACACTAATATATACGAATACATGCAAACTAATTATACATGACCACGTACAACATATATATACACAACCACTTAGAGCAAATATATACACGATCACCTACAACACAAATATACACGATCATTTACAGCACAAATATACACGATCACTTACAACACAAATATAAACGACCACTTACAACACAAATATATACGACCACTTGAAACACATATATATATATACGACCATGTACAGCACAAATATACACAACCACTTACAACACATATATACCAGACCACTTACAACATATATATATATATATATACGACCACATACAGCACACATATACACAACCACTTACAACACATATATACACGACCACCTACAACACATATATACACGACCACTTACCACACAAATATACGGGACCACTTACAACACATATATACACAACCACTTACAACACAAATATACTCGACCACTTACAACACAAATATACACGACCACTTACAACACACATATACACGACCATTTACAACACAAACATACACGACCACTTAAAACACTAATATATACGAATACATTCAAAAGAATTATACATGACCACGTACAACATATATATACACAACCACTTAGAGCACATATATACACGATCACTTACAACACAAATATACACGATCATTTACAGCACAAATATACACGATCACCTACAACACAAATATAAACGACCACTTACAACACAAATATACACGACCACTTACAACATATATATATATATATATATATATACGACCATGTACAGCACAAATATACACAACCACTTACAACACAAATATACCAGACCACTTACAACATATATATATATATATATACGACCACATACAGCACACATATACACAACCACTTACACACATATATACACGACCACCTACAACACATATATACACGACCACTTACCACACAAATATACGGGACCACTTACAACACATATATACACGACCACTTACAACACAAATATACTCGACCACTTACAACACAAATATACAAGAACACATGCAAAAGAAATATACATGACCACTTACAACATATATATACACAACCACTTAGAGCACATATATACGCGACCACTTACAACACAAAAATAAACGACCACTTACGACACATATATACACGACCACTTACAGCACATATATACACGACCAGTTACAACACGAATATACACCACCACGTACAACACAATTATACACGACTACCTACAACACAAATATACATGACCACTTACACCACAAATATACACGACCACTTACAACACAAATATACACCACCACTTACAACACATATCTACACAACCACTTACAACACAAATATACTCGAACACTTAGAACACATATATACACGACCACTTACAGCACATATATACACGACCAGTTACAACACGAATATACACCACCACGTACAACACAAATATACACGACTACTTACAGCACAAATATACATGATCACTTACAAGAAAAATATAAACGACCACATACAACGCAAATATACATGATCACTTACAACAGATGTATACGCGACCACTTACAACACATATATACACGACCACTTACAACACAAATAGACACGTCCACTTAGAACACACATATACACAACCACTTACAATACATATTTACACGACCACTTATAACACATATATACACGACCATTTACAACACATATATACAGGACCACTTACAACACGAATATACACGACCACTTACAACACATATATACACGACCACTTACAGCACATATATACACGACCAGTTACAACACGAATATATACCACCACGTACAACACAAATATACACGACCACTTACAACACATATATACACGACCACTTACAACACAAATATACTCGATCATTTACAACACAAATATACAAGAACACATGCAAAAGAAATATACATGACCACTTACAACATATATATACACGACTACTTACAACACATATATACACGACCACTTACAACACACATATACACGATCACTTTCAACACAAATATACACGACCACTTACAACACAAATATAAACGACCACTTACAACACAAATATACACGACCACTTACAACACAAATATACACGAACACTTAGAACACACATATACACGATCACTTTCAACACAAATATACACGACAACTTACAACACAAATATAAACGAACACTTACAACACAAATATACACGACCACTTACAACACACATATACACGACCATTTACAACACAAACATACACTACCACTAACAACAAAAATATACACGACCACTTACAACGCAAATATACACGATCACGTACAACACAAATATACACGAACACTTACAACAAAAATATACACTATGACTTACAACACAAATATACACGAGCATTTACAACACAAATATCAACGATCACTTACAACACAAATATATACGACCATTTAAAACACATATATACACGAACACATGCAAAAGAAATATACATGACCACTTACAACATATATATACACAACCACTTAGAGCACAAATATACACGACCACTTACAACACAAATATACACGACCACTTGCAGCACGAATATACACGATCACCTACAACACATATAAACACGACCACATACAACACATGTATACACGACGACTTACAACACACATATACACGATCACATGTAACACAAATATACACGACCACATACAACACAAATATACTCGACCACTTACAACACATATATACACGAACACATGCAAATAAAATATACATGACCACTTACAACATATATATACACAACCACTGAGAGCACAAATATACACGACCACTTACAACACATATATACTCGATCACTTACAACGCATATATACACAACCACTTACAACAGATGTATACACGATCACATACAACACAAATATACACGACCACTTACAACACATATATACACGATGATTTACAACAGAAATATACACGACCACTTACAACACATATATACACGATCACTTACAACGCATATGTACACAACCACTTACAACAGATGTATACACGACCACTTACAACACAAATATACACGACCACTTACAGCACGAATATACACGATCACTTACAGCACATATATACACGACCACTTACAACACAAATATACGCGACCATTTACAATACAAATATACACGATCACAGGCAACAGAAATATACACGAACTCTTACAACATGTATATATACACAACCACTTACAACACATATATACACGATCATTTACATCAGAAATATACACGACCAATTACAACACATTTATACACGACCACTTACAACACATATACACGACCAATTACAACACAAATATAGAAAGCCACTTATTTCACAAATATACACGACCACTTACAACACAAATATAAACGATCACTTACAACACACATATACACGATCACTTACAACACAAATATACACGATCACTTACAACACAAATATATGCGACCACATACAACACAAATATACTCAACCACTTAAAACACATATATACACGAACACATGCAAAAGAAATATACATGACCACTTAAACATATATATACACAACCACTTAGAGCACAAATATACACGACTACTTACAACACAAATATACACGACCACTTACAGCACGAATATACACGATCACTTACAACACATATTTACACGACGACTTACAACACAAATATATACGACCACATACAAAACAAATATACTCGATCGCTTACAACACATATATACACGAACACATGCAAAAGAAATATACATGACCACTTACAACATATATATACACAACCACCTAGAGAACAAATATACCCGACAACTTACAACACATATATACCCGATCACTTACAACGCATATATACACAACCACCTACAACAGATGTATACACGACCACTTACAACACAAATATACACGGCCACTTACAACACATATATACACGATCATTTACATCAGAAATATACACGACCAATTACAACACATATATATACGACCACTTACAACACAAATATACTCGACCACTTACAACACAAATATACAAGAACACATGCAAAAGAAATATACATGACCACTTACAACATATATATACACAACCACTTAGAGCACATATATACGCGACCACTTACAACACAAAAATAAACGACCACTTACGACACATATATACACGACCACTTACAGCACATATATACACGACCAGTTACAACACGAATATACACCACCACGTACAACACAATTATACACGACTACCTACAACACAAATATACATGACCACTTACACCACAAATATACACGACCACTTACAACACAAATATACACCACCACTTACAACACATATCTACACAACCACTTACAACACAAATATACTCGAACACTTAGAACACATATATACACGACCACTTACAGCACATATATACACGACCAGTTACAACACGAATATACACCACCACGTACAACACAAATATACACGACTACTTACAGCACAAATATACATGATCACTTACAAGAAAAATATAAACGACCACATACAACGCAAATATACATGATCACTTACAACAGATGTATACGCGACCACTTACAACACATATATACACGACCACTTACAACACAAATATACACGTCCACTTAGAAGACACATATACACAACCACTTACAATACATATTTACACGACCACTTATAACACATATATACACGACCACTTACAACACATATATACAGGACCACTTACAACACGAATATACACGACCACTTACAACACATATATACACGACCACTTACAGCACATATATACACGACCAGTTACAACACGAATATATACCACCACGTACAACACAAATATACACGACCACTTACAACACATATATACACGACCACTTACAACACAAATATACTCGATCATTTACAACACAAATATACAAGAACACATGCAAAAGAAATATACATGACCACTTACAACATATATATACACGACTACTTACAACACATATATACACGACCACTTACAACACACATATACACGATCACTTTCAACACAAATATACACGACCACTTACAACACAAATATAAACGACCACTTACAACACAAATATACACGACCACTTACAACACAAATATACACGAACACTTAGAACACACATATACACGATCACTTTCAACACAAATATACACGACAACTTACAACACAAATATAAACGAACACTTACAACACAAATATACACGACCACTTACAACACACATATACACGACCATTTACAACACAAACATACACTACCACTTACAACAAAAATATACACGACCACTTACAACGCAAATATACACGATCACGTACAACACAAATATACACGAACACTTACAACAAAAATATACACTATGACTTACAACACAAATATACACGAGCATTTACAACACAAATATCAACGATCACTTACAACACAAATATATACGACCATTTAAAACACATATATACACGAACACATGCAAAAGAAATATACATGACCACTTACAACATATATATACACAACCACTTAGAGCACAAATATACACGACCACTTACAACACAAATATACACGACCACTTGCAGCACGAATATACACGATCACCTACAACACATATAAACACGACCACATACAACACATGTATACACGACGACTTACAACACACATATACACGATCACATGCAACACAAATATACACGACCACATACAACACAAATATACTCGACCACTTACAACACATATATACACGAACACATGCAAATAAAATATACATGACCACTTACAACATATATATACACAACCACTGAGAGCACAAATATACACGACCACTTACAACACATATATACTCGATCACTTACAACGCATATATACACAACCACTTACAACAGATGTATACACGATCACTTACAACACAAATATACACGACCACTTACAACACATATATACACGATGATTTACAACAGAAATATACACGACCACTTACAACACATATATACACGATCACTTACAACGCATATATACACAACCACTTACAACAGATGTATACACGACCACTTACAACACAAATATACACGACCACTTAGAGCACGAATATACACGATCACTTACAGCACATATATACACGACCACTTACAACACAAATATACGCGACCATTTACAATACAAATATACACGATCACATGCAACAGAAATATACACGAACTCTTACAACATGTATATATACACAACCACTTACAACACATATATACACGATCATTTACATCAGAAATATACACGACCAATTACAACACATTTATACACGACCACTTACAACACATATACACGACCAATTACAACACAAATATAGAAAGCCACTTATTTCACAAATATACACGACCACTTACAACACAAATATAAACGATCACTTACAACACACATATACACGATCACTTACAACACAAATATACACGATCACTTACAACACAAATATATGCGACCACATACAACACAAATATACTCAACCACTTAAAACACATATATACACGAACACATGCAAAAGAAATATACATGACCACTTAAACATATATATACACAACCACTTAGAGCACAAATATACACGACTACTTACAACACAAATATACACGACCACTTACAGCACGAATATACACGATCACTTACAACACATATTTACACGACGACTTACAACACAAATATATACGACCACATACAAAACAAATATACTCGATCGCTTACAACACATATATACACGAACACATGCAAAAGAAATATACATGACCACTTACAACATATATATACACAACCACCTAGAGAACAAATATACCCGACAACTTACAACACATATATACCCGATCACTTACAACGCATATATACACAACCACCTACAACAGATGTATACACGACCACTTACAACACAAATATACACGGCCACTTACAACACATATATACACGATCATTTACATCAGAAATATACACGACCAATTACAACACATATATACACGATCACTTACAACGCATATATACACAACCACTTACAACAGATGTATACATGACCACTTACAACACACATATATACGATCATTTACAATACAAATATACACGATCACATGCACCAGAAATATACACGAACTCTTACAACATGTATATATACACAACCACTTAGAGCACAAATATACACGACCACTTACAACACATATATACTCGATCACTTACAACGCATATATACACAACCACTTACAACAGATGTATACACGATCACTTACAACACAAATATACACGACCACTTACAACACATATATACACGATGATTTACAACAGAAATATACACGACCACTTACAACACATATATACACGATCACTTACAACGCATATATACACAACCACTTACAACAGATGTATACACGACCACTTACAACACAAATATACACGACCACTTACAGCACGAATATACACGGTCACTTACAGCACATATATACACGACCACTTACAGCACAAATATACGCGACCATTTACAATACAAATATACACGATCACATGCAACAGAAATATACACGAACTCTTACAACATGTATATATACACAACCACTTACAACACATATATACACGATCATTTACATCAGAAATATACACGACCAATTACAACACATTTATACACGACCACTTACAACACATATACACGACCAATTACACCACAAATATAGAAAGCCACTTATTTCACAAATATACACGACCACTTACAACACAAATATAAACGATCACTTACAACACACATATACACGATCACTTACAACACAAATATACACGATCACTTAAAACACATATATACACGAACACATGCAAAAGAAATATACATGACCACTTAAACATATATATACACAACCACTTAGAGCACAAATATACACGACTACATACAACACAAATATACACGATCACTTACAACACACATATATACACGATCACTTACAACACAAATATACACGATCACTTACAACACAAATATATGCGACCACATACAACACAAATATACTCAACCACTTAAAACACATATATACACGAACACATGCAAAAGAAATATACATGACCACTTAAACATATATATACACAACCACTTAGAGCACAAATATACACGACTACTTACAACACAAATATACACGACCACTTACAGCACGAATATACACGATCACTTACAACACATATTTACACGACGACTTACAACACAAATATATACGACCACATACAAAACAAATATACTCGATCGCTTACAACACATATATACACGAACACATGCAAAAGAAATATACATGACCACTTACAACATATATATACACAACCACCTAGAGAACAAATATACCCGACAACTTACAACACATATATACCCGATCACTTACAACGCATATATACACAACCACCTACAACAGATGTATACACGACCACTTAAAACACAAATATACACGGCCACTTACAACACATATATACACGATCATTTACATCAGAAATATACACGACCAATTACAACACATATATACACGATCACTTACAACGCATATATACACAACCACTTACAACAGATGTATACATGACCACTTACAACACACATATATACGATCATTTACAATACAAATATACACGATCACATGCACCAGAAATATACACGAACTCTTACAACATGTATATATACACAACCACTTAGAGCACAAATATACACGACCACTTACAACACATATATACTCGATCACTTACAACGCATATATACACAACCACTTACAACAGATGTATACACGATCACTTACAACACAAATATACACGACCACTTACAACACATATATACACGATGATTTACAACAGAAATATACACGACCACTTACAACACATATATACACGATCACTTACAACGCATATATACACAACCACTTACAACAGATGTATACACGACCACTTACAACACAAATATACACGACCACTTACAGCACGAATATACACGGTCACTTACAGCACATATATACACGACCACTTACAGCACAAATATACGCGACCATTTACAATACAAATATACACGATCACATGCAACAGAAATATACACGAACTCTTACAACATGTATATATACACAACCACTTACAACACATATATACACGATCATTTACATCAGAAATATACACGACCAATTACAACACATTTATACACGACCACTTACAACACATATACACGACCAATTACACCACAAATATAGAAAGCCACTTATTTCACAAATATACACGACCACTTACAACACAAATATAAACGATCACTTACAACACACATATACACGATCACTTACAACACAAATATACACGATCACTTAAAACACATATATACACGAACACATGCAAAAGAAATATACATGACCACTTAAACATATATATACACAACCACTTAGAGCACAAATATACACGACTACTTACAACACAAATATACACGATCACTTACAACACACATATATACACGATCACTTACAACACAAATATACACGATCACTTACAACACAAATATATGCGACCACATACAACACAAATATACTCAACCACTTAAAACACATATATACACGAACACATGCAAAAGAAATATACATGACCACTTAAACATATATATACACAACCACTTAGAGCACAAATATACACGACTACTTACAACACAAATATACACGACCACTTACAGCACGAATATACACGATCACTTACAACACATATTTACACGACGACTTACAACACAAATATATACGACCACATACAAAACAAATATACTCGATCGCTTACAACACATATATACACGAACACATGCAAAAGAAATATACATGACCACTTACAACATATATATACACAACCACCTAGAGAACAAATATACCCGACAACTTACAACACATATATACCCGATCACTTACAACGCATATATACACAACCACCTACAACAGATGTATACACGACCACTTACAACACAAATATACACGGCCACTTACAACACATATATACACGATCATTTACATCAGAAATATACACGACCAATTACAACACATATATACACGATCACTTACAACGCATATATACACAACCACTTACAACAGATGTATACATGACCACTTACAACACACATATATACGATCATTTACAATACAAATATACACGATCACATGCACCAGAAATATACACGAACTCTTACAACATGTATATATACACAACCACTTAGAGCACAAATATACACGACCACTTACAACACATATATACACGACCACTTACAACACAAATATACACGTCCACTTAGAACACAAATATAGACGACCACATACAACACCTATATACACGACCACTTACCCCACATATATACACAACCACTTACAATGCATATGTACACCACCACATATAACACATATATACACGACAACCTACAACAACCATCTACAGGACCACTTACAACGCGAATATGCACGACCACTTACAACACATATATACACTACCACTTACAACACATATATACACGACCACTTACAACACAAATATACGCGACCACTTACAGCACAAAAAAGAAACGATCTCTTACACCATAAATATACAAGACCACTTACAACACATATATATACTACCACGTACAGCACAAATATACACAAACACATACAACACATATATACACGACCACCTACAACACATATATACACGACCACTTACAACACAAATATACTCGACCACTTACAGCACAAAAATAAGCGACCATTTACAGCACATATATACAGGACAAGTTACAACGTGAATATACACCACCACGTACAACACAAATATACACGACTACTTACAACACATATATACACGACCACTTACAACACAAATATACTCGACCACTTACAACACAAATATACAAGAACACATGCAAAAGAAATATACATGATCACTTGCAAACATATATATACACAACCACTTAGAGCACAAATATACACGACCACTTACAACACATATATACGCGATAACTTACAAAACACATATACACGATCACTTACAACACAAAAATACACGACCACTTACAACAGAAATATAAACGACCACTTACAACACAAATATACACGATCATTTACAACACAAATATCGACGATCACTTACAACACAAATATATACGACCACATACAACACAAATATAGTCGACCACTTAAAACACATATATACACGAACACATGCAAAAGAAATATACATGACCACTTACAACATATATATACACAACCACTTAGAGCACAAATATACACGACCACTTACAACACAAATATACACGACCACTTGCAGCACGAATATACACGATCACCTACAACACATATAAACACGACCACATACAACACATGTATACACGACGACTTACAACACACATATACACGATCACATGCAACACAAATATACACGACCACATACAACACAAATATACTCGACCACTTACAACACATATATACACGAACACATGCAAATAAAATATACATGACCACTTACAACATATATATACACAACCACTTAGAGCACAAATATACACGACCACTTACAACACATATATACTCGATCACTTACAACGCATATATACACAACCACTTACAACAGATGTACACACGACCACTTACAACACAAATATACACGACCACTTACAACACATATATACACGATGATTTACAACAGAAATATACACGACCACTTACAACACATATATACACGATCACTTACAACGCATATATACACGACCACTTACAACACAAATATACACGTCCACTTAGAACACAAATATAGACGACCACATACAACACCTATATACACGACCACTTACCCCACATATATACACAACCACTTACAATGCATATGTACACCACCACATATAACACATATATACACGACAACCTACAACAACCATCTACAGGACCACTTACAACGCGAATATGCACGACCACTTACAACACATATATACACTACCACTTACAACACATATATACACGTCCACTTACAACACAAATATACGCGACCACTTACAGCACAAAAAAGAAACGATCTCTTACACCATAAATATACAAGACCACTTACAACACATATATATACTACCACGTACAGCACAAATATACACAAACACTTACAACACATATATACACGACCACCTACAACACATATATACACGACCACTTACAACACAAATATACTCGACCACTTACAGCACAAAAATAAGCGACCATTTACAGCACATATATACACGACAAGTTACAACGTGAATATACACCACCACGTACAACACAAATATACACGACTACTTACAACACATATATACACGACCACTTACAACACAAATATACTCGACCACTTACAACACAAATATACAAGAACACATGCAAAAGAAATATACATGATCACTTGCAAACATATATATACACAACCACTTAGAGCACAAATATACACGACCACTTACAACACATATATACGCGATAACTTACAAAACACATATACACGATCACTTACAACACAAAAATACACGACCACTTACAACAGAAATATAAACGACCACTTACAACACAAATATACACGATCATTTACAACACAAATATCGACGATCACTTACAACACAAATATATACGACCACATACAACACAAATATAGTCGACCACTTAAAACACATATATACACGAACACATGCAAAAGAAATATACATGACCACTTACAACATATATATACACAACCACTTAGAGCACAAATATACACGACCACTTACAACACAAATATACACGACCACTTGCAGCACGAATATACACGATCACCTACAACACATATAAACACGACCACATACAACACATGTATACACGACGACTTACAACACACATATACACGATCACATGCAACACAAATATACACGACCACATACAACACAAATATACTCGACCACTTACAACACATATATACACGAACACATGCAAATAAAATATACATGACCACTTACAACATATATATACACAACCACTTAGAGCACAAATATACACGACCACTTACAACACATATATACTCGATCACTTACAACGCATATATACACAACCACTTACAACAGATGTACACACGACCACTTACAACACAAATATACACGACCACTTACAACACATATATACACGATGATTTACAACAGAAATATACACGACCACTTACAACACATATATACACGATCACTTACAACGCATATATACACAACCACTTACAACAGATGTATACACGACCACTTACAACACAAATATACACGACCACTTACAGCACGAATATACACGATCACTTACAGCACATATATACACGACCACTTACAACACAAATATACGCGACCATTTACAATACAAATATACACGATCACATGCAACAGAAATATACACGAACTCTTACAACATGTATATATACACAACCACTTACAGCACAAATATACACGACCACTTACAACACATAATTACAGGACCACTTACAACACATTTATACACGACCACTTACAACACATATACACGACCAATTACAACACAAATATAGAAAGCCACTTATTTCACAAATATACACGACCACTTACAACACAAATATAAACGATCACTTACAACACACATATACACGATCACTTACAACACAAATATACACGACCACTTAAAACACATATATACACGAACACATGCAAAAGAAATATACATGACCACTTAAACATATATATACACAACCACTTAGAGCACAAATATACACGACTACTTACAACACAAATATACACGACCACTTACAGCACGAATATACACGATCACTTACAACACATATTTACACAACCACTTACAACACAAATATATACGACCACATACAAAACAAATATACTCGACCGCTTACAACACATATATACACGAACACATGCAAAAGAAATATACATGACCACTTACAACATATATATACACAACCACCTAGGGAACAAATATACCCGACAACTTACAACACATATATACCCGATCACTTACAACGCATATATACACAACCACCTACGACAGGTGTATACACGACCACTTACAACACAAATATACACGGCCACTTACAACACATATATACACGATCATTTACATCAGAAATATACACGACCAATTACAACACATATATACACGATCACTTACAACGCATATATACACAACCACTTACAACAGATGTATACATGACCACTTACAACACACATATATACGACCATTTACAATACAAATATACACGATCACATGCACCAGAAATATACACGAACTCTTACAACATGTATATATACACAACCACTTAGAGCACAAATATACACGACCACTTACCCCACATATATACACAACCACTTACAATACATATGTACACCACCACATATAACACATATATACACGACAACCTACAACAACCATCTACAGGACCACTTACAACGCGAATATGCACGACCACTTACAACACATATATACACTACCACTTACAACACATATATACACGACCACTTACAACACAAATATACGCGACCACTTACAGCACAAAAAAGAAACGATCTCTTACAACACAAATATACAAGACCACTTACAACACATATATATACGACCACGTACAGCACAAATATACACAACCACTTACAACACATATATACACGACCACCTACAACACATATATACACGACCACTTACAACACAAATATACTCGACCACTTACAGCACAAAAATAAGCGACCATTTACAGCACATATATACACGACAAGTTACAACGTGAATATACACCACCACGTACAACACAAATATACACGACTACTTACAACACATATATACACGACCACTTACAACACAAATATACTCGACCACTTACAACACAAATATAAAAGAACACATGCAAAAGAAATATACATGATCACTTGCAACATATATATACACAACCACTTAGAGCACAAATATACACGACCACTTACAACACATATATACACGACCACTTACAACACATATATACGCGACCACTTACAAAACACATATACACGATTACTTACAACATAAAAATACACGACCACTTACAACAGAAATATAAACGACCACTTACAACACAAATATACACGATCATTTACAACACAAATATCGACGATCACTTACAACACAAATATATACGACCACATACAACACAAATATAGTCGACCACTTAAAACACATATATACACGAACACATGCAAAAGAAATATACATGACCACTTACAACATATATATACACAACCACTTAGAGCACAAATATACACGACCACTTACAACACAAATATACACGACCACTTGCAGCACGAATATACACGATCACCTACAACACATATAAACACGACCACATACAACACATGTATACACGACGACTTACAACACACATATACACGATCACATGCAACACAAATATACACGACCACATACAACACAAATATACTCGACCACTTACAACACATATATACACGAACACATGCAAATAAAATATACATGACCACTTACAACATATATATACACAACCACTTAGAGCACAAATATACACGACCACTTACAACACATATATACTCGATCACTTACAACGCATATATACACAACCACTTACAACAGATGTACACACGACCACTTACAACACAAATATACACGACCACTTACAACACATATATACACGATGATTTACAACAGAAATATACACGACCACTTACAACACATATATACACGATCACTTACAACGCATATATACACGACCACTTACAACACAAATATACACGTCCACTTAGAACACAAATATAGACGACCACATACAACACCTATATACACGACCACTTACCCCACATATATACACAACCACTTACAATGCATATGTACACCACCACATATAACACATATATACACGACAACCTACAACAACCATCTACAGGACCACTTACAACGCGAATATGCACGACCACTTACAACACATATATACACTACCACTTACAACACATATATACACGTCCACTTACAACACAAATATACGCGACCACTTACAGCACAAAAAAGAAACGATCTCTTACACCATAAATATACAAGACCACTTACAACACATATATATACTACCACGTACAGCACAAATATACACAAACACTTACAACACATATATACACGACCACCTACAACACATATATACACGACCACTTACAACACAAATATACTCGACCACTTACAGCACAAAAATAAGCGACCATTTACAGCACATATATTCACGACAAGTTACAACGTGAATATACACCACCACGTACAACACAAATATACACGACTACTTACAACACATATATACACGACCACTTACAACACAAATATACTCGACCACTTACAACACAAATATACAAGAACACATGCAAAAGAAATATACATGATCACTTGCAAACATATATATACACAACCACTTAGAGCACAAATATACACGACCACTTACAACACATATATACGCGATAACTTACAAAACACATATACACGATCACTTACAACACAAAAATACACGACCACTTACAACAGAAATATAAACGACCACTTACAACACAAATATACACGATCATTTACAACACAAATATCGACGATCACTTACAACACAAATATATACGACCACATACAACACAAATATAGTCGACCACTTAAAACACATATATACACGAACACATGCAAAAGAAATATACATGACCACTTACAACATATATATACACAACCACTTAGAGCACAAATATACACGACCACTTACAACACAAATATACACGACCACTTGCAGCACGAATATACACGATCACCTACAACACATATAAACACGACCACATACAACACATGTATACACGACGACTTACAACACACATATACACGATCACATGCAACACAAATATACACGACCACATACAACACAAATATACTCGACCACTTACAACACATATATACACGAACACATGCAAATAAAATATACATGACCACTTACAACATATATATACACAACCACTTAGAGCACAAATATACACGACCACTTACAACACATATATACTCGATCACTTACAACGCATATATACACAACCACTTACAACAGATGTACACACGACCACTTACAACACAAATATACACGACCACTTACAACACATATATACACGATGATTTACAACAGAAATATACACGACCACTTACAACACATATATACACGATCACTTACAACGCATATATACACAACCACTTACAACAGATGTATACACGACCACTTACAACACAAATATACACGACCACTTACAGCACGAATATACACGATCACTTACAGCACATATATACACGACCACTTACAACACAAATATACGCGACCATTTACAATACAAATATACACGATCACATGCAACAGAAATATACACGAACTCTTACAACATGTATATATACACAACCACTTACAGCACAAATATACACGACCACTTACAACACATAATTACAGGACCACTTACAACACATTTATACACGACCACTTACAACACATATACACGACCAATTACAACACAAATATAGAAAGCCACTTATTTCACAAATATACACGACCACTTACAACACAAATATAAACGATCACTTACAACACACATATACACGATCACTTACAACACAAATATACACGACCACTTAAAACACATATATACACGAACACATGCAAAAGAAATATACATGACCACTTAAACATATATATACACAACCACTTAGAGCACAAATATACACGACTACTTACAACACAAATATACACGACCACTTACAGCACGAATATACACGATCACTTACAACACATATTTACACAACCACTTACAACACAAATATATACGACCACATACAAAACAAATATACTCGACCGCTTACAACACATATATACACGAACACATGCAAAAGAAATATACATGACCACTTACAACATATATATACACAACCACCTAGGGAACAAATATACCCGACAACTTACAACACATATATACCCGATCACTTACAACGCATATATACACAACCACCTACGACAGGTGTATACACGACCACTTACAACACAAATATACACGGCCACTTACAACACATATATACACGATCATTTACATCAGAAATATACACGACCAATTACAACACATATATACACGATCACTTACAACGCATATATACACAACCACTTACAACAGATGTATACATGACCACTTACAACACACATATATACGACCATTTACAATACAAATATACACGATCACATGCACCAGAAATATACACGAACTCTTACAACATGTATATATACACAACCACTTAGAGCACAAATATACACGACCACTTACCCCACATATATACACAACCACTTACAATACATATGTACACCACCACATATAACACATATATACACGACAACCTACAACAACCATCTACAGGACCACTTACAACGCGAATATGCACGACCACTTACAACACATATATACACTACCACTTACAACACATATATACACGACCACTTACAACACAAATATACGCGACCACTTACAGCACAAAAAAGAAACGATCTCTTACAACACAAATATACAAGACCACTTACAACACATATATATACGACCACGTACAGCACAAATATACACAACCACTTACAACACATATATACACGACCACCTACAACACATATATACACGACCACTTACAACACAAATATACTCGACCACTTACAGCACAAAAATAAGCGACCATTTACAGCACATATATTCACGACAAGTTACAACGTGAATATACACCACCACGTACAACACAAATATACACGACTACTTACAACACATATATACACGACCACTTACAACACAAATATACTCGACCACTTACAACACAAATATACAAGAACACATGCAAAAGAAATATACATGATCACTTGCAAACATATATATACACAACCACTTAGAGCACAAATATACACGACCACTTACAACACATATATACGCGATAACTTACAAAACACATATACACGATCACTTACAACACAAAAATACACGACCACTTACAACAGAAATATAAACGACCACTTACAACACAAATATACACGATCATTTACAACACAAATATCGACGATCACTTACAACACAAATATATACGACCACATACAACACAAATATAGTCGACCACTTAAAACACATATATACACGAACACATGCAAAAGAAATATACATGACCACTTACAACATATATATACACAACCACTTAGAGCACAAATATACACGACCACTTACAACACAAATATACACGACCACTTGCAGCACGAATATACACGATCACCTACAACACATATAAACACGACCACATACAACACATGTATACACGACGACTTACAACACACATATACACGATCACATGCAACACAAATATACACGACCACATACAACACAAATATACTCGACCACTTACAACACATATATACACGAACACATGCAAATAAAATATACATGACCACTTACAACATATATATACACAACCACTTAGAGCACAAATATACACGACCACTTACAACACATATATACTCGATCACTTACAACGCATATATACACAACCACTTACAACAGATGTACACACGACCACTTACAACACAAATATACACGACCACTTACAACACATATATACACGATGATTTACAACAGAAATATACACGACCACTTACAACACATATATACACGATCACTTACAACGCATATATACACAACCACTTACAACAGATGTATACACGACCACTTACAACACAAATATACACGACCACTTACAGCACGAATATACACGATCACTTACAGCACATATATACACGACCACTTACAACACAAATATACGCGACCATTTACAATACAAATATACACGATCACATGCAACAGAAATATACACGAACTCTTACAACATGTATATATACACAACCACTTACAGCACAAATATACACGTCCACTTACAACACATAATTACAGGACCACTTACAACACATTTATACACGACCACTTACAACACATATACACGACCAATTACAACACAAATATAGAAAGCCACTTATTTCACAAATATACACGACCACTTACATCACAAATATAAACGATCACTTACAACACACATATACACGATCACTTACAACACAAATATACACGATCACTTAAAACACAAATATATGCGACCACATACAACACAAATATACTCGACCACTTAAAACACATATATACACGAACACATGCAAAAGAAATATACATGACCACTTAAACATATATATACACAACCACTTAGAGCACAAATATACACGACTACTTACAACACAAATATACACGACCACTTACAGCACGAATATACACGATCACTTACAACACATATTTACACGACCACTTACAACACAAATATATACGACCACATACAAAACAAATATACTCGACCGCTTACAACACATATATACACGAACACATGCAAAAGAAATATACATGACCACTTACAACATATATATACACAACCACCTAGGGAACAAATATACCCGACAACTTACAACACATATATACCCGATCACTTACAACGCATATATACACAACCACCTACGACAGGTGTATACACGACCACTTACAACACAAATATACACGGCCACTTACAACACATATATACACGATCATTTACATCAGAAATATACACGACCAATTACAACACATATATACACGATCACTTACAACGCATATATACACAACCACTTACAACAGATGTATACATGACCACTTACAACACACATATATACGACCATTTACAATACAAATATACACGATCACATGCACCAGAAATATACACGAACTCTTACAACATGTATATATACACAACCACTTAGAGCACAAATATACACGACCACTTACCCCACATATATACACAACCACTTACAATACATATGTACACCACCACATATAACACATATATACACGACAACCTACAACAACCATCTACAGGACCACTTACAACGCGAATATGCACGACCACTTACAACACATATATACACTACCACTTACAACACATATATACACGACCACTTACAACACAAATATACGCGACCACTTACAGCACAAAAAAGAAACGATCTCTTACAACACAAATATACAAGACCACTTACAACACATATATATACGACCACGTACAGCACAAATATACACAACCACTTACAACACATATATACACGACCACCTACAACACATATATACACGACCACTTACAACACAAATATACTCGACCACTTACAGCACAAAAATAAGCGACCATTTACAGCACATATATACACGACAAGTTACAACGTGAATATACACCACCACGCACAACACAAATATACACGACTACTTACAACACATATATACACGACCACTTACAACACAAATATACTCGACCACTTACAACACAAATATAAAAGAACACATGCAAAAGAAATATACATGATCACTTGCAACATATATATACACAACCACTTAGAGCACAAATATACACGACCACTTACAACACATATATACACGACCACTTACAACACATATATACGCGACCACTTACAAAACACATATACACGATTACTTACAACATAAAAATACACGACCACTTACAACAGAAATATAAACGACCACTTACAACACAAATATACACGATCATTTACAACACAAATATCGACGATCACTTACAACACAAATATATACGACCACATACAACACAAATATAGTCGACCACTTAAAACACATATATACACGAACACATGCAAAAGAAATATACATGACCACTTACAACATATATATACACAACCACTTAGAGCACAAATATACACGACCACTTACAACACAAATATACACGACCACTTACAACACAAATATACACGACCACTTACAGCACGAATATACACGATCACTTGCAGCACGAATATACACGATCACCTACAACACATATAAACACGACCACATACAACACATGTATACACGACGACTTACAACACACATATACACGATCACATGCAACACAAATATACACGACCACATACAACACAAATATACTCGACCACTTACAACACATATATACACGAACACATGCAAATAAAATATACATGACCACTTACAACATATATATACACAACCACTTAGAGCACAAATATACACGACCACTTACAACACATATATACTCGATCACTTACAACGCATATATACACAACCACTTACAACAGATGTACACACGACCACTTACAACACAAATATACACGACCACTTACAACACATATATACACGATGATTTACAACAGAAATATACACGACCACTTACAACACATATATACACGATCACTTACAACGCAAATATACACAACCACTTACAACAGATGTATACACGACCACTTACAACACAAATATACACGACCACTTACAGCACGAATATACACGATCACGTACAGCACATATATACACGACCACTTACAAGACAAATATACGCGACCATTTACAATACAAATATACACGATCACATGCAACAGAAATATACACGAACTCTTACAACATGTATATATACACAACCACTTACAGCACAAATATACACGACCACTTACAACACATATTTACAGGACCACTTACAACACATTCATACACGACCACTTACAACACATATACACGACCTATTACAACACAAATATAGAAAGCCACTTATTTCACAAATATACACGATCACTTACAACACAAATATAAACGATCACTTACAACACACATATACACGATCACTTACAACACAAATATACACGATCACTTACAACACAAATATATGCGACCACATACAACACAAATATACTCGAACACTTAAAACACATATATACACGAACACATGCAAAAGAAATATACATGACCACTTAAACATATATATACACAACCACTTAGAGCACAAATATACACGACTACTTACAACACAAATATACACGACCACTTACAGCACGAATATACACGATCACTTACAACACATATTTACACGACCACTTACAACACAAATATATACGACCACATACAAAACAAATATACTCGACCGCTTACAACACATATATACACGAACACATGCAAAAGAAATATACATGACCACTTAAAACATATATATACACAACCACCTAGAGAACAAATATACCCGACAACTTACAACACATATATACCCGATCACTTACAACGCATATATACACAACCACCTACAACAGATGTATACACGACCACTTACAACACAAATATACACGGCCACTTACAACACATATATACACGATCATTTACATCAGAAATATACACGACCAATTACAACACATATATACACGATCACTTACAACGCATATATACACAACCACTTACAACAGATGTATACATGACCACTTACAACACACATATACACGACCATTTACAATACAAATATACACGATCACATGCACCAGAAATATACACGAACTCTTACAACATGTATATATACACAACCACTTAGAGCACAAATATACACGACCACTTACAACACAAATATACACGTCCACTTAGAACACAAATATACACGACCACATACAACACCTATATACACGACCACTTACCCCACATATATACACAATCACTTACAACACATATACACGACCACTTACAACACAAATATACGCGACCATTTACAGCACAAAAAAGAAACGATCTCTTACAACACAAATATACATGACCACTTACAACACATATATATACGACCACGTACAGCACAAATATCCACAACCACTTACAACACATATATACACGACCACCTACAACACATATATACACGACCACTTACAACACAAATATACTCGACCACTTACAGCACAAAAATAAGCGACCATTTACAGCACATATATACACGACAAGTTACAAAGTGAATATACACCACCACGTACAACACAAATATACACGACTACTTACAACACATATATACACGACCACTTACAACACAAATATACTCGACCACTTACAAAACAAATATACAAGAACACATGCAAAAGAAATATACATGATCACTTGCAACATATATATACACAACCACTTAGAGCACAAATATACACGACAACTTACAACACATATTTACAGGACCACTTACAACACATTCATACACGACCACTTACAACACATATACACGACCTATTACAACACAAATATAGAAAGCCACTTATTTCACAAATATACACGATCACTTACAACACAAATATAAACGATCACTTACAACACACATATACACGATCACTTACAACACAAATATACACGATCACTTACAACACAAATATATGCGACCACATACAACACAAATATAATCGACCACTTAAAACACATATATACACGAACACATGCAAAAGAAATATACATGACCACTTAAACATTTATATACACAACCACTTAGAGCACAAATATACACGACTACTTACAACACAAATATACACGACCACTTACAGCACGAATATACACGATCACTTACAACACATATTTACACGACCACTTACAACACAAATATATACGACCACATACAAAACAAATATACTCGACCGCTTACAACACATATATACACGAACACATGCAAAAGAAATATACATGACCACTTAAAACATATATATACACAACCACCTAGAGAACAAATATACCCGACAACTTACAACACATATATACCCGATCACTTACAACGCATATATACACAACCACCTACAACAGATGTATACACGACCACTTACAACACAAATATACACGGCCACTTACAACACATATATACACGATCATTTACATCAGAAATATACACGACCAATTACAACACATATATACACGATCACTTACAACGCATATATACACAACCACTTACAACAGATGTATACATGACCACTTACAACACACATATACACGACCATTTACAATACAAATATACACGATCACATGCACCAGAAATATACACGAACTCTTACAACATGTATATATACACAACCACTTAGAGCACAAATATACACGACCACTTACAACACAAATATACACGTCCACTTAGAACACAAATATACACGACCACATACAACACCTATATACACGACCACTTACCCCACATATATACACAATCACTTACAATACATATGTACACCACCACATATAACACATATATACACGACAACCTACAACAACCATCTACAGGACCACTTACAACGCGAATATGCACGACCACTTACAACACATATATACACTACCACTTACAACACATATACACGACCACTTACAACACAAATATACGCGACCATTTACAGCACAAAAAAGAAACGATCTCTTACAACACAAATATACAAGACCACTTACAACACATATATATACGACCACGTACAGCACAAATATCCACAACCACTTACAACACATATATACACGACCACCTACAACACATATTTACACGACCACTTACAACACAAATATACTCGACCACTTACAGCACAAAAATAAGCGACCATTTACAGCACATATATACACGACAAGTTACAAAGTGAATATACACCACCACGTACAACACAAATATACACGACTACTTACAACACATATATACACGACCACTTACAACACAAATATACTCGACCACTTACAAAACAAATATACAAGAACACATGCAAAAGAAATATACATGATCACTTGCAACATATATATACACAACCACTTAGAGCACAAATATACACGACCACTTACAACACATATATACACGACCACTTACAACACATATATACGCGACCACTTACAAAACACATATACACGATCACTTACAACACAAAAATACACGACCACTTACAACAGAAATATAAACGACCACTTACAACACAAATATACACGACCACTTACAACACACATATACACGACCATTTACAACACAAACATACACGACCACTTAAAACACTAATATACATGACCACTTACAACACAAATATACACGACCACTTACAACACAAATATACACCACCACTTACAACACATATCTACACAACCACTTACAACACAAATATACTCGAACACTTAGAACACATATATACACGATCACTTACAGCACAAATATACATGATCACTTACAAGAAAAATATACACGACCACATACAACGCAAATATACATGATCACTTACAACAGATGTATACGCGACCACTTACAACACATATATACACGACCACTTACAACACAAATATACACGTCCACTTAGAACACAAATATAGACAACCACTTACAATACATATTTACACGACCACTTATAACACATATATACACGACCACTTACAACACATATATACAGGACCACTTACAACACGAATATATACCACCATGTACAACACAAATATACACGACCACTTACAACAAATATATACACGACCACTTACAACACACATATACACGATCACTTTCAACACAAATATGCACGACCACTTACAACGCAAATATACACGACCACTTACAACACATATATACACGACTACTTACAACACATATATACACGACCACTTACAACACACATATACACGATCACTTTCAACACAAATATACACGACCACTTACAACACAAATATAAAGGACCACTTACAACACAAATATACACGACCACTTACAACACACATATACACGACCACTTACAACACAAATATACACGACCACTTACAACACAAATATACACGATCACGTACAACACAACTATACACGAACACTTACAACACAAATATACACTATGACTTACAACACAAATATACACGATCATTTACAACACAAATATCGACGATCACTTACAACACAAATATATACGACCACATACAGCAAAAATATACTCGACCACTTAAAACACATATATACACGAACACATGCAAAAGAAATATACATGACCACTTACAACATATATATACACAACCACTTAGAGCACAAATACTTACAACACATATATACACGACCACTTACAACACAAATATACACGACCACTTACAACACAAATGTACACGATCACTTACAACACAAATATACACGACCACATACAACACCTATATACACGACCACTTACCCCACATATATACACAATCACTTACAATACATATGTACACCACCACATATAACACATATATACACGACAACCTACAACAACCATCTACAGGACCACTTACAACGCGAATATGCACGACCACTTACAACACATATATACACTACCACTTACAACACATATACACGACCACTTACAACACAAATATACGCGACCATTTACAGCACAAAAAAGAAACGATCTCTTACAACACAAATATACAAGACCACTTACAACACATATATATACGACCACGTACAGCACAAATATCCACAACCACTTACAACACATATATACACGACCACCTACAACACATATATACACGACCACTTACAACACAAATATACTCGACCACTTACAGCACAAAAATAAGCGACCATTTACAGCACATATATACACGACAAGTTACAACGTGAATATACACCACCACGTACAACACAAATATACACGACTACTTACAACACATATATACACGACCACTTACAACACAAATATACTCGACCACTTACAAAACAAATATACAAGAACACATGCAAAGAAATATACATGATCACTTGCAACATATATATACACAACCACTTAGAGCACAAATATACACGACCACTTACAACACATATATACACGACCACTTACAACACATATATACGCGACCACTTACAAAACACATATACACGATCACTTACAACACAAAAATACACGACCACTTACAACAGAAATATAAACGACCACTTACAACACAAATATACACGACCACTTACAACACACATATACACGACCATTTACAACACAAACATACACGACCACTTAAAACACTAATATACATAACCACTTACAACACAAATATACACGACCACTTACAACACACATATACACCACCACTTACAACACATATCTACACAACCACTTACAACACAAATATACTCGAACACTTAGAACACATATATACACGATCACTTACAGCACAAATATACATGATCACTTACAAGAAAAATATACACGACCACATACAACGCAAATATACATAATCACTTACAACAGATGTATACGCGACCACTTACAACACATATATACACGACCACTTACAACACAAATATACACGTCCACTTAGAACACAAATATAGACAACCACTTACAATACATATTTACACGACCACTTATAACACATATATACACGACCACTTACAACACATATATACAGGACCACTTACAACACGAATATATACCACCATGTACAACACAAATATACACGACCACTTACAACAAATATATACACGACCACTTACAACACACATATACACGATCACTTTCAACACAAATATGCACGACCACTTACAACGCAAATATACACGACCACTTACAACACATATATACACGACTACTTACAACACATATATACACGACCACTTACAACACACATATACACGATCACTTTCAACACAAATATACACGACCACTTACAACACAAATATAAAGGACCACTTACAACACAAATATACACGACCACTTACAACACACATATACACGACCACTTACAACACAAATATACACGACCACTTACAACACAAATATACACGATCACGTACAACACAACTATACACGAACACTTACAACACAAATATACACTATGACTTACAACACAAATATACACGATCATTTACAACACAAATATCGACGATCACTTACAACACAAATATATACGACCACATACAACACAAATATACTCGACCACTTAAAACACATATATACACGAACACATGCAAAAGAAATATACATGACCACTTACAACATATATATACACAACCACTTAGAGCACAAATACTTACAACACATATATACACGACCACTTACAACACAAATATACACGACCACTTACAACACAAATGTACACGATCACTTACAACACACATATACACGACCATTTACAACACAAATATACACGACCACATTATTGTGGATATTCATCACTTAAGGGATCATAATGCAAAGGATTAGTATTAATTTAATAATCCATGCAGGTGGTATGTAGTCTTATTAATATCAATCAGTTCTTAATCGATTTTCAGATGAAGTAGAGCAGTTGGTCTTATTAAATATCCATTGTGTTTCAGATTCAAAGAAGATGGATAAAAGTAACGTAAGTGTTTTTTTATTATGTGTTAACATTTGAATCATTGGGTTTGATAAATGAAACATAACTATTAAATATTGTATGAAAAAATAACGAGGTTCCTGAGGGGAATCGATACTACGTTTTGAGCATAACTATTATGATTACTGAAATACTGTCAATCGGAAAATGTTGGTCTAGGTTAATTTTGGGCTGTTTTCTTCAAAAGAGGGTTGTTTTATCTTGGTGTGTGAAATTTTTGTCATTTTCGTTTCTAGTGTGTTTAATTTTGGGCACTTTTGGTTCCCATGTGTTTAATTGTTTTGTCAGTTAATTCAGAGCGTACATGGAAGCGTTCTCATTTCAACCAACTATACTACGTTTTTACTGTTACTTACCGGATATTTTGATTTCGTACTAAAAACCAAATTGATATTTTTAATACTAGGAAATTAAATATTTAAACAGCATAAAGTAAGATGCATTTAATATAAAAACAACAAATAATAATTTTGCACTGGTATTAATCATTGCTTTTACAGATAAACAGTCTTATTATATCAGTCAGTACATGTATGTGTTTACACAACAATCATACATACTAAACAGATCAAAGGTTACAAAAAAATGTATATGACAGATCACACCTTTATAATTGGATTTTGTACATGTAAATCTATGTGATTATCACCTAAATTTTATGTTGTTATAAATAAAACCGATAAGACACTAATTACGTGTTTATTGATTTTTCTTTTTTTCTATAGGTAATTGTCATTTTAATGATATTTGACATTTTGTTGATTGAATAAATTGTATTGGTATTGCATGGTTTTCATCAATGTGCTTTATTGACCTGTAATTTCTCCCTTGTCATCCAAGCCAACGATTTCACACCGTGAACACCTTTCAGTTTGACTTGTGTGTGTATATACATGTATTACGGTAATTGACAAAGTTTTACTTAGGAAAGAAGTAAGACAAAAATGTACATTATAAGGAATATAAATATAAAAAATTATTAAAGGTAGTGTTCAATTTTGGCGGCTAATTTTTGGAGTGTGACATATTTTGCTGTGGTTAATTTTGGCACTTCGTATTTATGAGCCAAAATAGGCCAAAATAAAACCATGATCAAAATATCCCGATTTACGGTAACAAGGTTCCGGAGGGAATCGATAGTACGTATTTAGATACACGAGACAAGAAACACACAAACTAAAGAAGGACCATTCCACTAAATATATATGCATCACACAAACAAAAAAAAGACGATCAAATCTCAAAACTGGAATAAAAATAATTAACTTTTTTCCCAAGCATAGCGTATGTTTCTATTTTATCGTTTCAGAAGTACGTGTGTGACAAATGTGGGAAACAGTTTACGTAGAAGAGCAACCTCAACCGCCACATGAAAACCCAAGTCCAATCATCTCAAACCTATTCCTGTAACATCTGCGGAAAATAATTCATTTGTCGCGATCGTAAGAAACGTTACAATTACCTGTCCCGTTCGTGGTATTTTTTTTTAATAAAAGGGATAGCATACTCCGTCACCGGGCTCTCCATGAAAGACCTGAAGTGATGCCAATGATGTTAGTTAATAGACATCCATTCCCTGGGCCATCCAATAGTCCTCCAAAGCGACCACGAATTCACAGTCCCCAGTCTTCCAACAGTCAGTCCGTTGAACCTAATATATTACCAGAAGAACCGGAGAACCGTATCCTATATATAAGACACTGGGATACCATCCGTACAGAGGAGGTGACCGGCAATCCAGAAATGGTATGCCTTATTTTCACACAACAATCAACTGCATTTAGCATCAACGTGTCGTTTGGTTTTATGTGGAGAAACGTCGAAGCTGAAAAACTACGGTACTACCATCCTAGTCAAAACAACGCCCGTTTTCTCGACGTTCCACATTGGATCAGGAACGAAGAGGATATAGACAAATTTCGGGCTGACTTGAGTCGTCAAGATATGTTAGAGTATATTCGTCAGCAGCGTCCTGACACCAAATGGGTGGTGCACCTCCTGACCAACGTTACGTTTTGCGTCAACAAGCTGTTTGTCCAACGGATTGGTGCCAGATTCGTCCTTCCAGACCATATTTCGAAGAATACAGCTGTCGTTGCTTTCGTTGTTGGATCCAGTGGACTGTATACAGACAACCTATATTTGTTCTGCTGTTTAGCAGTACATCGTGGAGCTCCAGATGTCAAAGTTTCAGAAACCCCAGCCAAGACGTATTACCCACAGTATCTACAACAACAATACATGACCTCTGCAGACTTCACGGGTGTGATGTTGGATGATTTGGTGGTATTGGAGCTGATATTCAGCTTGAACGTGTATGTGCATGACTTACAAAAAACAGAAGCTGGTAGCGCAAATGTCGAATTGGTCCGACGTTCTCCCCAAAAATACGACGACAGCATCAATTTGAACCTGTACAAACAGCACTTCAGCTACATTAAAGACCTGAGGTCACACAGCAGGAACTACCTATGTTCGAAATGTGACAAGCTATGGAAACATGCTGGGATGCTGCACAGAAATGAACGGACCTGTACGGGGATGTTATCTATAAGTATACTGGTGGCGTGTATCAGACAGCAGATATCGTAATCGACCGGTTAGAAGACGAACGCATCGACGTCCCAGAAGATCGGTTGTTCCCGTGAATTTTAAAAATGTTTATCTGTACAGTTTAAAGTTCTAGTTGAATATCAAGGAAAATAGTTAAATTGAGGTTAATATACCTCGTTGATTTTCTTTAAAAAAAAATCATTGTACATTGTTGTATATATTTGTATTTATAAAATAATTGAAATTGTATAACGGTGTTGAGTCTTTCATATGGATGTTGGATGATCAAATATTTTATTTGGATTTTAACGCCACTTTCAGTTATATTGTGATCAAATATTTTATTTTTTGTTTAACGGCACTTTCAGTTATATCGTGATCAAATATTTTATTTGGTGTTGAACGCCACTGTCAGATATATCGTGGTCAAATATTGTATTTGGTGCTTAACGCTACTTTCAGCTATATCGTGGTGGAGGAGACAACTGACCTAACACAAAGTCACGGACAAGCATGCGTATTTCAAAGATGAGGTGTCTAGACGGACATTATTTGATCTTATACATAGAAGAGTTTGAAATTACCAAAAGAACAGACAACGGCCAAAAGGACAACAACATACACATAAAGCAAAATACTTCACATTAAAGTACAGAATATGAGCCCCACAGGGACAAAGGACTGCACATTAAAGTACAGAGTCTGAGCCCCACAGGGAAAACACAACAGCCACGTCAAGCTGAAACCAATGGCGTGGTCAAAAGCCTATGGAAACCGAAAAAAGGCAAATATATATCATTCAGACATGGAAAACGATAGAGTACAGACGTACACAAGGATTGTGTTTACCATGTTCAATGATGGTGTTATTAACATGGGTCGAGCTCTAGTGTTATTTGCATTCACGAGTCAAATGGGGCAACAGTATCCCACCGATGCATGGAAGCTTTGGGACATTTACCATGCCGTTCTTAAAGGGACAGATTACGAATACTTCAATCGATCGCTCATTCACCAATCAGAATATAGGAAAAGGAACCAATCAGAAAGCTCCATTTCATAAGCAACTGAACAATCGAAACACATAATGACTGTCCAATCAGATACGACGTTTCGAAAGAAATCGACCAATCAGATACGTCGTTACCAATGAATATTACGTCATTTTCTAAAAATAGTATCACGCTTTTAGATATATGATGGTGTAACTAGAACTCTGCGTCATTTACTGGATGGAAACCGCAACATGCCAATTCAAAAAGGTAAAAGAGTCAAAGGCGTTCAGATGACAGAACAGCAGAGTAAAATTCCGCAGATAATTGATATTGTAGAGATAACACCAACTGCAAATATTCTACAGATGCCAGCAAGCCAAGATATCATACATAGTCCACCGACACAAGAGGGCCCACAGGCGCCCAATACCACACAGATAGAAGAATGGCAGTCCAGATGTTCAACGTTCAGCCACTCAAGCGAACCCTGGGAGGAAACATATATTTGGAGTAAACAGAATGGAACGGATCCAAAAGAGTACACTTACGATTCTGGAAAGATGACAGAGTCCCTACGAAAGAAGGAGTGAGCTTACATTTGGATCAATGGAAATCCCTGTGCAACATATCGGACGTCATAGACGATTTGCTTACCAGAGTCATAGAAAAAGAACCAGTAGACTGGTGATACCATATGGGAGATGACGTTATCGTCACCATCATCACCATCGTTCATATCAGAAAACACTTTATTCCCGACGGTGAATGGACCTACCGTCCTGCCAAGAGAGGTGTGGCTTTACACTTTGGAGAATGAAAAGAACTGAAACAGAGCATCCCATTGTTGGAAGAAGGAGAGCCAGAACTGAGACAGTTAGTTCCCTTTTATAGCACATACTTGTAAAATAAAAGTTAGAAATGTATTATTTCTTTGTTTTACATACGCCCACGTCGAATATATTAAGTGTGCATTACAATCTATAGTCATTCTTATCCAAACCGTCAAAGAGGAAAGACGTGTTTTACGAGATGTCTACGACATGTCCAGAGTGTGAAATAAGAATTACCAGAAGAGACAATATGAAACACCATTTTAACAGCAGACATGAAAACATGAAATGTATCCCGCCTCCTCCTCTGAAGGAAACACGCTACGATTATCCTCCTCCTCCTCCTCCTCCTTCTCAAGAATGATACGTCTACACTCCTCCTTCACCGCGTGGTTCAGAGTTGTCATTATTACAACACGAGACCAAAACAGATGAATAGATGAATCATACTTTATTTACTCGACGAGCGACCCATTCATGTTTAAAATACCCAGCGTAATACCTCCGGACCTCTTCATGTCGTGGGCCCACCTTTTTACCAGCGTGACCTCGGGACCAACCGGAAGTGGAAAATCCGTCTTTGTCAGGAAATTCGTCCACAACATTCAACACATGATGCCCTCGCCGGTTAGAATTTGGTGGTGTCACGACGTTTATCAACCTTTGTACGGAACCGTAGATGGAATCGAATTCGTCCAAGGACTGCCATATTTCGACGTCCTGGATCCCGCAGAAAAAACACTCGATCATCATAGTCGACGAGATGGACGAGGTGGACCAGAGAATGGCCAATCTGTTCACCAAGTATTCACACCACAGGAACTTGAGCGTCATGTTCATCGCTCAGAACCTTTTCAACAGAAATAAGTATCACGAGATGATCAGTCTAAATACCTACTACATGGTACTGTTCAAGAATCACAGAGACATGTCACAGATCATGGCGCTAGCACACTAAATTAATACCAGGAGAACGCAATTTTTCATGGAAGCCTTTGCCCGAAATACGGCCAAACCACACGGCTACATGGAGATCGATATCAAACAAGATACCCCCGAAATCTTGCGACTGAGGAGCAGTATCTTTCCCGATGAGGAGCAGAAAGCGTATCTCGAATAAAAAAAAAGGATGTTACATCCCGTTTCTCGTCACTCTTGCATCGAATGCAGAAACAGTAACATGGTCTCTCAGTTCTAGAAAAAGCACGCCAGTGATATGGTATACTTGCAAAAGTAAGACCGTGTATTCGTAAACACCTCATCACCAAAGCCGATCGCAGTCTCATCGACTGTCTGTGTGAGTGTTCCGATAACAGTTTAAGAGGAAACGTCCCGTTAGCTAAACTGCAGAAGGAAAAACTCGAGAGAAATAAGGTCGGATTGAGGGCACTGATGAAAAAGTCGGTCTCTCTCAAAAAGAAGAAAGCGATCTTAAAGAAAGCTTGTAAACGATAAGAAGATCCACGAGGCTAAAACCTTGAATTTCACATACAGGTATATTGATGACGTTTTATCTAACACTAATTCTAGATTTGCAGAATTACTTCCATTGATATATCCTCCAGAGTTGGAAGTTGAAAAGACCACAGATACCGCTTCGTCCGCATCATTTGTTCGACGTATACCTCGAATTTGACGACAGTGGTCAAATCAGTACTACAATTTATGATAAACGGGACGACTTAAATTTTAAAATCATAAATTTTCCAAATATGTGCAGCAATATACCAGCTTCTTCTGCATTTGGTGCTTACATCTCGCAATTGATTCGTTATGCAACGGCCAGTAGCAATTATTCTGATTTCATGAAACGTCATCTTCATCTGAGAAACAGGCTACTGGACCAGGGCTATAAACAGATTCGCCTTACTCGATCTCTTAAAAAGCTAATATTTCGATACCAAGATATTGTCGAAATATATTCCGTCTCTGCAGAAAAGATTATAAGCGATGGATTTTCATATAGTGAACATGTATAAAGATAGGGTGTCAACAAAAATGTCACAAATATTTTCTTATCAATGTGTGACTTGCAATTATCTTTGACATTTACTTCAAAGAGTTTGGTGCTGTTTTTGACAACTGTTTTATTTGTTTTGTTCAAGTATTGTTATAAATACTGTTATAGTAACAGCCGGAAACATTGAGCCGTAATGAAAGGGGTAGGTTTGGCGCTTTAAAATCTGATTCAACCCACCTGTACCAAGTCATTACGGTTTTCGCAGTTTTCCGGTTGTTGACTGATTTTGTCTGTTTATATACTTATAAGTTTTTACTTTCCCTTTGCAAGATTGTTCAGAGTTCGGTAATTTTGTTATTACCCTTATTTACAGAAAGTTTGATGTTTGGGATCCCTATTAGCACCGATTGCCTCTGTAGTAGCACTGTTGCTCTCTACTTTGTTTCAATGCAGGAACTAATCTTAATGAATAGATACCACCAGACTCAAGGACGCGCACAACCGCCAGTGGAACAACGTGTGAAAGTCATGGACACCTTGGATAAAAAGATGCAATCCATACTAGAAAGAGAAGATCTGTCGACAGACGAGCGTCTCAAGCTATACGATCAATCGTTCACTCGATATTTGAATGTCCACGACGATTACAGGCCCAGACCCGTGATATCTAGAGTTTCGACATCACCACCCGCATTGATCGAAACGGAAACAAAGGACGCGATAGAGGAGGAAATATTTGAAAGCGTTCCGAAAACTATGAAAATCAAGGTCGAGCTATTGGTTCGCAAAATGAAAGCAGATCCTAGCATTGCCTGGAGCGAGAAAGGGGAGCTGAAATACCGTCAGAGGGAGTAACGTGCTAGATTTAGTGAACGATGTGCTGCGCAAAAGGAAAGATTTCAACCCACAATGATGGGAAACATTCGGAGAAGCCTTACGAGAGGCAAATGTTCCCCAATATTTGATTGGTCACGAGGACCGTTGGAAATACATCAATCATACGAAAAGAACACCGAGATTTCGCAAACGACAACAGAGTCCCTCCCCTATTAGACCGTACTCCCCAAATATACCAAGAAACAGAAGGAAAGAAGTCAAGAACTGTGTTGACTTTTAAAACGGAGGTTGAGACCATGAAGGGAGCAGTTGTAAACATGGAGTCGACATATTACAACCTTTCGGTTCCCGCCAGTTATGGAGGAATTAGTAGATTTAAGCCGAAAGGTTATACGAAGAAAGAAGTCAGAGAATGGTTACAATCTCAGGACACGTACACGTTGCATAAACCAACTAGACGAAGAATCACCAGGAGACGCGTTGTAGTCTATGGAATTGACCACCAGTGGTAGACGGATTTAGTGGATCTGGCAAAATTGTCTTCTTACAACAAAAGATTCAAGTACTTGTTGACATACATAGACGTGTTATCCCGATATTCATGGGTCGTTCCATTGAAAGACAAGATGGGGAAGACTTTAAAAGACGCGTTTCAGGTTATTTTCAAATCTTGGAGGCGCCTGATACGTTTACTGACAGACAAAGGAAGTGAATTTACCAACCGAGTATTTCAAAAGTTTCTGAAGGAACACGACGTGCACTTATTTACCACTTACAACGAGGAGACCAAAGCCAGTATCGTTGAACGTTTTAACAGAACATTGAAAACCAAGATGTGGTAGTATTTCACACAAAGTAAAACTCTAACCTATACGTTCTATTCGAGATGGTCGCATCTTATAGCCACACCGTTAACAGAACCATAAGCATACCACCGGCAGAAGTCACGTGGGCTAACCATACAACGGTGTCCAAGAGTCTATATGGAAGAACCAGACCCACAACATCCTGCAAATGTTCTTCCGGAGATAGAGTGTGACTCAGCAAAGCCAAACGTACGTTCAAGAAAGGATATTTACCCAACTGGACTGAATAATTGTTTACGGTTGTGAAATGCATTGAAACCAGACCCCCGGTATACTTACTCAAAGACGACCAAGGTGAAATTCTGGAAGGAAAATTTCATGCCGAAGAGATACAGAAAGTCATTAAACAGAACGATGTATACAAGATCCAACGCGTTCTGAAAAAAAGACGGAAAGGAAGAAGAGTACAGTATTTAGTAAAGTGGTTCTTCAACAGCTGGATCTTTAAACATGACCTACAGAAGCGAGGCGTCGCGGTTTGCAATGTCAGTCTTGCAAATGACACCGAGTGACACGGACAGCACATCGTCTTGGGTCTCCATTGGAGAAAAAAATACCTATTCCTGTACACGGTTTTCGTAGTCAGCATTTACAACTTGACGGTCGAATCGGAGAACAGTACTTTGTGAACGGCACTGTTGAGGAGTTGTTTGAGATACTTGTTACCTAATCCCACCATCAAGTCCAAACATGTTTTATCGGACATTACCCAATAACAGCTCCATGGATTACTTTCCAGACAACACGCTGACTCATTTCACGACAAGACTTCCCCAAATGATGGATTTAGACAGATCGTGGGAAATAGGACTGGCAGAGATACAGTACCCACACAGTTGGAATAACATCAAAAAAGGAGAAGCCTAGGTGCAGGTGGACGTATTATTTGAAGTAAACCAAAGGCAGAGACACACATTTGAACTACCGGGAGGTTACTATTCTTCCCCGAAATGAATATTAAAAGCCATTGAAGGGAAAAAGCATAGGACGCCACTTAGAAAGAAATTCGAAATCGGAATGAACGAAATTGAACACAAAATAGGAATTGAATTAAAAAAGGACTGTCAGGTGACCATCATTCCCCTCTTACAAAACATATTGGGATTTAAACGAGCAATATTCCCGCACGGAGATCACGTAGCAGACGTAACCAGGGGAGTACATTCTCTGTACGTGTATTGTCCACTGGTCGAACCGAGGATAGTAGAAGACGCCCAAGTACCATAATTGAGAATCGTACCGGTAGATGGAAGAGACGCAGATAGTGACCAGAGTTTTCGATCCCGTGCAGTACTGTCCTCTGGTACTAAGATGTTTTCAAACCGTTGAAATAGATATAAGGGATGACACCGGAGTCAAAATACCATTCGCGCGAGGACACGTAGTGGTGACACTTCACTGCAGAACGAGAAAGGAGTCGTATCTAGAATGAAGCAAAGACACAATCCAGACACTAGAGCGTATCAAGAGTACTACTTGAAACAGGCAGGAAGGGAATATCTCGTGTAAGTTGGAACACGTTATCATAGAGGACATGGACTAAGAAGTCTGTTCAAATCGGCAGTTCCTTTATTAAAGAGAAGAACCAAAACTTTGAGTCGCGAAGCTTTGAAAACAGGTCTGAGCCTAGCATCAGACGTCATGGAAGGACAGAACGTCACACAAGCAGCCACATCCAGATTGAAATCAACGGGGCAAAGCTTACTCCAGGAAGCTATGGATAACGTGGGATCTCCCGGTGAGCGATCTATAAAACCAGCTGCAAAGCAGAAAAAGCCCAGTCTTCGTCAGACAAAGCTACGGAACACATCGAAAGACATCTTCGGTAAAAAATGGCTTTAGTACACCAAAACTCTTGCGAATGTACGAAATCGGAATTGGATGTGTACCACCGACTCAGGCCAGTGTGGAACATGGCAATTGGGAGAAAACATACTGATATCGGCCCTAACGGACCAAGGTTCTTATGAATTTGCAGTCAATGGAGCTGGAGACGTTTGTATCGACCTGTTCAACACTTACTTGTTTGTGGAAGCACATATCGTGAATACCGATGGTTCTAACTTAGACCCCGATGCGGACGTTGGACCCGTCGATTTGTGGATGCATTCACTGTTGTGACGTCAGCATTATCCTAAGCAAAAAAATTGTTTCGCCACCAACCAGCATGTATCCCTACAGGGCATATATAGAAACTCTTTTCAGTTACGGACCAGCGGCTAAAGAATCTTAGTTTACCGGCGTGATGTGGTACAATGACAAACCGGGACAGCAGGACAAGAGAACGACGGATAACAAGGGAATCACGGCAAGGAAATGACGACCCTAAGCAAGTCGATACATATGATGAGAAAACTACATTTGGATTTGTTTTGTCAAGACAAATAATTACTCAACCACGTGGATCTGAAAATTAAACTGAGAAGAAGTCGAGATCCTTTTACTCTCGTGGCAGACGCGGCCAATTATAAAATCAAGATCAAGAAAATGGCTCTGTATGTGAGAAAGGTACAACTGAGTCCCGTCGTTAGAATAGGTCACATGAAAGCATTGGAAAAGATCAGCTGTAAATACCCGTCAGACGAGTAGAAGTAAAAATGGACACGTTACCCGCCGGCAACATGAATTACGCTCAAGACAATATGATTTTGGGACAGCTGCCAAAGAGACTCGTCATTGGCTGTGTAGACAGCGATGCACTGAACGGCACTATTGGGAAAAATCCGCTCGATTTCAAACACTACAAGATCAATTGTGTGGCACTCAACGTTGACGGACGACATATTCCAGCCAAACCGTTCAAATACAATGGCTACATCTGAAGTGATATGGGACTCTACACCAGTACCGGAAAAATGTATCAAGACGAAGGAAATACCATTTCGAGAGAAAAATATACCAAAGGAAACACATTGTTTGGATTTGATCTCACACCCGACATATCTGAAGTTTGAGCCTTTCAGCTAATAAAAAAGGCAACTTGAGAGTGGAGGTGCATATCGCAGCTACCATCAACGTGATCATGTATGCATAACTTGACAACGTCATTGAAATTGATAGAAACAGACAAGTCTTGTTTGACTACAATGCTTAGATGAACACCTTAGAGATCGACCACGTACTGAAAACACACCCAAGTACCAGCAATGTTTTCAAAAGAGTATACGTCAGAAACAGATTAACCAGAAGACATAGCGTACCTTCGGCCTTGATAGGGAACACGGACCAGGACGATCGACCGGGAACACACTGTGTAGCCCTATACATCGATGCCAATTCTAGAGGAGAATATTACGATCCCACAGGAAGACCACCGTTTTTAAGGGCTTACGTGAACTTTATGAACAAACATTGGACGAGTTGAACTTACAACACCATTAGAGTTCAAGAAGAAGGCTCCACTGTATGCGGACACCACTATATTTTTTATCTGATACACAGATGTGCCGGAAAATCCCCGGGCGATGTTACGAGAACATTGAGACATCCGAGAGAAACCACATACATAGTCTAGACTTTTGTGCATCGTCTTATCAATAAAGCTTAGAACATGTCCTTGGAGATTTGTTATAATGTAAAGCCTGTATGATGAAAAACATTTTATTTACGATAACAAGCAAACAAACAAGCAGAAAAAGAACATATATAGAAAATGCAGTCATATATTGCATAAGTATACAACTGAGTCAATTTATCACGGCTGATTGCACAATTCAGAAAGGACAAATGGCTTAACATAGGGGATAATAGGTTTATAGCGACCCGATGCAGGTTGGATTCACAATTCTATTGTTCATACCTAGAACATAGAGGAGTTCCTGGAAAAAAACCGCAGGAAATTTGAATTTTTGCGGAAAATTATCTCCCTTTCATTTCCGGTTCCAGTGACATCATTTCCGGTGACGTCATTTCCGGTGATGCGATTTCCGGTAACGTGAATTCTGGTGACGTCATATCCAGTGACGAACCCCTTCACGATCCCCCTCAAATGATAAATGGATGGTGCATCTATACTACTAATACTGAAATTTTAAATGATAAGATAAAACGGAACAATAAATGCAATCGGTATTCTCTAACATTTATTCAAGTTGGTCTTAATTTGATTGAATAAAGCAGTTAAATTCCCATCAATATTAATAAATACGCTTTGAGCCCATAGGTGTTGTGCCTTTGCAAAAGATTTACCTCTCATTAAGATCCGTGTTGCTCATCTTTTTAGTTTTTTTGTGTTCTCCTATTATGTGTCTTTACGTTTTGGGTTCCGTCTTGTGATTTCCGCATACAAGCGATGTTCGGATCGTCTCTACTTACATTTATTGTAACAGGCCTCATGTCTTATTAACGTTAATTGTGTGTGCTTGCGGATGGTGGTGTCCAAGGCATATTGTGTGGGGTTTGTTTTTTCCTTTGGTTTTTTCTTTGTCTTGTGAGACCTGCGTTGTCAATTTCTATGGATTGTCCATTTTGCGTTCTCCCTTCAGTATTCTCTATCGTTTATTGACTTTAGCATATTAAATGTTAGTAAATGTCATCTTGTTTGTATTATATCACAACTGTGGATTAAGGTCAATTCAATAGCTATAATGATGTAATTCATCCCGATCTTGATGTTAATGTCTTAACGATGTTAATAAAATGGTACATTGCACGCTATTTATTAGCATTTGCAAAATAAAATAAGTCAATGTTTCTTTTATATTTCATTTCTGCATTTAATGTTATATTACAAAGCCCACTCCGTATGGTATTTCGGGCAAATTGATATTTCACAAAATTGGTATGCATAGCCGTTCTGGATCATTAATTAAAGGTTAACATAGGAATAGTCATCAATAAGGACGAAAATTAAGCAAAGACACATTGGAAATTCACAAAGCTTATGTTGTTATGATATGCATTGATAATGTGTAAACCATGAATGCTGCAAAGGTTAGATTTGTACATATATGTCGATATAATATTGTTAGTGATGTGTAAATCTCCAACATACTATGTTTGGTTCCTGTTTTACCAGTTGTTTGTTGGAGAGCGTATGTCTTATTTACGTTAATTGTGTTAGTTTGTGGATAGTGGTTTCCAACATACATTGTGTTTTGTTTTTGCTTTGTTTTATTTCGTCTTGTGTACTCTAAGTTGTCAGTTTCTCTAGATTGTCATTTTTAGATTGTCCTTTGGTATTCTCTAACATTTAGTTATAGAAGACTGATTTCTTTTCCCAAATTCTATTTGGACCCCCACATTTTCAGCCAAACATAAAAATATAGTCAGTATTGTTTGACATAACGGCCTAATGCTATTTCATTTCAACACTGTGGTTACTAATTTCAATGGAGAAAGAGGATATGTTTCCTTATAGATTCTTGAGGATCGTTGTTTGTCCAATTGTCCATTTACTGTTCTTCTTCGGGCAATTGTAATAGCTGTCCTTCTTCGATTTACGGATTGCAAATACCCTTAGATATATTTCTCCTCTTACATATGTATGATCTTCTATATTTGTAAACAATAAGTATGCTGTGCCTTATTTTCTCCCCCCGGACACATAAGCTTTGTAGCTAACAGTGGCCTCTAAGTTAAGCTACCATTTCCCCCTTATATTACTGCAAAACACTGGTAATTTCAATAAAATGTGTGTTGAAAGAAAAATGTTTTTGACGTATATATGTACATCCTTAATCATGTAATAGGTTTATATAATGGCTAGAGAAAGTATCTATCTAGAATGGACAATCATTAGAAACTGGAAACTGCATAACTACCATTACATATTTTCTTTCATTCACAGTTACGATATTTATGTATCAAACTCAATTGATAAATTACTGAAATATTAAATGATAAGATAAAATGGAACAACAAATAAAATCGAACAGATATTTATGTATTTAGTGGTAGAAGGAATCAGTATACCAATATTAATGCTGTGGTTATCCTCGCTGTGACAATTCCACACTGGCGGCATATGATATTTAACATTGACATGATCTGTCCTATTATACAGTGTCAACGCTATTAGGAAACACATCGCACACGACAATGTACTACGATACAACCATCATCTTAGGGCATTCATTTAGATATAGGCATTCGACATATTATTCTTTGGCTACCTTTCAAAATCTTCCTACCTGTATATAGACTTTGCAATATGCAAATAGTCTTGAATATGTATTGCATGTTCGTTTTACTTTCTATTGTTCGTTGCGGTACTGCAAGCTTACACATTAGCCATCCATAAATATTAACCGCATAAGTTCCCATCTTTTGTTTTTACTGCTTTTGTATTGCGCGTTGACCACACCCTCATCTGTTTGTTTATATCCAGTTTATTTTTTTTTTAAATCGTGGTTTACGAAATTAATTTCGAACTTTTGATTGGTTTTTCGGTATTCTCTAACATTTTTGCAAGTTGGTCTTAATTTGATTGAATAAAGCAGCTACATTCATATCAATAATAATAAATACCCTTTAAGCCCATAGGTGTTGTGCCTTTACAAAATATTTAACGGTCATTGAGATCCGTGTTGCTCATTTAATTTGTTTTTTTGTGTTTTCCTATTATGTGTCTTTACGTTTTGGGTTCCGTGTTGTAATTTCCGCATACAAGCGATGTTCGGTTCGTCTCTACCTCCAGTTGTTTGTAAGAGGGCTCATATCTTATTAACGTTATTTGTGCTTGCTTGCGGATAGTGGTGTCCAAGGCACATTGTGTTGTTTTCGTTTTTTCCATTGGTTTTTTCTTTGTCTTGTGTGACCTGCGTTGTCAGTTTCTATGGATTGTCCATTTTGAGTTCCCACTTCAGTATTCTCTGTCGTTTATTGACTTTAGCATATTACATGTTAAGTAAATGTCATCTTGTTTGTATTATATCACAACTGTGGATTAAGGTCAATTCAATAGTTATAATGATGTAATTTATCCCGATCTTGATGTTAATGTCTTAACGATGTTAATAAAATGGTACATTGCACGCTATTTATTAGCATTTACAAAATAAAATAAGTCAATGTTTCTTTTATATTCCATTTCTGCATTTAGTGTTATATTACAAAGCCCACTCCGTATGGTATTTCGGGCAAATTTATATTTCACAAAATCGGTATGCATAGCCGTTCTGGATCATTAATTACAGGTTAGCATAGGAATAGTCATCAATAAGGACGAAAATTAAGCAAAGACACATTGGAAATTCACAAAGCTTATGTTGTTATGATATGCATTGATAATGTGTAAACCATGAATACTGCAAAGGTTTGATTTGTACATATATGTCAATATAATATTGTTAGTGATGTGTAAAGAAAATCACACCATTTGTAATGTTTACATAAATCTCACACATACTATGTTTGGTTACTGTTTTACCAGTTGTTTGTTGGAGGGCGTATGTCTTATTTACGTTAATTGTGTTAGTTTGTGCATAGTGGTTTCCAACATACATTGTGTTTTGTTTTTACTTTGTTTTATTTCGTCTTGTGTACTCTAAGTTGTCAGTTTCTCTAGATTGTCATTTTTAGATTGCCCTTTGGTATTCTCTAACGTTTAGTTATAGAAGACTGATTTGTTTTCCCAAATTCTATTTGGACCCCCACATTTTCAGCCAAACATAAAAATATAGTCAGTATTGTTTGACATAACGGCCTAATGTTATTTCATTTCAACACTGTGATTACTAATTTCAATGGAGAAGGGGGATATGTTTCCTTATAGATTCTTGAGGATCGTTGTTTGTCCTTTTGTCCATTTACTGTCCTTCTTCGGGCAATTGTAATAGTTGTCCTTCTTCGATTTACGATTGCAAATACCCTTAGATATATTTCTCCTCTTACATATGTATGATCCTCTTTACTTGTAAACAATAAGTAGGTTGTGCCTTATTTTCTCCTCTCGGAAAAATAAGCTTTGTAGCTAACAGTGGCCTCTAAGTTAAGCTACCATTTTCCCCTTATATTACTGCAAAACACTGGTAATTTCAATAAAATGTGTGTTGAAAGAAAAATGTTTTTGACGTATATATGTACATCCTTAATCATGTAATAGGTTTATATAATGGCTAGAGAAAGTGTCTATCTAGAATGGACAATCATTAGAAACTGGCAACTGTATAACTACCATTACATATTTTCTTTCATTCAGAGTTACGATATTTATGTACCAAACTCAATTGATAAATTACTGAAATATTAAATGATAAGATAAAACGGAACAACAAATAAAATTGAACAGATATTTATGTATTTAGTGGTAGAAGGAATCAGTATACCAATATTAATGCTGTGGTTATCCTCGCTGTGACAATTCCACACTGGCGGCATATGATATTTAACATTGACATGATCTGTCCTGTAATACAGCGTCAACGCTATTAGGAAACACATCGCACACGACAATGTACCACGATACAACCATCATCTTAGAGCATTCATTTAGATATAGGCAATCGACATATTATTCTTTGGCTACCCTTTCAAAATCTTCCTACCTGTATATAGACTTTGCAATATGCAAATAATCTTGAATATGTATTGCATGTTCGTTTTACTTTCTATTGTTCGTTGCGGTACTGCAAGCCTACACATTAGCCATCCATAAATATTAACCGCATAAGTTCCCATCTTTTGTTTTTACTGCTTTTGTATTGCGTGTTGACCACACCCTCATCTGTTTGTTTATATCCAGTTTATTTTTTTTGAATCGTGGTTTACGAAATTAATTTCGAACTTTTGATTGGTTTTTCGGTATTCTCTAACATTTTTGCAAGTTGGTCTTAATTTGATTGAATAAAGCAGCTACATTCATATCAGTAATAATAAATAGCCTTTAAGCCCATAGGTGTTGTGCCTTTACAAAATATTTAACGGTCATTGAGATTCGTGTTGCTCATTTAATTTGTTTTTTTGTGTTTTCCTATTATGTGTCTTTACGTTTTGGGTTCCGTGTTGTGATTTCCGCATACAAGCGATGTTCGGTTCGTCTCTACCTCCAGTTGTTTGTAAGAGGGCTCATATCTTATTAACGTTATTTGTGCTTGCTTGTGGATAGTGGTGTCCAAGGCACATTGTGCTGTTCTCGTTTTTTCCTTTGGTTTTTTCTTTGTCTTGTGTGACCTGCGTTGTCAGTTTCTATGGATTGTCCATTTTGAGTTCCCACTTCAGTATTCTCTATCGTTTATTGACTTTAACATATTACATGTTAAGTAAATGTCATCTTGTTTGTATTATATCACAACTGTGGATTAAGGTCAATGCAATAGTTATAATGATGTAATTTATCCCGATCTTGATGTTAATGTCTTAACGATGTTAATAAAATGGTACATTGCACGCTATTTATTAGCATTTACAAAATAAAATAAGTCAATGTTTCTTTTATATTTCATTTCTGCATTTATTGTTACATTACAAAGCCCACTCCGTATGGTATTTCGGGCAAATTTATATTTCACAAAATCGGTATGCATAGCCGTTCTGGATCATTAATTACAGGTTAGCATAGGAATAGTCATCAATAAGGACGAAAATTAAACAAAGACACATTGGAAATTCACAAAGCTTATGTTGTTATGATATGCATTGATAATGTGTAAACCATGAATACTGCAAAGGTTTGATTTGTACATATATGTCAATATAATATTGTTAGTGATGTGTAAAGAAAATCACACCATTTGTAATGTTTACATAACTCTCACACATACTATGTTTGGTTCCTGTTTTACCAGTTGTTTGTTGGAGGGCGTATGTCTTATTTACGTTAATTGTGTTAGTTTGTGCATAGTGGTTTCCAACACACATTGTGTTTTGTTTTTGCTTTGTTTTATTTCGTCTTGTGTACTCTGAGTTGTCAGTTTCTCTAGATTGTCATTTTTAGATTGCCCTTTGGTATTCTCTAACGTTTAGTTATAGAAGACTGATTTGTTTTCCCAAATTCTATTTGGACCCTCACATTTTCAGCCAAACATAAAAATATAGTCAGTATTGTTTGACATAACGGCCTAATGTTATTTCATTTCAACACTGTGATTACTAATTTCAATGGAGAAGGGGGATATGTTTCCTTATAGATTCTTGAGGATCGTTGTTTGTCCTTTTGTCCATTTACTGTCCTTCTTCGGGCAATTGTAATAGCTGTCCTTCTTCGATTTACGATTGCAAATACCCTTAGATATATTTCTCCTCTTACATATGTATGATCCTCTTTACTTGTAAACAATAAGTAGGTTGTGCCTTATTTTCTCCCCTCGGAAAAATAAGCTTTGTAGCTAACAGTGGCCTCTAAGTTAAGCTACCATTTTCCCCTTATATTACTGCAAAACACTGGTAATTTCAATAAAATGTGCGTTGAAAGAAAAATGTTTTTGACGTATATATGTACATCCTTAATCATGTAATAGGTTTATATAATGGCTAGAGAAAGTGTCTATCTAGAATGGACAATCATTAGAAACTGGCAACTGCATAACTACCATTACATATTTTCTTTCATTCACAGTTACGATATTTATGTATCAAACTCAATTGATAAATTACTGAAATATTAAATGATAAGATAAAACGGAACAACAAATAAAATTGAACAGATATTTATGTATTTAGTGGTAGAAGGAATCAGTATACCAATATTAATGCTGTGGTTATCCTCGCTGTGACAATTCCACACTGGCGGCATATGATATTTAACATTGACATGATCTGTCCTATTATACAGTGTCAACGCTATTAGGAAACACATCGCACACGACAATGTACCACGATACAACCATCATCTTAGGGCATTCATTTAAATATAGGCAATCGACATATTATTCTTTGGCTACCCTTTCAAAATCTTCCTACCTGTATATAGACTTTGCAATATGCAAATAATCTTGAATATGTATTGCATGTTCGTTTTACTTTCTATTGTTCGTTGCGGTACTGCAAGCCTACACATTAGCCATCCATAAATATTAACCGCATAAGTTCCCATCTTTTGTTTTTACTGCTTTTGTATTGCGTGTTGACCACACCCTCATCTGTTTGTTTATATCCAGTTTATTTTTTTTGAATCGTGGTTTACGAAATTAATTTCGAACTTTTGATTGGTTTTTCGGTATTCTCTAACATTTTTGCAAGTTGGTCTTAATTTGATTGAATAAAGCAGCTACATTCATATCAGTAATAATAAATAGCCTTTAAGCCCATAGGTGTTGTGCCTTTACAAAATATTTAACGGTCATTGAGATTCGTGTTGCTCATTTAATTTGTTTTTTTGTGTTTTCCTATTATGTGTCTTTACGTTTTGGGTTCCGTGTTGTGATTTCCGCATATAAGCGATGTTCGGTTCGTCTCTACCTCCAGTTGTTTGTAAGAGGGTTCATATCTTATTAACGTTATTTGTGCTTGCTTGCGGATAGTGGTGTCCAAGGCACATTGTGCTGTTTTCGTTTTTTCCTTTGGTTTTTTCTTTGTCTTGTGTGACCTGCGTTGTCAGTTTCTATGGATTGTCCATTTTGAGTTCCCACTTCAGTATTCTCTATCGTTTATTGACTTTAACATATTACATGTTAAGTAAATGTCATCTTGTTTGTATTATATCACAACTGTGGATTAAGGTCAATGCAATAGTTATAATGATGTAATTTATCCCGATCTTGATGTTAATGTCTTAACGATGTTAATAAAATGGTTCATTGCACGCTATTTATTAGCATTTACAAAATAAAATAAGTCAATGTTTCTTTTATATTCCATTTCTGCATTTAGTGTTATATTACAAAGCCCACTCCGTATGGTATTTCGGGCAAATTTATATTTCACAAAATCGGTATGCATAGCCGTTCTGGATCATTAATTACAGGTTAGCATAGGAATAGTCATAAATAAGGACGAAAATTAAACAAAGACACATTGGAAATTCACAAAGCTTATGTTGTTATGATATGCATTGATAATGTGTAAACCATGAATACTGCAAAGGTTTGATTTGTACATATATGTCAATATAATATTGTTAGTGATGTGTACAGAAAATCACACCATTTGTAATGTTTACATAACTCTCACACATACTATGTTTGGTTCCTGTTTTACCAGTTGTTTGTTGGAGGGCGTATGTCTTATTTACGTTAATTGTGTTAGTTTGTGCATAGTGGTTTCCAACATACATTGTGTTTTGTTTTTGCTTTGTTTTATTTCGTCTTGTGTACTCTAAGTTGTCAGTTTCTCTAGATTGTCATTTTTAGATTGCCCTTTGGTATTCTCTAACGTTTAGTTATAGAAGACTGATTTGTTTTCCCAAATTCTATTTGGACCCCCACATTTTCAGCCAAACATAAAAATATAGTCAGTATTGTTTGACATAACGGCCTAATGTTATTTCATTTCAACACTGTGATTACTAGTTTCAATGGAGAAGGGGGATATGTTTCCTTATAGATTCTTGAGGATCGTTGTTTGTCCTTTTGTCCATTTACTGTCCTTCTTCGGGCAATTGTAATAGTTGTCCTTCTTCGATTTACGATTGCAAATACCCTTAGATATATTTCTCCTCTTACATATGTATGATCCTCTTTACTTGTAAACAATAAGTAGGTTGTGCCTTATTTTCTCCCCTCGGAAAAATAAGCTTTGTAGCTAACAGTGGCCTCTAAGTTAAGCTACCATTTTCCCCTTATATTACTGCAAAACACTGGTAATTTCAATAAAATGTGTGTTGAAAGAAAAATGTGTTTGTCGTATATATGTACATCCTTAATCATGTAATAGGTTTATATAATGGCTAGAGAAAGTGTCTATCTAGAATGGACAATCATTAGAAACTGGCAACTGCATAACTACCATTACATATTTTCTTTCATTCACAGTTACTATATTTATGTATCAAACTCAATTGATAAATTACTGAAATATTAAATGATAAGATAAAACGGAACAACAAATAAAATTGAACAGATATTTATGTATTTAGTGGTAGAAGGAATCAGTATACCAATATTAATGCTGTGGTTATCCTCGCTGTGACAATTCCACACTGGCGGCATATGATATTTAACATTGACATGATCTGTCCTATTATACAGTGTCAACGCTATTAGGAAACACATCGCACACGACAATGTACCACGATACAACCATCATCTTAGGGCATTCATTTAGATATAGGCAATCGACATATTATTCTTTGGCTACCCTTTCAAAATCTTCCTACCTGTATATAGACTTTGCAATATGCAAATAATCTTGAATATGTATTGCATGTTCGTCTTACTTTCTATTGTTCGTTGCGGTACTGCAAGCCTACACATTAGCCATCCATAAATATTAACCGCATACGTTCCCATCTTTTGTTTTTACTGCTTTTGTATTGCGTGTTGACCACACCCTCATCTGTTTGTTTATATCCAGTTTATTTTTTTTGAATCGTGGTTTACGAAATTAATTTCGAACTTTTGATTGGTTTTTCGGTATTCTCTAACATTTTTGCAAGTTGGTCTTAATTTGATTGAATAAAGCAGCTACATTCATATCAGTAATAATAAATAGCCTTTTAGCCCATAGGTGTTGTGCCTTTACAAAATATTTAGCGGTCATTGAGATTCGTGTTGCTCATTTAATTTGTTTTTTTGTGTTTTCCTATTATGTGTCTTTACGTTTTGGGTTCCGTGTTGTGATTTCCGAAAATAAGCGATGTTCGGTTCGTCTCTACCTCCAGTTGTTTGTAAGAGGGCTCATATCTTATTAACGTTATTTGTGCTTGCTTGCGGATAGTGGTGTCCAAGGCACATTGTGCTGTTTTCGTTTTTTCCTTTGGTTTTTTCTTTGTCTTGTGTGACCTGCGTTGTCAGTTTCTATGGATTGTCCATTTTGAGTTCCCACTTCAGTATTCTCTATCGTTTATTGACTTTAACATATTACATGTTAAGTAAATGTCATCTTGTTTGTATTATATCACAACTGTGGATTAAGGTCAATGCAATAGTTATAATGATGTAATTTATCCCGATCTTGATGTTAATGTCTTAACGATGTTAATAAAATGGTACATTGCACGCTATTTATTAGCATTTACAAAATAAAATAAGTCAATGTTTCTTTTATATTCCATTTCTGCATTTAGTGTTATATTACAAAGCCCACTCCGTATGGTATTTCGGGCAAATTTATATTTCACAAAATCGGTATGCATAGCCGTTCTGGATCATTAAGTACAGGTTAGCATAGGAATAGTCATCAATAAGGACGAAAATTAAACAAAGACACATTGGAAATTCACAAAGCTTATGTTGTTATGATATGCATTGATAATGTGTAAACCATGAATACTGCAAAGGTTTGATTTGTACATATATGTCAATATAATATTGTTAGTGATGTGTAAAGAAAATCACACCATTTGTAATGTTTACATAACTCTCACACATACTATGTTTGGTTCCTGTTTTACCAGTTGTTTGTTGGAGGGCGTATGTCTTATTTACGTTGATTGTGTTAGTTTGTGCATAGTGGTTTCCAACATACATTGTGTTTTGTTTTTGCTTTGTTTTATTTCGTCTTGTGTACTCTAAGTTGTCAGTTTCTCTAGATTGTCATTTTTAGATTGCCCTTTGGTATTCTCTAACGTTTAGTTATAGAAGACTGATTTGTTTTCCCAAATTCTATTTGGACCCCCACATTTTCAGCCAAACATAAAAATATAGTCAGTATTGTTTGACATAACGGCCTAATGTTATTTCATTTCAACACTGTGATTACTAGTTTCAATGGAGAAGGGGGATATGTTTCCTTATAGATTCTTGAGGATCGTTGTTTGTCCTTTTGTCCATTTACTGTCTTTCTTCGGGAAATTGTAATAGTTGTCCTTCTTCGATTTACGATTGCAAATACCCTTAGATATATTTCTCCTCTTACATATGTATGATCCTCTTTACTTGTAAACAATAAGTAGGTTGTGCCTTATTTTCTCCCCTCGGAAAAATAAGCTTTGTAGCTAACAGTGGCCTCTAAGTTAAGCTACCATTTTCCCCTTATATTACTGCAAAACACTGGTAATTTCAATCAAATGTGTGTTGAAAGAAAAATATTTTTGACGTATATATGTACATCCTTAATCATGTAATAGGTTTATATAATGGCTAGAGAAAGTGTCTATCTAGAATGGACAATCATTAGAAACTGGCAACTGCATAACTACCATTACATATTTTCTTTCATTCACAGTTACGGTATTTATGTATCAAACTCAATTGATAAATTACTGAAATATTAAATGATAAGATAAAACGGAACAACAAATAAAATTGAACAGATATTTATGTATTTAGTGGTAGAAGGAATCAGTATACCAATATTAATGCTGTGGTTATCCTCGCTGTGACAATTCCACACTGGCGGCATATGATATTTAACATTGACATGATCTGTCCTATTATACAGTGTCAACGCTATTAGGAAACACATCGCACACGACAATGTACCACGATACAACCATCATCTTAGAGCATTCATTTAGATATAGGCAATCGACATATTATTCTTTGGCTACTCTTTCAAAATCTTCCTACCTGTATATAGACTTTGCAATATGCAAATAATCTTGAATATGTATTGCATGTTCGTTTTACTTTCTATTGTTCGGTGCGGTACAATACGCTTACACATTAGCCATCCATAAATATTAACCGCATAAGTTCCCATCATTTGTTTTTATTTCTTTTGTATTGCGTGTTGACCACACCTTCATCTGTTTGTTTATATCCAATATAATTTTTTTTTAAATCGTGGTTTACGAAATTAATTTCGAACTTTTGATTGGTTTTTCGGTATTCTCTAACATTTCTTCAAGTTGGTCTTAATTTGATTGAATAAAGCAGTTACATTCATATCAATAATAATAAATATACTTTAAACCCATAGGTGTTGTGCCTTTACACAATATTTAACGGTCATTGAGATCCGTGTTGCTCATTTATTTTGTCTTTTTGTGTTTTCCTAATATGTGTCTTTACGTTTTGGGTTCCGTGTTGTGATTTCCGCATACAAGCGATGTTCGGTTCGTCTCTACCTCCAGCTGTTTGTAAGAGTGCTCATATCTTATTAACGTTATTTGTGTTTGCTTGCGGATAGTGGTGTCCAACGCATATTGTGTTGTGTTGGTTTTTTCCTTTGGTTTTTTCTTTGTCTTGTGTGACCTGCGTTGTCAATTTCTATGGATTGTCCATTTTGCGTTCCCACCTCAGTATTCTCTATCGTTTATTGACTTTAGCATATTAAATGTAAAGTAAAGGTCATCTTGTTTGTATTATATCACAACTGTGGATTAAGGTCAATTCAATGGTTATAATGATGTAATTTATCCCGATCTTGATGTTAATGTCTTAACGATGTTAATAAAATGGTACATTGCACGCTATTTATTAGCATTTACAAAATAAAATAAGTCAATGTTTCTTTTATATTTCATTTCTGCATTTATTGTTACATTACAAAGCCCACTCCGTATGGTATTTCGTGAATATTGATATTTCACAAAATCGGTATGCATAGCCGTTCTGGATCATTAATTACAGGTTAACATAGGAATAGTCATCAATAAGGACGAAAATTAAGCAAAGACACATTGGAAATTCACAAAGCTTATGTTGTTATGATATGCATTGATAATGTGTAAACCATGAATACTGCAAAGGTTAGATTTGTACATATATGTCGATATAATATTGTTAGTGATGTGTAAAGAAAATCACACCATTTGTAATGTTTACATAAATCTCACACATACTATGTTTGGTTCCTGTTTTACCAGTTGTTTGTTGGAGGGCGTATGTCTTATTTACGTTAATTGTGTTAGTTTGTGCATAGTGGTTTCCAACATACATTGTGTTTTGTTTTTGCTTTGTTTTATTTCGTCTTGTGTACTCTAAGTTGTCAGTTTCTCTAGATTGTCATTTTTAGATTGCCCTTTGGTATTCTCTAACGTTTAGCTATAGAAGACTGATTTGTTTTCCCAAATTCTATTTGAACCCCCACATTTTCAGCCAAACATAAAAATATAGTCAGTATTGTTTGACATAACGGCCTAATGTTATTTCATTTCAACACTGTGATTACTAATTTCAATGGAGAAGGGGGATATGTTTCCTTATAGATTCTTGAGGATCGTTGTTTGTCCTTTTGTCCATTTACTGTCCTTCTTCGGGCAATTGTAATAGTTGTCCTTCTTCGATTTACGGATTGCAAATACCCTTAGATATATTTCTCCTCTTACATATGTATGATCTTCTTTACTTGTAAACAATAAGTATGTTGTGCCTTATTTTCTCCCCTCGGACAAATAAGCTTTGTAGCTAACAGTGGCCTCTAAGTTAAGCTACCATTTTCCCCTTACATTACTGCAAAAAACTGGTAATTTCAATACAATGTGTGTTGAAAGAAAATAATTTGTTGACGTATATATGTACATCCTTAATCATGTAATAGGTTTATATGATGGCTAGAGAAAGTGACTATCAAGAATGGACAATCAATAGAAACTGGCAACTGCATAACTACCATTACATATTTTCTTTCATTCACAGTTACGATATTTATGTACCAAACTCAATTGATAAATTACTGAAATATTAAATGATAAGATAAAACGGAACAACAAATAAAATTGAACAGATATTTATGTATTTAGTGGTAGAAGGAATCAGTATACCAATATTAATGCTGTGGTTATCCTCGCTGTGACAATTCCACACTGGCGGCATATGATATTTAACATTGACATGATCTGTCCTATTATACAGTGTCAACGCTATTAGGAAACACATCGCACACGACAATGTACCACGATACAACCATCATCTTAGAGCATTCATTTAGATATAGGCAATCGACATATTATTCTTTGGCTACTCTTTCAAAATCTTCCTACCTGTATATAGACTTTGCAATATGCAAATAATCTTGAATATGTATTGCATGTTCGTTTTACTTTCTATTGTTCGGTGCGGTACAATACGCTTACACATTAGCCATCCATAAATATTAACCGCATAAGTTCCCATCATTTGTTTTTATTTCTTTTGTATTGCGTGTTGACCACACCTTCATCTGTTTGTTTATATCCAATATAATTTTTTTTTAAATCGTGGTTTACGAAATTAATTTCGAACTTTTGATTGGTTTTTCGGTATTCTCTAACATTTCTTCAAGTTGGTCTTAATTTGATTGAATAAAGCAGTTACATTCATATCAATAATAATAAATATACTTTAAACCCATAGGTGTTGTGCCTTTACACAATATTTAACGGTCATTGAGATCCGTGTTGCTCATTTATTTTGTCTTTTTGTGTTTTCCTAATATGTGTCTTTACGTTTTGGGTTCCGTGTTGTGATTTCCGCATACAAGCGATGTTCGGTTCGTCTCTACCTCCAGCTGTTTGTAAGAGTGCTCATATCTTATTAACGTTATTTGTGTTTGCTTGCGGATAGTGGTGTCCAACGCATATTGTGTTGTGTTGGTTTTTTCCTTTGGTTTTTTCTTTGTCTTGTGTGACCTGCGTTGTCAATTTCTATGGATTGTCCATTTTGCGTTCCCACCTCAGTATTCTCTATCGTTTATTGACTTTAGCATATTAAATGTAAAGTAAATGTCATCTTGTTTGTATTATATCACAACTGTGGATTAAGGTCAATTCAATGGTTATAATGATGTAATTTATCCCGATCTTGATGTTAATGTCTTAACGATGTTAATAAAATAGTACATTGCACGCTATTTATTAGCATTTACAAAATAAAATAAGTCAATGTTTCTTTTATATTTCATTTCTGCATTTATTGTTACATTACAAAGCCCACTCCGTATGGTATTTCGTGAATATTGATATTTCACAAAATCGGTATGCATAGCCGTTCTGGATCATTAATTACAGGTTAACATAGGAATAGTCATCAATAAGGACGAAAATTAAGCAAAGACACATTGGAAATTCACAAAGCTTATGTTGTTATGATATGCATTGATAATGTGTAAACCATGAATACTGCAAAGGTTAGATTTGTACATATATGTCGATATAATATTGTTAGTGATGTGTAAAGAAAATCACACCATTTGTAATGTTTACATAAATCTCACACATACTATGTTTGGTTCCTGTTTTACCAGTTGTTTGTTGGAGGGCGTATGTCTTATTTACGTTAATTGTGTTAGTTTGTGCATAGTGGTTTCCAACATACATTGTGTTTTGTTTTTGCTTCGTTTTATTTCGTCTTGTGTACTCTAAGTTGTCAGTTTCTCTAGATTGTCATTTTTAGATTGCCCTTTGGTATTCTCTAACATTTAGTTATAGAAGACTGATTTGTTTTCCCAAATTCTATTTGGACCCCCACATTTTCAGTCAAACATAAAAATATAGTCAGTATTGTTTGACATTACGGCCTAATGCTATTTCATTTCAACACTGTGGTTACTAATTTCAATGGAGAAAGGGGATATGTTTCCTTATAGATTCTTGAGGATCGTTGTTTGTCCTTTTGTCCATTCACTGTCCTTCTTCGGGCAATTGTAATAGCTGTCCTTCTTCGATTTACGGATTGCAAATACCCTTAGATATATTTCTCCTCTTACATATGTATGATCTTCTTTACTTGTAAACAATAAGTATGTTGTGCCTTATTTTCTCCCCTCGGACAAATAAGCTTTGTAGCTAACAGTGGCCTCTAAGTTAAGCTACCATTTTCCCCTTATATTACTGCAAAAAACTGGTAATTTCAATACAATGTGTGTTGAAAGAAAACAATTGTTTGACGTATATATGTACATCCTTAATCATGTAATAGGTTTATATGATGGCTAGAGAAAGTGACTATCAAGAATGGACAATCAATAGAAACTGGCAACTGCATAACTACCATTACATATTTTCTTTCATTCACAGTTACGATATTTATGTACCAAACTCAATTGATAAATTACTGAAATATTAAATGATAAGATAAAACGGAACAACAAATAAAATTGAACAGATATTTATGTATTTAGTGGTAGAAGGAATCAGTATACCAATATTAATGCTGTGGTTATCCTCGCTGTGACAATTCCACACTGGCGGCATATGATATTTAACATTGACATGATCTGTCCTGTAATACAGCGTCAACGCTATTAGGAAACACATCGCACACGACAATGTACCACGATACAACCATCATCTTAGAGCATTCATTTAGATATAGGCAATCGACATATTATTCTTTGGCTACCCTTTCAAAATCTTCCTACGTGTATATAGACTTTGCAATATGCAAATAATCTTGAATATGTATTGCATGTTCGTTTTACTTTCTATTGTTCGTTGCGGTACAATACGCTTACACATTAGCCATCCATAAATATTAACCGCATAAGTTCCCATCATTTGTTTTTATTTCTTTTGTATTGCGTGTTGACCACACCTTCATCTGTTTGTTTATATCCAATATATATTTTTTTTAAATCGTGGTTTACGAAATTAATTTCGAACTTTTGATTGGTTTTTCGGTATTCTCTAACATTTCTTCAAGTTGGTCTTAATTTGATTGAATAAAGCAGTTACATTCATATCAATAATAATAAATACACTTTAAACCCATAGGTGTTGTGCCTTTACACAATATTTAACGGTCATTGAGATCCGTGTTGCTCATTTATTTTGTCTTTTTGTGTTTTCCTAATATGTGTCTTTACGTTTTGGGTTCCGTGTTGTGATTTCCGCATACAAGCGATGTTCGGTTCGTCTCTACCTCCAGTTGTTTGTAAGAGTGCTCATATCTTATTAACGTTATGTGTGTTTGCTTGCGGATAGTGGTGTCCAACGCACATTGTGTTGTGTTGGTTTTTTCCTTTGGTTTTTTCTTTGTCTTGTGTGACCTGCGTTGTCAATTTCTATGGATTGTCCATTTTGCGTTCCCACCTCAGTATTCTCTATCGTTTATTGACTTTAGCATATTAAATGTAAAGTAAATGTCATCTTGTTTGTATTATATCACAACTGTGGATTAAGGTCAATTCAATGGTTATAATGATGGAATTTATCCCGATCTTGATGTTAATGTCTTAACGATGTTAATAAAATGGTACATTGCACGCTATTTATTAGCATTTACAAAATAAAATAAGTCAATGTTTCTTTTATATTTCATTTCTGCATTTATTGTTACATTACAAAGCCCACTCCTTATGGTATTTCGTGAAAATTGATATTTCACAAAATCGGTATGCATAGCCGTTCTGGATCATTAATTACAGGTTAACATAGGAATAGTCATCAATAAGGACGAAAATTAAGCAAAGACACATTAATAATTCACAAAGCTTATGTTGTTATGATATGCATTGATAATGTGTAAGCCATGAATACTGCAAAGGTTTGATTTGTACATATATGTCGATATAATATTGTTAGTGATGTGTAAAGAAAATCACACCATTTGTAATGTTTACATAAATCTCACACATACTATGTTTGGTTCCTGTTTTACCAGTTGTTTGTTGGAGGGCGTATGTCTTATTTACGTTAATTGTGTTAGTTTGTGCATAGTGGTTTCCAACATACATTGTGTTTTGTTTTTGCTTTGTTTTATTTCGTCTTGTGAACTCTAAGTTGTCAGTTTCTCTAGATTGTCATTTTTAGATTGCCCTTTGGTATTCTCTAACGTTTAGTTATAGAAGACTGATTTGTTTTCCCAAATTCTATTTGGACCCCCACATTTTCAGCCAAACATAAAAATATAGTCAGTATTGTTTGACATTACGGCCTAATGCTATTTCATTTCAACACTGTGGTTACTAATTTCAATGGAGAAAGAGGATATGTTTCCTTATAGATTCTTGAGGATCGTTGTTTGTCCTTTTGTCCATTCACTGTCCTTCTTCGGGCAATTGTAATAGCTGTCCTTCTTCGATTTACGGATTGCAAATACCCTTAGATATATTTCTCCTCTTACATATGTATGATCTTCTTTACTTGTAAACAATAAGTATGTTGTGCCTTATTTTCTCCCCTCGGACAAATAAGCTTTGTAGCTAACAGTGGCCTCTAAGTTAAGCTACCATTTTCCCCTTATATTACTGCAAAAAACTGGTAATTTCCATACAATGTGTGTTGAAAGAAAACAATTTTTTGACGTATATATGTACATCCTTAATCATGTAATAGGTTTATATGATGGCTAGATAAAGTGACTATCAAGAATGGACAATCAATAGAAACTGGCAACTGCATAACTACCATTACATATTTTCTTTCATTCACAGTTACGATATTTATGTACCAAACTCAATTGATTAATTACTGAAATATTAAATGATAAGATAAAACGGAACAACAAATAAAATTGAACAGATATTTATGTATTTAGTGGTAGAAGGAATCAGTATACCAATATTAATGCTGTGGTTATCCTCGCTGTGACAATTCCACACTGGCGGCATATGATATTTAACATTGACATGATCTGTCCTATTATACAGTGTCAACGCTATTAGGAAACACATCGCACACGACAATGTACCACGATACAACCATCATCTTAGAGCATTCATTTAGATATAGGTAATCGACATATTATTCTTTGGCTACTCTTTCAAAATCTTCCTACCTGTATATAGACTTTGCAATATGCAAATAATCTTGAATATGTATTGCATGTTCGTTTTACTTTCTATTGTTCGTTGCGGTACAATACGCTTACACATTAGCCATCCATAAATATTAACCGCATAAGTTCCCATCATTTATTTTTATTTCTTTTGTATTGCGTGTTGACCACACCTTCATCTGTTTGTTTATATCCAATATAATTTTTTTTTAAATCGTGGTTTACGAAATTAATTTCGAACTTTTGATTGGTTTTTCGGTATTCTCTAACATTTCTTCAAGTTGGTCTTAATTTGATTGAATAAAGCAGTTACATTCATATCAATAATAATAAATATACTTTAAACCCATAGGTGTTGTGCCTTTACACAATATTTAACGGTCATTGAGATCCGTGTTGCTCATTTATTTTGTCTTTTTGTGTTTTCCTAATATGTGTCTTTACGTTTTGGGTTCCGTGTTGTGATTTCCGCATACAAGCGATGTTCGGTTCGTCTCTACCTCCAGCTGTTTGTAAGAGTGCTCATATCTTATTAACGTTATTTGTGTTTGCTTGCGGATAGTGGTGTCCAACGCATATTGTGTTGTGTTGGTTTTTTCCTTTGGTTTTTTCTTTGTCTTGTGTGACCTGCGTTGTCAATTTCTATGGATTGTCCATTTTGCGTTCCCACCTCAGTATTCTCTATCGTTTATTGACTTTAGCATATTAAATGTAAAGTAAATGTCATCTTGTTTGTGTTATATCACAACTGTGGATTAAGGTCAATTCAATGGTTATAATGATGTAATTTATCCCGATCTTGATGTTAATGTCTTAACGATGTTAATAAAATAGTACATTGCACGCTATTTATTAGCATTTACAAAATAAAATAAGTCAATGTTTCTTTTATATTTCATTTCTGCATTTATTGTTACATTACAAAGCCCACTCCGTATGGTATTTCGTGAATATTGATATTTCACAAAATCGGTATGCATAGCCGTTCTGGATCATTAATTACAGGTTAACATAGGAATAGTCATCAATAAGGACGAAAATTAAGCAAAGACACATTGGAAATTCACAAAGCTTATGTTGTTATGATATGCATTGATAATGTGTAAACCATGAATACTGCAAAGGTTAGATTTGTACATATATGTCGATATAATATTGTTAGTGATGTGTAAAGAAAATCACACCATTTGTAATGTTTACATAAATCTCACACATACTATGTTTGGTTCCTGTTTTACCAGTTGTTTGTTGGAGGGCGTATGTCTTATTTACGTTAATTGTGTTAGTTTGTGCATAGTGGTTTCCAACATACATTGTGTTTTGTTTTTGCTTTGTTTTATTTCGTCTTGTGTACTCTAAGTTGTCAGTTTCTCTAGATTGTCATTTTTAGATTGCCCTTTGGTATTCTCTAACATTTAGTTATAGAAGACTGATTTGTTTTCCCAAATTCTATTTGGACCCCCACATTTTCAGTCAAACATAAAAATATAGTCAGTATTGTTTGACATTACGGCCTAATGCTATTTCATTTCAACACTGTGGTTACTAATTTCAATGGAGAAAGGGGATATGTTTCCTTATAGATTCTTGAGGATCGTTGTTTGTCCTTTTGTCCATTTACTGTCCTTCTTCGGGCAATTGTAATAGCTGTCCTTCTTCGATTTACGGATTGCAAATACCCTTAGATATATTTCTCCTCTTACATATGTATGATCTTCTTTACTTGTAAACAATAAGTATGTTGTGCCTTATTTTCTCCCCTCGGACAAATAAGCTTTGTAGCTAACAGTGGCCTCTAAGTTAAGCTGCCATTTTCCCCTTATATTACTGCAAAAAACTGGTAATTTCAATACAATGTGTGTTGAAAGAAAACAATTGTTTGACGTATATATGTACATCCTTAATCATGTAATAGGTTTATATGATGGCTAGAGAAAGTGACTATCAAGAATGGACAATCAATAGAAACTGGCAACTGCATAACTACCATTACATATTTTCTTTCATTCACAGTTACGATATTTATGTACCAAACTCAATTGATAAATTACTGAAATATTAAATGATAAGATAAAACGGAACAACAAATAAAATTGAACAGATATTTATGTATTTAGTGGTAGAAGGAATCAGTATACCAATATTAATGCTGTGGTTATCCTCGCTGTGACAATTCCACACTGGCGGCATATGATATTTAACATTGACATGATCTGTCCTGTAATACAGCGTCAACGCTATTAGGAAACACATCGCACACGACAATGTACCACGACACAACCATCATCTTAGAGCATTCATTTAGATATAGGCAATCGACATATTATTCTTTGGCTACCCTTTTAAAATCTTCCTACCTGTATATAGACTTTGCAATATGCAAATAATCTTGAATATGTATTGCATGTTCGTTTTACTTTCTATTGTTCGTTGCGGTACAATACGCTTACACATTAGCCATCCATAAATATTAACCGCATAAGTTCCCATCATTTGTTTTTATTTCTTTTGTATTGCGTGTTGACCACACCTTCATCTGTTTGTTTATATCCAATATATATTTTTTTTAAATCGTGGTTTACGAAATTAATTTCGAACTTTTGATTGGTTTTTCGGTATTCTCTAACATTTCTTCAAGTTGTTCTTAATTTGATTGAATAAAGCAGTTACATTCATATCAATAATAATAAATACACTTTAAACCCATAGGTGTTGTGCCTTTACACAATATTTAACGGTCATTGAGATCCGTGTTGCTCATTTATTTTGTCTTTTTGTGTTTTCCTAATATGTGTCTTTACGTTTTGGGTTCCGTGTTGTGATTTCCGCTTACAAGCGATGTTCGGTTCGTCTCTACCTCCAGTTGTTTGTAAGAGTGCTCATATCTTATTAACGGTATGTGTGTTTGCTTGCGGATAGTAGTGTCCAACGCACATTGTGTTGTGTTGGTTTTTTCCTTTGGTTTTTTCTTTTTCTTGTGTGACCTGCGTTGTCAATTTCTATGGATTGTCCATTTTGCGTTCCCACCTCAGTATTCTCTATCGTTTATTGACTTTAGCATATTAAATGTTAAGTAAATGTCATCTTGTTTGTATTATATCACAACTGTGGATTAAGGTCAATTCAATAGTTATAATGATGTAATTTATCCCGATCTTGATGTTAATGTCTTAACGATGTTAATAAAATGGTACATTGCACGCTATTTATTAGCATTTACAAAATAAAATAAGTCAATGTTTCTTTTATATTTCATTTCTGCATTTATTGTTACATTACAAAGCCCACTCCGTATGGTATTTCGGGAAAATTGACATTTCACAAAATCGGTATGCATAGCCGTTCTGGATCATTAATTACAGGTTAACATAGGAATAGTCATCAATAAGGACGAAAATTAAGCAAAGACACATTGGAAATTCACAAAGCTTATGTTGTTATGATATGCATTGATAATGTGTAAACCATGAATACTGCAAAGGTTAGATTTGTACATATATGTCGATATAATATTGTTAGTGATGTGTAAAGAAAATCACACCATTTGTAATGTTTACATAAATCTCACACATACTATGTTTGGTTCCTGTTTTACCAGTTGTTTGTTGGAGGGCGTATGTCTTATTTACGTTAATTGTGTTAGTTTGTGCATAGTGGTTTCCAACATACATTGTGTTTTGTTTTTGCTTTGTTTTATTTCGTCTTGTGTACTCTAAGTTGTCAGTTTCTCTAGATTGTCATTTTTAGATTGCCCTTTGGTATTCTCTAACGTTTAGTTATAGAAGACTGATTTGTTTTCCCAAATTCTATTTGGACCCCCACATTTTCAGCCAAACATAAAAATATAGTCAGTATTGTTTGACATAACGACCTAATGTTATTTCATTTCAACACTGTGATTACTAATTTCAATGGAGAAGGGGGATATGTTTCCTTATAGATTCTTGAGGATCGTTGTTTGTCCTTTTGTCCATTTACTGTCCTTCTTCGGGCAATTGTAATAGTTGTCCTTCTTCGATTTACGATTGCAAATACCCTTAGATATATTTCTCCTCTTACATATGTATGATCCTCTTTACTTGTAAACAATAAGTATGTTGTGCCTTATTTTCTCCCCTCGGAAAAATAAGCTTTGTAGCTAACAGTGGCCTCTAAGTTAAGCTACCATTTTCCCCTTATATTACTGCAAAACACTGGTAATTTCAATAAAATGTGTGTTGAAAGAAAAATGTTTTTGACGTATATATGTACATCCTTAATCATGTAATAGGTTTATATAATGGCTAGAGAAAGTGTCTATCTAGAATGGACAATCATTAGAAACTGGCAACTGCATAACTACCATTACATATTTTCTTTCATTCACAGTTACGATATTTATGTACCAAACTCAATTGATAAATTACTGAAATATTAAATGATAAGATAAAACGGAACAACAAATAAAATTGAACAGATATTTATGTATTTAGTGGTAGAAGGAATCAGTATACCAATATTAATGCTGTGGTTATCCTCGCTGTGACAATTCCACACTGTCGGCATATGATATTTAACATTGACATGATCTGTCCTGTAATACAGCGTCAACGCTATTAGGAAACACATCGCACACGATAATGTACCACGATACAACCGTCATCTTAGAGCATTCATTTAGATATAGGCAATCGACATATTATTCTTTGGCTACCCTTTCAAAATCTTCCTACCTGTATATAGACTTTGCAATATGCAAATAATCTTGAATATGTATTGCATGTTCGTTTTACTTTCTATTGTTCGTTGCGGTACAATACGCTTACACATTAGCCATCCATAAATATTAACCGCATAAGTTCCCATCATTTGTTTTTATTTCTTTTGTATTGCGTGTTGACCACACCTTCATCTGTTTGTTTATATCCAATATATATTTTTTTTAAATCGTGGTTTACGAAATTAATTTCGAACTTTTGATTGGTTTTTTGGTATTCTCTAACATTTCTTCAAGTTGGTCTTAATTTGATTGAATAAAGCAGTTACATTCATATCAATAATAATAAATACACTTTAAACCCATAGGTGTTGTGCCTTTACACAATATTTAACGGTCATTGAGATCCGTGTTGCTCATTTATTTTGTCTTTTTGTGTTTTCCTAATATGTGTCTTTACGTTTTGGGTTCCGTGTTGTGATTTCCGCATACAAGCGATGTTCGGTTCGTCTCTACCTCCAGTTGTTTGTAAGAGTGCTCATATCTTATTAACGTTATTTGTGTTTGCTTGCGGATAGTGGTGTCCAACGCATATTGTGTTGTGTTGGTTTTTTCCTTTGGTTTTTTCTTTGTCTTGTGTGACCTGCGTTGTCAATTTCTATGGATTGTCCATTTTGCGTTCCCACCTCAGTATTCTCTATCGTTTATTGACTTTAGCATATTAAATGTAAAGTAAATGTCATCTTGTTTGTATTATATCACAACTGTGGATTAAGGTCAATTCAATGGTTATAATGATGTAATTTATCCCGATCTTGATGTTAATGTCTTAACGATGTTAATAAAATGGTACATTGCACGCTATTTATTAGCATTTACAAAATAAAATAAGTCAATGTTTCTTTTATTTTTCATTTCTGCATTTATTGTTACATTACAAAGCCCACTCCGTATGGTATTTCGTGAAAATTGATATTTCACAAAATCGGTATGCATAGCCGTTCTGGATCATTAATTACAGGTTAACATAGGAATAGTCATCAATAAGGACGAAAATTAAGCAAAGACACATTGGAAATTCACAAAGCTTATGTTGTTATGATATGCATTGATAATGTGTAAGCCATGAATACTGCAAAGGTTAGATTTGTACATATATGTCGATATAATATTGTTAGTGATGTGTAAAGAAAATCACACCATTTGTAATGTTTACATAAATCTCACACATACTATGTTTGGTTCCTGTTTTACCAGTTGTTTGTTGGAGGGCGTATGTCTTATTTACGTTAATTGTGTTAGTTTGTACATAGTGGTTTCCAACATACATTGTGTTTTGTTTTTGCTTTGTTTTATTTCGTCTTGTGAACTCTAAGTTGTCAGTTTCTCTAGATTGTCATTTTTAGATTGCCCTTTGGTATTCTCTAACGTTTAGTTATAGAAGACTGATTTGTTTTCCCAAATTCTATTTGGACCCCCACATTTTCAGCCAAACATAAAAATATAGTCAGTATTGTTTGACATTACGGCCTAATGCTATTTCATTTCAACACTGTGGTTACTAATTTCAATGGAGAAAGGGGATATGTTTCCTTATAGATTCTTGAGGATCGTTGTTTGTCCTTTTGTCCATTCACTGTCCATCTTCGGGCAATTGTAATAGCTGTCCTTCTTCGATTTACGGATTGCAAATACCCTTAGATATATTTCTCCTCTTACATATGTATGATCTTCTTTACTTGTAAACAATAAGTATGTTGTGCCTTATTTTCTCCCCTCGGATAAATAAGCTTTGTAGCTAACAGTGGCCTCTAAGTTAAGCTACCATTTTCCCCTTATATTACTGCAAAAAACTGGTAATTTCAATACAATGTGTGTTGAAAGAAAAATGTTTTTGACGTATATATGTACATCCTTAATCATGTAATAGGTTTATATAATGGCTAGAGAAAGTGTCTATCTAGAATGGACAATCATTAGAAACTGGCAACTGCATAACTACCATTACATATTTTCTTTCATTCACAGTTACGATATTTATGTACCAAACTCAATTGATAAATTACTGAAATATTAAATGATAAGATAAAACGGAACAACAAATAAAATTGAACAGATATTTATGTATTTAGTGGTAGAAGGAATCAGTATACCAATATTAATGCTGTGGTTATCCTCGCTGTGACAATTCCACACTGTCGGCATATGATATTTAACATTGACATGATCTGTCCTGTAATACAGCGTCAACGCTATTAGGAAACACATCGCACACGATAATGTACCACGATACAACCGTCATCTTAGAGCATTCATTTAGATATAGGCAATCGACATATTATTCTTTGGCTACCCTTTCAAAATCTTCCTACGTGTATATAGACTTTGCAATATGCAAATAATCTTGAATATGTATTGCATGTTCGTTTTACTTTCTATTGTTCGTTGCGGTACAATACGCTTACACATTAGCCATCCATAAATATTAACCGCATAAGTTCCCATCATTTGTTTTTATTTCTTTTGTATTGCGTGTTGACCACACCTTCATCTGTTTGTTTATATCCAATATATATTTTTTTTAAATCGTGGTTTACGAAATTAATTTCGAACTTTTGATTGGTTTTTTGGTATTCTCTAACATTTCTTCAAGTTGGTCTTAATTTGATTGAATAAAGCAGTTACATTCATATCAATAATAATAAATACACTTTAAACCCATAGGTGTTGTGCCTTTACACAATATTTAACGGTCATTGAGATCCGTGTTGCTCATTTATTTTGTCTTTTTGTGTTTTCCTAATATGTGTCTTTACGTTTTGGGTTCCGTGTTGTGATTTCCGCATACAAGCGATGTTCGGTTCGTCTCTACCTCCAGTTGTTTGTAAGAGTGCTCATATCTTATTAACGTTATTTGTGTTTGCTTGCGGATAGTGGTGTCCAACGCATATTGTGTTGTGTTGGTTTTTTCCTTTGGTTTTTTCTTTGTCTTGTGTGACCTGCGTTGTCAATTTCTATGGATTGTCCATTTTGCGTTCCCACCTCAGTATTCTCTATCGTTTATTGACTTTAGCATATTAAATGTAAAGTAAATGTCATCTTGTTTGTATTATATCACAACTGTGGATTAAGGTCAATTCAATGGTTATAATGATGTAATTTATCCCGATCTTGATGTTAATGTCTTAACGATGTTAATAAAATGGTACATTGCACGCTATTTATTAGCATTTACAAAATAAAATAAGTCAATGTTTCTTTTATTTTTCATTTCTGCATTTATTGTTACATTACAAAGCCCATTCCGTATGGTATTTCGTGAAAATTGATATTTCACAAAATCGGTATGCATAGCCGTTCTGGATCATTAATTACAGGTTAACATAGGAATAGTCATCAATAAGGACGAAAATTAAGCAAAGACACATTGGAAATTCACAAAGCTTATGTTGTTATGATATGCATTGATAATGTGTAAGCCATGAATACTGCAAAGGTTAGATTTGTACATATATGTCGATATAATATTGTTAGTGATGTGTAAAGAAAATCACACCATTGTAATGTTTACATAAATCTCACACATACTATGTTTGGTTCCTGTTTTACCAGTTGTTTGTTGGAGGGCGTATGTCTTATTTACGTTAATTGTGTTAGTTTGTACATAGTGGTTTCCAACATACATTGTGTTTTGTTTTTGCTTTGTTTTATTTCGTCTTGTGAACTCTAAGTTGTCAGTTTCTCTAGATTGTCATTTTTAGATTGCCCTTTGGTATTCTCTAACGTTTAGTTATAGAAGACTGATTTGTTTTCCCAAATTCTATTTGGACCCCCACATTTTCAGCCAAACATAAAAATATAGTCAGTATTGTTTGACATTACGGCCTAATGCTATTTCATTTCAACACTGTGGTTACTAATTTCAATGGAGAAAGGGGATATGTTTCCTTATAGATTCTTGAGGATCGTTGTTTGTCCTTTTGTCCATTCACTGTCCTTCTTCGGGCAATTGTAATAGCTGTCCTTCTTCGATTTACGGATTGCAAATACCCTTAGATATATTTCTCCTCTTACATATGTATGATCTTCTTTACTTGTAAACAATAAGTATGTTGTGCCTTATTTTCTCCCCTCGGATAAATAAGCTTTGTAGCTAACAGTGGCCTCTAAGTTAAGCTACCATTTTCCCCTTATATTACTGCAAAAAACTGGTAATTTCAATACAATGTGTGTTGAAAGAAAACAATTGTTTGACGTATATATGTACATCCTTAATCATGTAATAGGTTTATATGATGGCTAGATAAAGTGACTATCAAGAATGGACAATCAATAGAAACTGGCAACTGCATAACTACCATTACATATTTTCTTTCATTCACAGTTACGATATTTATGTACCAAACTCAATTGATTAATTACTGAAATATTAAATGATAAGATAAAACGGAACAACAAATAAAATTGAACAGATATTTATGTATTTAGTGGTAGAAGGAATCAGTATACCAATATTAATGCTGTGGTTATCCTCGCTGTGACAATTCCACACTGGCGGCATATGATATTTAACATTGACATGATCTGTCCTGTAATACAGCGTCAACGCTATTAGGAAACACATCGCACACGACAATGTACCACGATACAACCATCATCTTAGAGCATTCATTTAAATATAGGCAATCGACATATTATTCTTTGGCTACCCTTTCAAAATCTTCCTACCTGTATATAGACTTTGCAATATGCAAATAATCTTGAATATGTATTGCATGTTCGTTTTACTTTCTATTGTTCGTTGCGGTACAATACGCTTACACATTAGCCATCCATAAATATTAACCGCATAAGTTCCCATCATTTGTTTTTATTTCTTTTGTATTGCGTGTTGACCACACCTTCATCTGTTTGTTTATATCCAATATATATTTTTTTTAAATCGTGGTTTACGAAATTAATTTCGAACTTTTGATTGGTTTTTTGGTATTCTCTAACATTTCTTCAAGTTGGTCTTAATTTGATTGAATAAAGCAGTTACATTCATATCAATAATAATAAATACACTTTAAACCCATAGGTGTTGTGCCTTTACACAATATTTAACGGTCATTGAGATCCGTGTTGCTCATTTATTTTGTCTTTTTGTGTTTTCCTAATATGTGTCTTTACGTTTTGGGTTCCGTGTTGTGATTTCCGCATACAAGCGATGTTCGGTTCGTCTCTACCTCCAGTTGTTTGTAAGAGTGCTCATATCTTATTAACGTTATTTGTGTTTGCTTGCGGATAGTGGTGTCCAACGCATATTGTGTTGTGTTGGTTTTTTCCTTTGGTTTTTTCTTTGTCTTGTGTGACCTGCGTTGTCAATTTCTATGGATTGTCCATTTTGCGTTCCCACCTCAGTATTCTCTATCGTTTATTGACTTTAGCATATTAAATGTAAAGTAAATGTCATCTTGTTTGTATTATATCACAACTGTGGATTAAGGTCAATTCAATGGTTATAATGATGTAATTTATCCCGATCTTGATGTTAATGTCTTAACGATGTTAATAAAATGGTACATTGCACGCTATTTATTAGCATTTACAAAATAAAATAAGTCAATGTTTCTTTTATTTTTCATTTCTGCATTTATTGTTACATTACAAAGCCCATTCCGTATGGTATTTCGTGAAAATTGATATTTCACAAAATCGGTATGCATAGCCGTTCTGGATCATTAATTACAGGTTAACATAGGAATAGTCATCAATAAGGACGAAAATTAAGCAAAGACACATTGGAAATTCACAAAGCTTATGTTGTTATGATATGCATTGATAATGTGTAAGCCATGAATACTGCAAAGGTTAGATTTGTACATATATGTCGATATAATATTGTTAGTGATGTGTAAAGAAAATCACACCATTTGTAATGTTTACATAAATCTCACACATACTATGTTTGGTTCCTGTTTTACCAGTTGTTTGTTGGAGGGCGTATGTCTTATTTACGTTAATTGTGTTAGTTTGTACATAGTGGTTTCCAACATACATTGTGTTTTGTTTTTGCTTTGTTTTATTTCGTCTTGTGAACTCTAAGTTGTCAGTTTCTCTAGATTGTCATTTTTAGATTGCCCTTTGGTATTCTCTAACGTTTAGTTATAGAAGACTGATTTGTTTTCCCAAATTCTATTTGGACCCCCACATTTTCAGCCAAACATAAAAATATAGTCAGTATTGTTTGACATTACGGCCTAATGCTATTTCATTTCAACACTGTGGTTACTAATTTCAATGGAGAAAGGGGATATGTTTCCTTATAGATTCTTGAGGATCGTTGTTTGTCCTTTTGTCCATTCACTGTCCTTCTTCGGGCAATTGTAATAGCTGTCCTTCTTCGATTTACGGATTGCAAATACCCTTAGATATATTTCTCCTCTTACATATGTATGATCTTCTTTACTTGTAAACAATAAGTATGTTGTGCCTTATTTTCTCCCCTCGGATAAATAAGCTTTGTAGCTAACAGTGGCCTCTAAGTTAAGCTACCATTTTCCCCTTATATTACTGCAAAAAACTGGTAATTTCAATACAATGTGTGTTGAAAGAAAACAATTGTTTGACGTATATATGTACATCCTTAATCATGTAATAGGTTTATATGATGGCTAGATAAAGTGACTATCAAGAATGGACAATCAATAGAAACTGGCAACTGCATAACTACCATTACATATTTTCTTTCATTCACAGTTACGATATTTATGTACCAAACTCAATTGATTAATTACTGAAATATTAAATGATAAGATAAAACGGAACAACAAATAAAATTGAACAGATATTTATGTATTTAGTGGTAGAAGGAATCAGTATACCAATATTAATGCTGTGGTTATCCTCGCTGTGACAATTCCACACTGGCGGCATATGATATTTAACATTGACATGATCTGTCCTGTAATACAGCGTCAACGCTATTAGGAAACACATCGCACACGACAATGTACCACGATACAACCATCATCTTAGAGCATTCATTTAAATATAGGCAATCGACATATTATTCTTTGGCTACCCTTTCAAAATCTTCCTACCTGTATATAGACTTTGCAATATGCAAATAATCTTGAATATGTATTGCATGTTCGTTTTACTTTCTATTGTTCGTTGCGGTACAATACGCTTACACATTAGCCATCCATAAATATTAACCGCATAAGTTCCCATCATTTGTTTTTATTTCTTTTGTATTGCGTGTTGACCACACCTTCATCTGTTTGTTTATATCCAATATATATTTTTTTTGAATCGTGGTTTACGAAATTAATTTCGATCTTTTGATTGGTTTTTCGGTATTCTCTAACATTTCTTCAAGTTGGTCTTAATTTGATTGAATAAAGCAGTTACATTCATATCAATAATAATAAATATACTTTAAACCCATAGGTGTTGTGCCTTTACACAATATTTAACGGTCATTGAGATCCGTGTTGCTCATTTATTTTGTCTTTTTGTGTTTTCCTAATATGTGTCTTTACGTTTTGGGTTCCGTGTTGTGATTTCCGCATACAAGCGATGTTCGGTTCGTCTCTACCTCCAGCTGTTTGTAAGAGTGCTCATATCTTATTAACGTTATTTGTGTTTGCTTGCGGATAGTGGTGTCCAACGCATATTGTGTTGTGTTGGTTTTTTCCTTTGGTTTTTTCTTTGTCTTGTGTGACCTGCGTTGTCAATTTCTATGGATTGTCCATTTTGCGTTCCCACCTCAGTATTCTCTATCGTTTATTGACTTTAGCATATTAAATGTAAAGTAAATGTCATCTTGTTTGTATTATATCACAACTGTGGATTAAGGTCAATTCAATGGTTATAATGATGTAATTTATCCCGATCTTGATGTTAATGTCTTAACGATGTTAATAAAATGGTACATTGCACGCTATTTATTAGCATTTACAAAATAAAATAAGTCAATGTTTCTTTTATATTTCATTTCTGCATTTATTGTTACATTACAAAGCCCACTCCGTATGGTATTTCGTGAAAATTGATATTTCACAAAATCGGTATGCATAGCCGTTCTGGATCATTAATTACAGGTTAACATAGGAATAGTCATCAATAAGGACGAAAATTAAGCAAAGACACATTGGAAATTCACAAAGCTTATGTTGTTATGATATGCATTGATAATGTGTAAACCATGAATACTGCAAAGGTTAGATTTGTACATATATGTCGATATAATATTGTTAGTGATGTGTAAAGAAAATCACACCATTTGTAATGTTTACATAAATCTCACACATACTATGTTTGGTTCCTGTTTTACCAGTTGTTTGTTGGAGGGCGTATGTCTTATTTACGTTAATTGTGTTAGTTTGTGCATAGTGGTTTCCAACATACATTGTGTTTTGTTTTTGCTTTGTTTTATTTCGTCTTGTGTACTCTAAGTTGTCAGTTTCTCTAGATTGTCATTTTTAGATTGCCCTTTGGTATTCTCTAACGTTTAGTTATAGAAGACTGATTTGTTTTCCCAAATTCTATTTGGACCCCCACATTTTCAGCCAAACATAAAAATATAGTCAGTATTGTTTGACATTACGGCCTAATGCTATTTCATTTCAACACTGTGGTTACTAATTTCAATGGAGAAAGGGGATATGTTTCCTTATAGATTCTTGAGGATCGTTGTTTGTCCTTTTGTCCATTTACTGTCCTTCTTCGGGCAATTGTAATAGCTGTCCTTCTTCGATTTACGGATTGCAAATACCCTTAGATATATTTCTCCTCTTACATATGTATGATCTTCTTTACTTGTAAACAATAAGTAGGTTGTGCCTTATTTTCTCCCCTCGGAAAAATAAGCTTTGTAGCTAACAGTGGCCTCTAAGTTAAGCTACCATTTTCCCCTTATATTACTGCAAAACACTGGTAATTTCAATAAAATGTGTGTTGAAAGAAAAATGTTTTTGACGTATATATGTACATCCTTAATCATGTAATAGGTTTATATAATGGCTAGAGAAAGTGTCTATCTAGAATGGACAATCATTAGAATCTGGCAACTGCATAACTACCATTACATATTTTCTTTCATTCAGAGTTACGATATTTATGTACCAAACTCAATTGATAAATTACTGAAATATTAAATGATAAGATAAAACGGAACAACAAATAAAATTGAACAGATATTTATGTATTTAGTGGTAGAAGGAATCAGTATACCAATATTAATGCTGTGGTTATCCTCGCTGTGACAATTCCACACTGGCGGCATATGATATTTAACATTGACATGATCTGTCCTGTAATACAGCGTCAACGCTATTAGGAAACACATCGCACACGACAATGTACCACGATACAACCATCATCTTAGAGCATTCATTTAGATATAGGCAATCGACATATTATTCTTTGGCTACCCTTTCAAAATCTTCCTACCTGTATATAGACTTTGCAATATGCAAATAATCTTGAATATGTATTGCATGTTCGTTTTACTTTCTATTGTTCGTTGCGGTACAATACGCTTACACATTAGCCATCCATAAATATTAACCGCATAAGTTCCCATCATTTGTTTTTATTTCTTTTGTATTGCGTGTTGACCACACCTTCATCTGTTTGTTTATATCCAATATATATTTTTTTTGAATCGTGGTTTACGAAATTAATTTCGATCTTTTGATTGGTTTTTCGGTATTCTCTAACATTTCTTCAAGTTGGTCTTAATTTGATTGAATAAAGCAGTTACATTCATATCAATAATAATAAATATACTTTAAACCCATAGGTGTTGTGCCTTTACACAATATTTAACGGTCATTGAGATCCGTGTTGCTCATTTATTTTGTCTTTTTGTGTTTTCCTAATATGTGTCTTTACGTTTTGGGTTCCGTGTTGTCATTTCCGCATACAAGCGATGTTCGGTTCGTCTCTACCTCCAGCTGTTTGTAAGAGTGCTCATATCTTATTAACGTTATTTGTGTTTGCTTGCGGATAGTGGTGTCCAACGCATATTGTGTTGTGTTGGTTTTTTCCTTTGGTTTTTTCTTTGTCTTGTGTGACCTGCGTTGTCAATTTCTATGGATTGTCCATTTTGCGTTCCCACCTCAGTATTCTCTATCGTTTATTGACTTTAGCATATTAAATGTAAAGTAAATGTCATCTTGTTTGTATTATATCACAACTGTGGATTAAGGTCAATTCAATGGTTATAATGATGTAATTTATCCCGATCTTGATGTTAATGTCTTAACGATGTTAATAAAATGGTACATTGCACGCTATTTATTAGCATTTACAAAATAAAATAAGTCAATGTTTCTTTTATATTTCATTTCTGCATTTATTGTTACATTACAAAGCCCACTCCGTATGGTATTTCGTGAAAATTGATATTTCACAAAATCGGTATGCATAGCCGTTCTGGATCATTAATTACAGGTTAACATAGGAATAGTCATCAATAAGGACGAAAATTAAGCAAAGACACATTGGAAATTCACAAAGCTTATGTTGTTATGATATGCATTGATAATGTGTAAACCATGAATACTGCAAAGGTTAGATTTGTACATATATGTCGATATAATATTGTTAGTGATGTGTAAAGAAAATCACACCATTTGTAATGTTTACATAAATCTCACACATACTATGTTTGGTTCCTGTTTTACCAGTTGTTTGTTGGAGGGCGTATGTCTTATTTACGTTAATTGTGTTAGTTTGTGCATAGTGGTTTCCAACATACATTGTGTTTTGTTTTTGCTTTGTTTTATTTCGTCTTGTGTACTCTAAGTTGTCAGTTTCTCTAGATTGTCATTTTTAGATTGCCCTTTGGTATTCTCTAACGTTTAGTTATAGAAGACTGATTTGGTTTCCCAAATTCTATTTGGACCCCCACATTTTCAGCCAAACATAAAAATATAGTCAGTATTGTTTGACATTACGGCCTAATGCTATTTCATTTCAACACTGTGGTTACTAATTTCAATGGAGAAAGGGGATATGTTTCCTTATAGATTCTTGAGGATCGTTGTTTGTCCTTTTGTCCATTTACTGTCCTTCTTCGGGCAATTGTAATAGCTGTCCTTCTTCGATTTACGGATTGCAAATACCCTTAGATATATTTCTCCTCTTACATATGTATGATCTTCTTTACTTGTAAACAATAAGTAGGTTGTGCCTTATTTTCTCCCCTCGGAAAAATAAGCTTTGTAGCTAACAGTGGCCTCTAAGTTAAGCTACCATTTTCCCCTTATATTACTGCAAAACACTGGTAATTTCAATAAAATGTGTGTTGAAAGAAAAATGTTTTTGACGTATATATGTACATCCTTAATCATGTAATAGGTTTATATAATGGCTAGAGAAAGTGTCTATCTAGAATGGACAATCATTAGAATCTGGCAACTGCATAACTACCATTACATATTTTCTTTCATTCAGAGTTACGATATTTATGTACCAAACTCAATTGATAAATTACTGAAATATTAAATGATAAGATAAAACGGAACAACAAATAAAATTGAACAGATATTTATGTATTTAGTGGTAGAAGGAATCAGTATACCAATATTAATGCTGTGGTTATCCTCGCTGTGACAATTCCACACTGGCGGCATATGATATTTAACATTGACATGATCTGTCCTGTAATACAGCGTCAACGCTATTAGGAAACACATCGCACACGACAATGTACCACGACACAACCATCATCTTAGAGCATTCATTTAGATATAGGCAATCGACATATTATTCTTTGGCTACCCTTTCAAAATCTTCCTACCTGTATATAGACTTTGCAATATGCTAATAATCTTGAATATGTATTGCATGTTCGTTTTACTTTCTATTGTTCGTTGCGGTACAATACGCTTACACATTAGCCATCCATAAATATTAACCGCATAAGTTCCCATCATTTGTTTTTATTTCTTTTGTATTGCGTGTTGACCACACCTTCATCTGTTTGTTTATATCCAATATATATTTTTTTTGAATCGTGGTTTACGAAATTAATTTCGAACTTTTGATTGGTTTTTCGGTATTCTCTAACATTTCTTCAAGTTGGTCTTAATTTGATTGAATAAAGCAGTTACATTCATATCAATAATAATAAATACACTTTAAACCCATAGGTGTTGTGCCTTTACACAATATTTAACGGTCATTGAGATCCGTGTTGCTCATTTATTTTGTCTTTTTGTGTTTTCCTAATATGTGTCTTTACGTTTTGGGTTCCGTGTTGTGATTTCCGCATACAAGCGATGTTCGGTTCGTCTCTACCTCCAGTTGTTTGTAAGAGTGCTCATATCTTATTAACGTTATGTGTGTTTGCTTGCGGATAGTGGTGTCCAACGCACATTGTGTTGTGTTGGTTTTTTCCTTTGGTTTTTTTCTTTGTCTTGTGTGACCTGCGTTGTCAATTTCTATGGATTGTCCATTTTGCGTTCCCACCTCAGTATTCTCTATCGTTTATTGACTTTAGCATATTAAATGTTAAGTAAATGTCATCTTGTTTGTATTATATCACAACTGTGGATTAAGGTCAATTCAATAGTTATAATGATGTAATTTATCCCGATCTTGATGTTAATGTCTTAACGATGTTAATAAAATGGTACATTGCACGCTATTTATTAGCATTTACAAAATAAAATAAGTCAATGTTTCTTTTATATTTCATTTCTGCATTTATTGTTACATTACAAAGCCCACTCCGTATGGTATTTCGGGAAAATTGACATTTCACAAAATCGGTATGCATAGCCGTTCTGGATCATTAATTACAGGTTAACATAGGAATAGTCATCAATAAGGACGAAAATTAAGCAAAGACACATTGGAAATTCACAAAGCTTATGTTGTTATGATATGCATTGATAATGTGTAAACCATGAATACTGCAAAGGTTAGATTTGTACATATATGTCGATATAATATTGTTAGTGATGTGTAAAGAAAATCACACCATTTGTAATGTTTACATAAATCTCACACATACTATGCTTGGTTCCTGTTTTACCAGTTGTTTGTTGGAGGGCGTATGTCTTATTTACGTTAATTGTGTTAGTTTGTGCATAGTGGTTTCCAACATACATTGTGTTTTGTTTTTGCTTTGTTTTATTTCGTCTTGTGTACTCTAAGTTGTCAGTTTCTCTAGATTGTCATTTTTAGATTGCCCTTTGGTATTCTCTAACGTTTAGTTATAGAAGACTGATTTGTTTTCCCAAATTCTATTTGGACCCCCACATTTTCAGCCAAACATAAAAATATAGTCAGTATTGTTTGACATAACGGCCTAATGTTATTTCATTTCAACACTGTGATTACTAATTTCAATGGAGAAGGGGGATATGTTTCCTTATAGATTCTTGAGGATCGTTGTTTGTCCTTTTGTCCATTTACTGTCCTTCTTCGGGCAATTGTAATAGTTGTCCTTCTTCGATTTACGATTGCAAATACCCTTAGATATATTTCTCCTCTTACATATGTATGATCCTCTTTACTTGTAAACAATAAGTAGGTTGTGCCTTATTTTCTCCCCTCGGAAAAATAAGCTTTGTAGCTAACAGTGGCCTCTAAGTTAAGCTACCATTTTCCCCTTATATTACTGCAAAACACTGGTAATTTCAATAAAATGTTTGTTGAAAGAAAAATGCTTTTGACGTATATATGTACATCCTTAATCATGTAATAGGTTTATATAATGGCTAGAGAAAGTGACTATCAAGAATGGACAATCATTAGAAACTGGCAACTGCATAACTACCATTACATATTTTCTTTCGTTCACAGTTACGATATTTATGTACCAAACTCAATTGATAAATTACTGAAATATTAAATGGTAAGATAAAACGGAACAACAAATAAAATTGAACAGATATTTATGTATTTAGTGGTAGAAGGAATCAGTATACCAATATTAATGCTGTGGTTATCCTCGCTGTGACAATTCCACACTGTCGGCATATGATATTTAACATTGACATGATCTGTCCTGTAATACAGCGTCAACGCTATTAGGAAACACATCGCACACGACAATGTACCACGATACAACCATCATCTTAGAGCATTCATTTAGATATAGGCAATCGACATATTATTATTTGGCTACCCTTTCAAAATCTTCCTACCTGTATATAGACTTTGCAATATGCAAATAATCTTGAATATGTATTGCATGTTCGTTTTACTTTCTATTGTTCGTTGCGGTACAATACGCTTACACATTAGCCATCCATAAATATTAACCGCATAAGTTCCCATCATTTGTTTTTATTTCTTTTGTATTGCGTGTTGACCACACCTTCATCTGTTTGTTTATATCCAATATATATTTTTTTTAAATCGTGGTTTACGAAATTAATTTCGAACTTTTGATTGGTTTTTCGGTATTCTCTAACATTTCTTCAAGTTGGTCTTAATTTGATTGAATAAAGCAGTTACATTCATATCAATAATAATAAATACACTTTAAACCCATAGGTGTTGTGCCTTTACACAATATTTAACGGTCATTGAGATCCGTGTTGCTCATTTATTTTGTCTTTTTGTGTTTTCCTAATATGTGTCTTTACGTTTTGGGTTCCGTGTTGTGATTTCCGCATACAAGCGATGTTCGGTTCGTCTCTACCTCCAGTTGTTTGTAAGAGTGCTCATATCTTATTAACGTTATTTGTGTTTGCTTGCGGATAGTGGTGTCCAACGCATATTGTGTTGTGTTGGTTTTTTCCTTTGGTTTTTTCTTTGTCTTGTGTGACCTGCGTTGTCAATTTCTATGGATTGTCCATTTTGCGTTCCCACCTCAGTATTCTCTATCGTTTATTGACTTTAGCATATTAAATGTAAAGTAAATGTCATCTTGTTTGTATTATATCACAACTGTGGATTAAGGTCAATTCAATGGTTATAATGATGTAATTTATCCCGATCTTGATGTTAATGTCTTAACGATGTTAATAAAATGGTACATTGCACGCTATTTATTAGCATTTACAAAATAAAATAAGTCAATGTTTCTTTTATATTTCATTTCTGCATTTATTGTTACATTACAAAGCCCACTCCGTATGGTATTTCGTGAAAATTGATATTTCACAAAATCGGTATGCATAGCCGTTCTGGATCATTAATTACAGGTTAACATAGGAATAGTCATCAATAAGGACGAAAATTAAGCAAAGACACATTGGAAATTCACAAAGCTTATGTTGTTATGATATGCATTGATAATGTGTAAGCCATGCATACTGCAAAGGTTAGATTTGTACATATATGTCGATATAATATTGTTAGTGATGTGTAAAGAAAATCACACCATTTGTAATGTTTACATAAATCTCACACATACTATGTTTGGTTCCTGTTTTACCAGTTGTTTGTTGGAGGGCGTATGTCTTATTTACGTTAATTGTGTTAGTTTGTGCATAGTGGTTTCCAACATACATTGTGTTTTGTTTTTGCTTTGTTTTATTTCGTCTTGTGAACTCTAAGTTGTCAGTTTCTCTAGATTGTCATTTTTAGATTGCCCTTTGGTATTCTCTAACGTTTAGTTATAGAAGACTGATTTGTTTTCCCAAATTCTATTTGGACCCCCACATTTTCAGCCAAACATAAAAATATAGTCAGTATTGTTTGACATTACGGCCTAATGCTATTTCATTTCAACACTGTGGTTACTAATTTCAATGGAGAAAGGGGATATGTTTCCTTATAGATTCTTGAGGATCGTTGTTTGTCCTTTTGTCCATTCACTGTCCTTCTTCGGGCAATTGTAATAGCTGTCCTTCTTCGATTTACGGATTGCAAATACCCTTAGATATATTTCTCCTCTTACATATGTATGATCTTCTTTACTTGTAAACAATAAGTATGTTGTGCCTTATTTTCTCCCCTCGGATAAATAAGCTTTGTAGCTAACAGTGGCCTCTAAGTTAAGCTACCATTTTCCCCTTATATTACTGCAAAAAACTGGTAATTTCAATACAATGTGTGTTGAAAGAAAAATGTTTTTGACGTATATATGTACATCCTTAATCATGTAATAGGTTTATATAATGGCTAGAGAAAGTGTCTATCTAGAATGGACAATCATTAGAAACTGGCAACTGCATAACTACCATTACATATTTTCTTTCATTCACAGTTACGATATTTATGTACCAAACTCAATTGATAAATTACTGAAATATTAAATGATAAGATAAAACGGAACAACAAATAAAATTGAACAGATATTTATGTATTTAGTGGTAGAAGGAATCAGTATACCAATATTAATGCTGTGGTTATCCTCGCTGTGACAATTCCACACTGTCGGCATATGATATTTAACATTGACATGATCTGTCCTGTAATACAGCGTCAACGCTATTAGGAAACACATCGCACACGATAATGTACCACGATACAACCGTCATCTTAGAGCATTCATTTAGATATAGGCAATCGACATATTATTCTTTGGCTACCCTTTCAAAATCTTCCTACCTGTATATAGACTTTGCAATATGCAAATAATCTTGAATATGTATTGCATGTTCGTTTTACTTTCTATTGTTCGTTGCGGTACAATACGCTTACACATTAGCCATCCATAAATATTAACCGCATAAGTTCCCATCATTTGTTTTTATTTCTTTTGTATTGCGTGTTGACCACACCTTCATCTGTTTGTTTATATCCAATATATATTTTTTTTGAATCGTGGTTTACGAAATTAATTTCGAACTTTTGATTGGTTTTTCGGTATTCTCTAACATTTCTTCAAGTTGGTCTTAATTTGATTGAATAAAGCAGTTACATTCATATCAATAATAATAAATACACTTTAAACCCATAGGTGTTGTGCCTTTACACAATATTTAACGGTCATTGAGATCCGTGTTGCTCATTTATTTTGTCTTTTTGTGTTTTCCTAATATGTGTCTTTACGTTTTGGGTTCCGTGTTGTGATTTCCGCATACAAGCGATGTTCGGTTCGTCTCTACCTCCAGTTGTTTGTAAGAGTGCTCATATCTTATTAACGTTATGTGTGTTTGCTTGCGGATAGTGGTGTCCAACGCACATTGTGTTGTGTTGGTTTTTTCCTTTGGTTTTTTTCTTTGTCTTGTGTGACCTGCGTTGTCAATTTCTATGGATTGTCCATTTTGCGTTCCCACCTCAGTATTCTCTATCGTTTATTGACTTTAGCATATTAAATGTTAAGTAAATGTCATCTTGTTTGTATTATATCACAACTGTGGATTAAGGTCAATTCAATAGTTATAATGATGTAATTTATCCCGATCTTGATGTTAATGTCTTAACGATGTTAATAAAATGGTACATTGCACGCTATTTATTAGCATTTACAAAATAAAATAAGTCAATGTTTCTTTTATATTTCATTTCTGCATTTATTGTTACATTACAAAGCCCACTCCGTATGGTATTTCGGGAAAATTGACATTTCACAAAATCGGTATGCATAGCCGTTCTGGATCATTAATTACAGGTTAACATAGGAATAGTCATCAATAAGGACGAAAATTAAGCAAAGACACATTGGAAATTCACAAAGCTTATGTTGTTATGATATGCATTGATAATGTGTAAACCATGAATACTGCAAAGGTTAGATTTGTACATATATGTCGATATAATATTGTTAGTGATGTGTAAAGAAAATCACACCATTTGTAATGTTTACATAAATCTCACACATACTATGCTTGGTTCCTGTTTTACCAGTTGTTTGTTGGAGGGCGTATGTCTTATTTACGTTAATTGTGTTAGTTTGTGCATAGTGGTTTCCAACATACATTGTGTTTTGTTTTTGCTTTGTTTTATTTCGTCTTGTGTACTCTAAGTTGTCAGTTTCTCTAGATTGTCATTTTTAGATTGCCCTTTGGTATTCTCTAACGTTTAGTTATAGAAGACTGATTTGTTTTCCCAAATTCTATTTGGACCCCCACATTTTCAGCCAAACATAAAAATATAGTCAGTATTGTTTGACATAACGGCCTAATGTTATTTCATTTCAACACTGTGATTACTAATTTCAATGGAGAAGGGGGATATGTTTCCTTATAGATTCTTGAGGATCGTTGTTTGTCCTTTTGTCCATTTACTGTCCTTCTTCGGGCAATTGTAATAGTTGTCCTTCTTCGATTTACGATTGCAAATACCCTTAGATATATTTCTCCTCTTACATATGTATGATCCTCTTTACTTGTAAACAATAAGTAGGTTGTGCCTTATTTTCTCCCCTCGGAAAAATAAGCTTTGTAGCTAACAGTGGCCTCTAAGTTAAGCTACCATTTTCCCCTTATATTACTGCAAAACACTGGTAATTTCAATAAAATGTTTGTTGAAAGAAAAATGCTTTTGACGTATATATGTACATCCTTAATCATGTAATAGGTTTATATAATGGCTAGAGAAAGTGACTATCAAGAATGGACAATCATTAGAAACTGGCAACTGCATAACTACCATTACATATTTTCTTTCGTTCACAGTTACGATATTTATGTACCAAACTCAATTGATAAATTACTGAAATATTAAATGGTAAGATAAAACGGAACAACAAATAAAATTGAACAGATATTTATGTATTTAGTGGTAGAAGGAATCAGTATACCAATATTAATGCTGTGGTTATCCTCGCTGTGACAATTCCACACTGTCGGCATATGATATTTAACATTGACATGATCTGTCCTGTAATACAGCGTCAACGCTATTAGGAAACACATCGCACACGACAATGTACCACGATACAACCATCATCTTAGAGCATTCATTTAGATATAGGCAATCGACATATTATTATTTGGCTACCCTTTCAAAATCTTCCTACCTGTATATAGACTTTGCAATATGCAAATAATCTTGAATATGTATTGCATGTTCGTTTTACTTTCTATTGTTCGTTGCGGTACAATACGCTTACACATTAGCCATCCATAAATATTAACCGCATAAGTTCCCATCATTTGTTTTTATTTCTTTTGTATTGCGTGTTGACCACACCTTCATCTGTTTGTTTATATCCAATATACATTTTTTTTAAATCGTGGTTTACGAAATTAATTTCGAACTTTTGATTGGTTTTTCGGTATTCTCTAACATTTCTTCAAGTTGGTCTTAATTTGATTGAATAAAGCAGTTACATTCATATCAATAATAATAAATACACTTTAAACCCATAGGTGTTGTGCCTTTACACAATATTTAACGGTCATTGAGATCCGTGTTGCTCATTTATTTTGTCTTTTTGTGTTTTCCTAATATGTGTCTTTACGTTTTGGGTTCCGTGTTGTGATTTCCGCATACAAGCGATGTTCGGTTCGTCTCTACCTCCAGTTGTTTGTAAGAGTGCTCATATCTTATTAACGTTATTTGTGTTTGCTTGCGGATAGTGGTGTCCAACGCATATTGTGTTGTGTTGGTTTTTTCCTTTGGTTTTTTCTTTGTCTTGTGTGACCTGCGTTGTCAATTTCTATGGATTGTCCATTTTGCGTTCCCACCTCAGTATTCTCTATCGTTTATTGACTTTAGCATATTAAATGTAAAGTAAATGTCATCTTGTTTGTATTATATCACAACTGTGGATTAAGGTCAATGCAATAGTTATAATGATGTAATTTATCCCGATCTTGATGTTGATGTCTTAACGATGTTAATAAAATGGTACATTGCACGCTATTTATTAGCATTTACAAAATAAAATAAGTCAATGTTTCTTTTATATTTCATTTCTGCATTTATTGTTACATTACAAAGCCCACTCCGTATGGTATTTCGTGAAAATTGATATTTCACAAAATCGGTATGCATAGCCGTTCTGGATCATTAATTACAGGTTAACATAGGAATAGTCATCAATAAGGACGAAAATTAAGCAAAGACACATTGGAAATTCACAAAGCTTATGTTGTTATGATATGCATTGATAATGTGTAAGCCATGCATACTGCAAAGGTTAGATTTGTACATATATGTCGATATAATATTGTTAGTGATGTGTAAAGAAAATCACACCATTTGTAATGTTTACATAAATCTCACACATACTATGTTTGGTTCCTGTTTTACCAGTTGTTTGTTGGAGGGCGTATGTCTTATTTACGTTAATTGTGTTAGTTTGTGCATAGTGGTTTCCAACATACATTGTGTTTTGTTTTTGCTTTGTTTTATTTCGTCTTGTGAACTCTAAGTTGTCAGTTTCTCTAGATTGTCATTTTTAGATTGCCCTTTGGTATTCTCTAACGTTTAGTTATAGAAGACTGATTTGTTTTCCCAAATTCTATTTGGACCCCCACATTTTCAGCCAAACATAAAAATATAGTCAGTATTGTTTGACATTACGGCCTAATGCTATTTCATTTCAACACTGTGGTTACTAATTTCAATGGAGAAAGGGGATATGTTTCCTTATAGATTCTTGAGGATCGTTGTTTGTCCTTTTGTCCATTCACTGTCCTTCTTCGGGCAATTGTAATAGCTGTCCTTCTTCGATTTACGGATTGCAAATACCCTTAGATATATTTCTCCTCTTACATATGTATGATCTTCTTTACTTGTAAACAATAAGTATGTTGTGCCTTATTTTCTCCCCTCGGATAAATAAGCTTTGTAGCTAACAGTGGCCTCTAAGTTAAGCTACCATTTTCCCCTTATATTACTGCAAAAAACTGGTAATTTCAATACAATGTGTGTTGAAAGAAAAATGTTTTTGACGTATATATGTACATCCTTAATCATGTAATAGGTTTATATAATGGCTAGAGAAAGTGTCTATCTAGAATGGACAATCATTAGAAACTGGCAACTGCATAACTACCATTACATATTTTCTTTCATTCACAGTTACGATATTTATGTACCAAACTCAATTGATAAATTACTGAAATATTAAATGATAAGATAAAACGGAACAACAAATAAAATTGAACAGATATTTATGTATTTAGTGGTAGAAGGAATCAGTATACCAATATTAATGCTGTGGTTATCCTCGCTGTGACAATTCCACACTGTCGGCATATGATATTTAACATTGACATGATCTGTCCTGTAATACAGCGTCAACGCTATTAGGAAACACATCGCACACGATAATGTACCACGATACAACCGTCATCTTAGAGCATTCATTTAGATATAGGCAATCGACATATTATTCTTTGGCTACCCTTTCAAAATCTTCCTACGTGTATATAGACTTTGCAATATGCAAATAATCTTGAATATGTATTGCATGTTCGTTTTACTTTCTATTGTTCGTTGCGGTACAATACGCTTACACATTAGCCATCCATAAATATTAACCGCATAAGTTCCCATCATTTGTTTTTATTTCTTTTGTATTGCGTGTTGACCACACCTTCATCTGTTTGTTTATATCCAATATATTTTTTTTTTAAATCGTGGTTTACGAAATTAATTTCGAACTTTTGATTGGTTTTTTGGTATTCTCTAACATTTCTTCAAGTTGGTCTTAATTTGATTGAATAAAGCAGTTACATTCATATCAATAATAATAAATACACTTTAAACCCATAGGTGTTGTGCCTTTACACAATATTTAACGGTCATTGAGATCCGTGTTGCTCATTTATTTTGTCTTTTTGTGTTTTCCTAATATGTGTCTTTACGTTTTGGGTTCCGTGTTGTGATTTCCGCATACAAGCGATGTTCGGTTCGTCTCTACCTCCAGTTGTTTGTAAGAGTGCTCATATCTTATTAACGTTATTTGTGTTTGCTTGCGGATAGTGGTGTCCAACGCATATTGTGTTGTGTTGGTTTTTTCCTTTGGTTTTTTCTTTGTCTTGTGTGACCTGCGTTGTCAATTTCTATGGATTGTCCATTTTGCGTTCCCACCTCAGTATTCTCTATCGTTTATTGACTTTAGCATATTAAATGTAAAGTAAATGTCATCTTGTTTGTATTATATCACAACTGTGGATTAAGGTCAATTCAATGGTTATAATGATGTAATTTATCCCGATCTTGATGTTAATGTCTTAACGATGTTAATAAAATGGTACATTGCACGCTATTTATTAGCATTTACAAAATAAAATAAGTCAATGTTTCTTTTATATTTCATTTCTGCATTTATTGTTACATTACAAAGCCCACTCCGTATGGTATTTCGTGAAAATTGATATTTCACAAAATCGGTATGCATAGCCGTTCTGGATCATTAATTACAGGTTAACATAGGAATAGTCATCAATAAGGACGAAAATTAAGCAAAGACACATTGGAAATTCACAAAGCTTATGTTGTTATGATATGCATTGATAATGTGTAAGCCATGAATACTGCAAAGGTTAGATTTGTACATATATGTCGATATAATATTGTTAGTGATGTGTAAAGAAAATCACACCATTTGTAATGTTTACATAAATCTCACACATACTATGTTTGGTTCCTGTTTTACCAGTTGTTTGTTGGAGGGCGTATGTCTTATTTACGTTAATTGTGTTAGTTTGTACATAGTGGTTTCCAACATACATTGTGTTTTGTTTTTGCTTTGTTTTATTTCGTCTTGTGAACTCTAAGTTGTCAGTTTCTCTAGATTGTCATTTTTAGATTGCCCTTTGGTATTCTCTAACGTTTAGTTATAGAAGACTGATTTGTTTTCCCAAATTCTATTTGGACCCCCACATTTTCAGCCAAACATAAAAATATAGTCAGTATTGTTTGACATTACGGCCTAATGCTATTTCATTTCAACACTGTGGTTACTAATTTCAATGGAGAAAGGGGATATGTTTCCTTATAGATTCTTGAGGATCGTTGTTTGTCCTTTTGTCCATTCACTGTCCTTCTTCGGGCAATTGTAATAGCTGTCCTTCTTCGATTTACGGATTGCAAATACCCTTAGATATATTTCTCCTCTTACATATGTATGATCTTCTTTACTTGTAAACAATAAGTATGTTGTGCCTTATTTTCTCCCCTCGGATAAATAAGCTTTGTAGCTAACAGTGGCCTCTAAGTTAAGCTACCATTTTCCCCTTATATTACTGCAAAAAACTGGTAATTTCAATACAATGTGTGTTGAAAGAAAACAATTGTTTGACGTATATATGTACATCCTTAATCATGTAATAGGTTTATATGATGGCTAGATAAAGTGACTATCAAGAATGGACAATCAATAGAAACTGGCAACTGCATAACTACCATTACATATTTTCTTTCATTCACAGTTACGATATTTATGTACCAAACTCAATTGATTAATTACTGAAATATTAAATGATAAGATAAAACGGAACAACAAATAAAATTGAACAGATATTTATGTATTTAGTGGTAGAAGGAATCAGTATACCAATATTAATGCTGTGGTTATCCTCGCTGTGACAATTCCACACTGGCGGCATATGATATTTAACATTGACATGATCTGTCCTGTAATACAGCGTCAACGCTATTAGGAAACACATCGCACACGACAATGTACCACGATACAACCATCATCTTAGAGCATTCATTTAAATATAGGCAATCGACATATTATTCTTTGGCTACCCTTTCAAAATCTTCCTACCTGTATATAGACTTTGCAATATGCAAATAATCTTGAATATGTATTGCATGTTCGTTTTACTTTCTATTGTTCGTTGCGGTACAATACGCTTACACATTAGCCATCCATAAATATTAACCGCATAAGTTCCCATCATTTGTTTTTATTTCTTTTGTATTGCGTGTTGACCACACCTTCATCTGTTTGTTTATATCCAATATATATTTTTTTTGAATCGTGGTTTACGAAATTAATTTCGATCTTTTGATTGGTTTTTCGGTATTCTCTAACATTTCTTCAAGTTGGTCTTAATTTGATTGAATAAAGCAGTTACATTCATATCAATAATAATAAATATACTTTAAACCCATAGGTGTTGTGCCTTTACACAATATTTAACGGTCATTGAGATCCGTGTTGCTCATTTATTTTGTCTTTTTGTGTTTTCCTAATATGTGTCTTTACGTTTTGGGTTCCGTGTTGTGATTTCCGCATACAAGCGATGTTCGGTTCGTCTCTACCTCCAGCTGTTTGTAAGAGTGCTCATATCTTATTAACGTTATTTGTGTTTGCTTGCGGATAGTGGTGTCCAACGCATATTGTGTTGTGTTGGTTTTTTCCTTTGGTTTTTTCTTTGTCTTGTGTGACCTGCGTTGTCAATTTCTATGGATTGTCCATTTTGCGTTCCCACCTCAGTATTCTCTATCGTTTATTGACTTTAGCATATTAAATGTAAAGTAAATGTCATCTTGTTTGTATTATATCACAACTGTGGATTAAGGTCAATTCAATGGTTATAATGATGTAATTTATCCCGATCTTGATGTTAATGTCTTAACGATGTTAATAAAATGGTACATTGCACGCTATTTATTAGCATTTACAAAATAAAATAAGTCAATGTTTCTTTTATATTTCATTTCTGCATTTATTGTTACATTACAAAGCCCACTCCGTATGGTATTTCGTGAAAATTGATATTTCACAAAATCGGTATGCATAGCCGTTCTGGATCATTAATTACAGGTTAACATAGGAATAGTCATCAATAAGGACGAAAATTAAGCAAAGACACATTGGAAATTCACAAAGCTTATGTTGTTATGATATGCATTGATAATGTGTAAACCATGAATACTGCAAAGGTTAGATTTGTACATATATGTCGATATAATATTGTTAGTGATGTGTAAAGAAAATCACACCATTTGTAATGTTTACATAAATCTCACACATACTATGTTTGGTTCCTGTTTTACCAGTTGTTTGTTGGAGGGCGTATGTCTTATTTACGTTAATTGTGTTAGTTTGTGCATAGTGGTTTCCAACATACATTGTGTTTTGTTTTTGCTTTGTTTTATTTCGTCTTGTGTACTCTAAGTTGTCAGTTTCTCTAGATTGTCATTTTTAGATTGCCCTTTGGTATTCTCTAACGTTTAGTTATAGAAGACTGATTTGTTTTCCCAAATTCTATTTGGACCCCCACATTTTCAGCCAAACATAAAAATATAGTCAGTATTGTTTGACATAACGGCCTAATGTTATTTCATTTCAACACTGTGATTACTAATTTCAATGGAGAAGGGGGATATGTTTCCTTATAGATTCTTGAGGATCGTTGTTTGTCCTTTTGTCCATTTACTGTCCTTCTTCGGGCAATTGTAATAGTTGTCCTTCTTCGATTTACGATTGCAAATACCCTTAGATATATTTCTCCTCTTACATATGTATGATCCTCTTTACTTGTAAACAATAAGTAGGTTGTGCCTTATTTTCTCCCCTCGGAAAAATAAGCTTTGTAGCTAACAGTGGCCTCTAAGTTAAGCTACCATTTTCCCCTTATATTACTGCAAAACACTGGTAATTTCAATAAAATGTTTGTTGAAAGAAAAATGCTTTTGACGTATATATGTACATCCTTAATCATGTAATAGGTTTATATAATGGCTAGAGAAAGTGACTATCAAGAATGGACAATCATTAGAAACTGGCAACTGCATAACTACCATTACATATTTTCTTTCGTTCACAGTTACGATATTTATGTACCAAACTCAATTGATAAATTACTGAAATATTAAATGGTAAGATAAAACGGAACAACAAATAAAATTGAACAGATATTTATGTATTTAGTGGTAGAAGGAATCAGTATACCAATATTAATGCTGTGGTTATCCTCGCTGTGACAATTCCACACTGTCGGCATATGATATTTAACATTGACATGATCTGTCCTGTAATACAGCGTCAACGCTATTAGGAAACACATCGCACACGACAATGTACCACGATACAACCATCATCTTAGAGCATTCATTTAGATATAGGCAATCGACATATTATTATTTGGCTACCCTTTCAAAATCTTCCTACCTGTATATAGACTTTGCAATATGCAAATAATCTTGAATATGTATTGCATGTTCGTTTTACTTTCTATTGTTCGTTGCGGTACAATACGCTTACACATTAGCCATCCATAAATATTAACCGCATAAGTTCCCATCATTTGTTTTTATTTCTTTTGTATTGCGTGTTGACCACACCTTCATCTGTTTGTTTATATCCAATATACATTTTTTTTAAATCGTGGTTTACGAAATTAATTTCGAACTTTTGATTGGTTTTTCGGTATTCTCTAACATTTCTTCAAGTTGGTCTTAATTTGATTGAATAAAGCAGTTACATTCATATCAATAATAATAAATACACTTTAAACCCATAGGTGTTGTGCCTTTACACAATATTTAACGGTCATTGAGATCCGTGTTGCTCATTTATTTTGTCTTTTTGTGTTTTCCTAATATGTGTCTTTACGTTTTGGGTTCCGTGTTGTGATTTCCGCATACAAGCGATGTTCGGTTCGTCTCTACCTCCAGTTGTTTGTAAGAGTGCTCATATCTTATTAACGTTATTTGTGTTTGCTTGCGGATAGTGGTGTCCAACGCATATTGTGTTGTGTTGGTTTTTTCCTTTGGTTTTTTCTTTGTCTTGTGTGACCTGCGTTGTCAATTTCTATGGATTGTCCATTTTGCGTTCCCACCTCAGTATTCTCTATCGTTTATTGACTTTAGCATATTAAATGTAAAGTAAATGTCATCTTGTTTGTATTATATCACAACTGTGGATTAAGGTCAATTCAATGGTTATAATGATGTAATTTATCCCGATCTTGATGTTAATGTCTTAACGATGTTAATAAAATGGTACATTGCACGCTATTTATTAGCATTTACAAAATAAAATAAGTCAATGTTTCTTTTATATTTCATTTCTGCATTTATTGTTACATTACAAAGCCCACTCCGTATGGTATTTCGTGAAAATTGATATTTCACAAAATCGGTATGCATAGCCGTTCTGGATCATTAATTACAGGTTAACATAGGAATAGTCATCAATAAGGACGAAAATTAAGCAAAGACACATTGGAAATTCACAAAGCTTATGTTGTTATGATATGCATTGATAATGTGTAAGCCATGCATACTGCAAAGGTTAGATTTGTACATATATGTCGATATAATATTGTTAGTGATGTGTAAAGAAAATCACACCATTTGTAATGTTTACATAAATCTCACACATACTATGTTTGGTTCCTGTTTTACCAGTTGTTTGTTGGAGGGCGTATGTCTTATTTACGTTAATTGTGTTAGTTTGTGCATAGTGGTTTCCAACATACATTGTGTTTTGTTTTTGCTTTGTTTTATTTCGTCTTGTGAACTCTAAGTTGTCAGTTTCTCTAGATTGTCATTTTTAGATTGCCCTTTGGTATTCTCTAACGTTTAGTTATAGAAGACTGATTTGTTTTCCCAAATTCTATTTGGACCCCCACATTTTCAGCCAAACATAAAAATATAGTCAGTATTGTTTGACATTACGGCCTAATGCTATTTCATTTCAACACTGTGGTTACTAATTTCAATGGAGAAAGGGGATATGTTTCCTTATAGATTCTTGAGGATCGTTGTTTGTCCTTTTGTCCATTCACTGTCCTTCTTCGGGCAATTGTAATAGCTGTCCTTCTTCGATTTACGGATTGCAAATACCCTTAGATATATTTCTCCTCTTACATATGTATGATCTTCTTTACTTGTAAACAATAAGTATGTTGTGCCTTATTTTCTCCCCTCGGATAAATAAGCTTTGTAGCTAACAGTGGCCTCTAAGTTAAGCTACCATTTTCCCCTTATATTACTGCAAAAAACTGGTAATTTCAATACAATGTGTGTTGGAAGAAAAATGTTTTTGACGTATATATGTACATCCTTAATCATGTAATAGGTTTATATAATGGCTAGAGAAAGTGTCTATCTAGAATGGACAATCATTAGAAACTGGCAACTGCATAACTACCATTACATATTTTCTTTCATTCACAGTTACGATATTTATGTACCAAACTCAATTGATAAATTACTGAAATATTAAATGATAAGATAAAACGGAACAACAAATAAAATTGAACAGATATTTATGTATTTAGTGGTAGAAGGAATCAGTATACCAATATTAATGCTGTGGTTATCCTCGCTGTGACAATTCCACACTGTCGGCATATGATATTTAACATTGACATGATCTGTCCTGTAATACAGCGTCAACGCTATTAGGAAACACATCGCACACGATAATGTACCACGATACAACCGTCATCTTAGAGCATTCATTTAGATATAGGCAATCGACATATTATTCTTTGGCTACCCTTTCAAAATCTTCCTACGTGTATATAGACTTTGCAATATGCAAATAATCTTGAATATGTATTGCATGTTCGTTTTACTTTCTATTGTTCGTTGCGGTACAATACGCTTACACATTAGCCATCCATAAATATTAACCGCATAAGTTCCCATCATTTGTTTTTATTTCTTTTGTATTGCGTGTTGACCACACCTTCATCTGTTTGTTTATATCCAATATATCTTTTTTTTAAATCGTGGTTTACGAAATTAATTTCGAACTTTTGATTGGTTTTTTGGTATTCTCTAACATTTCTTCAAGTTGGTCTTAATTTGATTGAATAAAGCAGTTACATTCATATCAATAATAATAAATACACTTTAAACCCATAGGTGTTGTGCCTTTACACAATATTTAACGGTCATTGAGATCCGTGTTGCTCATTTATTTTGTCTTTTTGTGTTTTCCTAATATGTGTCTTTACGTTTTGGGTTCCGTGTTGTGATTTCCGCATACAAGCGATGTTCGGTTCGTCTCTACCTCCAGTTGTTTGTAAGAGTGCTCATATCTTATTAACGTTATTTGTGTTTGCTTGCGGATAGTGGTGTCCAACGCATATTGTGTTGTGTTGGTTTTTTCCTTTGGTTTTTTCTTTGTCTTGTGTGACCTGCGTTGTCAATTTCTATGGATTGTCCATTTTGCGTTCCCACCTCAGTATTCTCTATCGTTTATTGACTTTAGCATATTAAATGTAAAGTAAATGTCATCTTGTTTGTATTATATCACAACTGTGGATTAAGGTCAATTCAATGGTTATAATGATGTAATTTATCCCGATCTTGATGTTAATGTCTTAACGATGTTAATAAAATGGTACATTGCACGCTATTTATTAGCATTTACAAAATAAAATAAGTCAATGTTTCTTTTATATTTCATTTCTGCATTTATTGTTACATTACAAAGCCCACTCCGTATGGTATTTCGTGAAAATTGATATTTCACAAAATCGGTATGCATAGCCGTTCTGGATCATTAATTACAGGTTAACATAGGAATAGTCATCAATAAGGACGAAAATTAAGCAAAGACACATTGGAAATTCACAAAGCTTATGTTGTTATGATATGCATTGATAATGTGTAAGCCATGAATACTGCAAAGGTTAGATTTGTACATATATGTCGATATAATATTGTTAGTGATGTGTAAAGAAAATCACACCATTTGTAATGTTTACATAAATCTCACACATACTATGTTTGGTTCCTGTTTTACCAGTTGTTTGTTGGAGGGCGTATGTCTTATTTACGTTAATTGTGTTAGTTTGTACATAGTGGTTTCCAACATACATTGTGTTTTGTTTTTGCTTTGTTTTATTTCGTCTTGTGAACTCTAAGTTGTCAGTTTCTCTAGATTGTCATTTTTAGATTGCCCTTTGGTATTCTCTAACGTTTAGTTATAGAAGACTGATTTGTTTTCCCAAATTCTATTTGGACCCCCACATTTTCAGCCAAACATAAAAATATAGTCAGTATTGTTTGACATTACGGCCTAATGCTATTTCATTTCAACACTGTGGTTACTAATTTCAATGGAGAAAGGGGATATGTTTCCTTATAGATTCTTGAGGATCGTTGTTTGTCCTTTTGTCCATTCACTGTCCTTTTTCGGGCAATTGTAATAGCTGTCCTTCTTCGATTTACGGATTGCAAATACCCTTAGATATATTTCTCCTCTTACATATGTATGATCTTCTTTACTTGTAAACAATAAGTATGTTGTGCCTTATTTTCTCCCCTCGGATAAATAAGCTTTGTAGCTAACAGTGGCCTCTAAGTTAAGCTACCATTTTCCCCTTATATTACTGCAAAAAACTGGTAATTTCAATACAATGTGTGTTGAAAGAAAACAATTGTTTGACGTATATATGTACATCCTTAATCATGTAATAGGTTTATATGATGGCTAGATAAAGTGACTATCAAGAATGGACAATCAATAGAAACTGGCAACTGCATAACTACCATTACATATTTTCTTTCATTCACAGTTACGATATTTATGTACCAAACTCAATTGATTAATTACTGAAATATTAAATGATAAGATAAAACGGAACAACAAATAAAATTGAACAGATATTTATGTATTTAGTGGTAGAAGGAATCAGTATACCAATATTAATGCTGTGGTTATCCTCGCTGTGACAATTCCACACTGGCGGCATATGATATTTAACATTGACATGATCTGTCCTGTAATACAGCGTCAACGCTATTAGGAAACACATCGCACACGACAATGTACCACGATACAACCATCATCTTAGAGCATTCATTTAAATATAGGCAATCGACATATTATTCTTTGGCTACCCTTTCAAAATCTTCCTACCTGTATATAGACTTTGCAATATGCAAATAATCTTGAATATGTATTGCATGTTCGTTTTACTTTCTATTGTTCGTTGCGGTACAATACGCTTACACATTAGCCATCCATAAATATTAACCGCATAAGTTCCCATCATTTGTTTTTATTTCTTTTGTATTGCGTGTTGACCACACCTTCATCTGTTTGTTTATATCCAATATATATTTTTTTTGAATCGTGGTTTACGAAATTAATTTCGATCTTTTGATTGGTTTTTCGGTATTCTCTAACATTTCTTCAAGTTGGTCTTAATTTGATTGAATAAAGCAGTTACATTCATATCAATAATAATAAATATACTTTAAACCCATAGGTGTTGTGCCTTTACACAATATTTAACGGTCATTGAGATCCGTGTTGCTCATTTATTTTGTCTTTTTGTGTTTTCCTAATATGTGTCTTTACGTTTTGGGTTCCGTGTTGTGATTTCCGCATACAAGCGATGTTCGGTTCGTCTCTACCTCCAGCTGTTTGTAAGAGTGCTCATATCTTATTAACGTTATTTGTGTTTGCTTGCGGATAGTGGTGTCCAACGCATATTGTGTTGTGTTGGTTTTTTCCTTTGGTTTTTTCTTTGTCTTGTGTGACCTGCGTTGTCAATTTCTATGGATTGTCCATTTTGCGTTCCCACCTCAGTATTCTCTATCGTTTATTGACTTTAGCATATTAAATGTAAAGTAAATGTCATCTTGTTTGTATTATATCACAACTGTGGATTAAGGTCAATTCAATGGTTATAATGATGTAATTTATCCCGATCTTGATGTTAATGTCTTAACGATGTTAATAAAATGGTACATTGCACGCTATTTATTAGCATTTACAAAATAAAATAAGTCAATGTTTCTTTTATATTTCATTTCTGCATTTATTGTTACATTACAAAGCCCACTCCGTATGGTATTTCGTGAAAATTGATATTTCACAAAATCGGTATGCATAGCCGTTCTGGATCATTAATTACAGGTTAACATAGGAATAGTCATCAATAAGGACGAAAATTAAGCAAAGACACATTGGAAATTCACAAAGCTTATGTTGTTATGATATGCATTGATAATGTGTAAACCATGAATACTGCAAAGGTTAGATTTGTACATATATGTCGATATAATATTGTTAGTGATGTGTAAAGAAAATCACACCATTTGTAATGTTTACATAAATCTCACACATACTATGTTTGGTTCCTGTTTTACCAGTTGTTTGTTGGAGGGCGTATGTCTTATTTACGTTAATTGTGTTAGTTTGTGCATAGTGGTTTCCAACATACATTGTGTTTTGTTTTTGCTTTGTTTTATTTCGTCTTGTGTACTCTAAGTTGTCAGTTTCTCTAGATTGTCATTTTTAGATTGCCCTTTGGTATTCTCTAACGTTTAGTTATAGAAGACTGATTTGTTTTCCCAAATTCTATTTGGACCCCCACATTTTCAGCCAAACATAAAAATATAGTCAGTATTGTTTGACATTACGGCCTAATGCTATTTCATTTCAACACTGTGGTTACTAATTTCAATGGAGAAAGGGGATATGTTTCCTTATAGATTCTTGAGGATCGTTGTTTGTCCTTTTGTCCATTTACTGTCCTTCTTCGGGCAATTGTAATAGCTGTCCTTCTTCGATTTACGGATTGCAAATACCCTTAGATATATTTCTCCTCTTACATATGTATGATCTTCTTTACTTGTAAACAATAAGTAGGTTGTGCCTTATTTTCTCCCCTCGGAAAAATAAGCTTTGTAGCTAACAGTGGCCTCTAAGTTAAGCTACCATTTTCCCCTTATATTACTGCAAAACACTGGTAATTTCAATAAAATGTGTGTTGAAAGAAAAATGTTTTTGACGTATATATGTACATCCTTAATCATGTAATAGGTTTATATAATGGCTAGAGAAAGTGTCTATCTAGAATGGACAATCATTAGAATCTGGCAACTGCATAACTACCATTACATATTTTCTTTCATTCAGAGTTACGATATTTATGTACCAAACTCAATTGATAAATTACTGAAATATTAAATGATAAGATAAAACGGAACAACAAATAAAATTGAACAGATATTTATGTATTTAGTGGTAGAAGGAATCAGTATACCAATATTAATGCTGTGGTTATCCTCGCTGTGACAATTCCACACTGGCGGCATATGATATTTAACATTGACATGATCTGTCCTGTAATACAGCGTCAACGCTATTAGGAAACACATCGCACACGACAATGTACCACGATACAACCATCATCTTAGAGCATTCATTTAGATATAGGCAATCGACATATTATTCTTTGGCTACCCTTTCAAAATCTTCCTACCTGTATATAGACTTTGCAATATGCAAATAATCTTGAATATGTATTGCATGTTCGTTTTACTTTCTATTGTTCGTTGCGGTACAATACGCTTACACATTAGCCATCCATAAATATTAACCGCATAAGTTCCCATCATTTGTTTTTATTTCTTTTGTATTGCGTGTTGACCACACCTTCATCTGTTTGTTTATATCCAATATATATTTTTTTTGAATCGTGGTTTACGAAATTAATTTCGATCTTTTGATTGGTTTTTCGGTATTCTCTAACATTTCTTCAAGTTGGTCTTAATTTGATTGAATAAAGCAGTTACATTCATATCAATAATAATAAATATACTTTAAACCCATAGGTGTTGTGCCTTTACACAATATTTAACGGTCATTGAGATCCGTGTTGCTCATTTATTTTGTCTTTTTGTGTTTTCCTAATATGTGTCTTTACGTTTTGGGTTCCGTGTTGTCATTTCCGCATACAAGCGATGTTCGGTTCGTCTCTACCTCCAGCTGTTTGTAAGAGTGCTCATATCTTATTAACGTTATTTGTGTTTGCTTGCGGATAGTGGTGTCCAACGCATATTGTGTTGTGTTGGTTTTTTCCTTTGGTTTTTTCTTTGTCTTGTGTGACCTGCGTTGTCAATTTCTATGGATTGTCCATTTTGCGTTCCCACCTCAGTATTCTCTATCGTTTATTGACTTTAGCATATTAAATGTAAAGTAAATGTCATCTTGTTTGTATTATATCACAACTGTGGATTAAGGTCAATTCAATGGTTATAATGATGTAATTTATCCCGATCTTGATGTTAATGTCTTAACGATGTTAATAAAATGGTACATTGCACGCTATTTATTAGCATTTACAAAATAAAATAAGTCAATGTTTCTTTTATATTTCATTTCTGCATTTATTGTTACATTACAAAGCCCACTCCGTATGGTATTTCGTGAAAATTGACATTTCACAAAATCGGTATGCATAGCCGTTCTGGATCATTAATTACAGGTTAACATAGGAATAGTCATCAATAAGGACGAAAATTAAGCAAAGACACCTTGGAAATTCACAAAGCTTATGTTGTTATGATATGCATTGATAATGTGTAAACCATGAATACTGCAAAGGTTAGATTTGTACATATATGTCGATATAATATTGTTAGTGATGTGTAAAGAAAATCACACCATTTGTAATGTTTACATAAATCTCACACATACTATGTTTGGTTCCTGTTTTACCAGTTGTTTGTTGGAGGGCGTATGTCTTATTTACGTTAATTGTGTTAGTTTGCGCATAGTGGTTTCCAACATACATTGTGTTTTGTTTTTGCTTTGTTTTATTTCGTCTTGTGTACTCTAAGTTGTCAGTTTCTCTAGATTGTCATTTTTAGATTGCCCTTTGGTATTCTCTAACGTTTAGTTATAGAAGACTGATTTGTTTTCCCAAATTCTATTTGGACCCCCACATTTTCAGCCAAACATAAAAATATAGTCAGTATTGTTTGACATTACGGCCTAATCTATTTCATTTCAACACTGTGGTTACTAATTTCAATGGAGAAAGGGGATATGTTTCCTTATAGATTCTTGAGGATCGTTGTTTGTCCTTTTGTCCATTTACTGTCCTTCTTCGGGCAATTGTAATAGCTCTCCTTCTTCGATTTACGGATTGCAAATACCCTTAGATATATTTCTCCTCTTACATATGTATGATCTTCTTTACTTTTAAACAATAAGTATGTTGTGCCTTATTTTCTCCCCTCGGACAAATAAGCTTTGTAGCTAACAGTGGCCTCTAAGTTAAGCTGCCATTTTCCCCTTATATTACTGCAAAAAACTGGTAATTTCAATACAATGTGTGTTGAAAGAAAACAATTGTTTGACGTATATATGTACATCCTTAATCATGTAATAGGTTTATATGATGGCTAGAGAAAGTGACTATCAAGAATGGACAATCAATAGAAACTGGCAACTGCATAACTACCATTACATATTTTCTTTCATTCACAGTTACGATATTTATGTACCAAACTCAATTGATAAATTACTGAAATATTAAATGATAAGATAAAACGGAACAACAAATAAAATTGAACAGATATTTATGTATTTAGTGGTAGAAGGAATCAGTATACCAATATTAATGCTGTGGTTATCCTCGCTGTGACAATTCCACACTGGCGGCATATGATATTTAACATTGACATGATCTGTCCTGTAATACAGCGTCAACGCTATTAGGAAACACATCGCACACGACAATGTACCACGATACAACCATCATCTTAGAGCATTCATTTAGATATAGGCAATCGACATATTATTCTTTGGCTACCCTTTCAAAATCTTCCTACCTGTATATAGACTTTGCAATATGCAAATAATCTTGAATATGTATTGCATGTTCGTTTTACTTTCTATTGTTCGTTGCGGTACAATACGCTTACACATTAGCCATCCATAAATATTAACCGCATAAGTTCCCATCATTTGTTTTTATTTCTTTTGTATTGCGTGTTGACCACACCTTCATCTGTTTGTTTATATCCAATATATATTTTTTTTAAATCGTGGTTTACGAAATTAATTTCGAACTTTTGATTGGTTTTTCGGTATTCTCTAACATTTCTTCAAGTTGGTCTTAATTTGATTGAATAAAGCAGTTACATTCATATCAATAATAATAAATACACTTTAAACCCATAGGTGTTGTGCCTTTACACAATATTTAACGGTCATTGAGATCCGTGTTGCTCATTTATTTTGTCTTTTTGTGTTTTCCTAATATGTGTCTTTACGTTTTGGGTTCCGTGTTGTGATTTCCGCATACAAGCGATGTTCGGTTCGTCTCTACCTCCAGTTGTTTGTAAGAGTGCTCATATCTTATTAACGTTATGTGTGTTTGCTTGCGGATAGTGGTGTCCAACGCACATTGTGTTGTGTTGGTTTTTTCCTTTGGTTTTTTCTTTGTCTTGTGTGACCTGCGTTGTCAATTTCTATGGATTGTCCATTTTGCGTTCCCACCTCAGTATTCTCTATCGTTTATTGACTTTAGCATATTAAATGTTAAGTAAATGTCATCTTGTTTGTATTATATCACAACTGTGGATTAAGGTCAATTCAATAGTTATAATGATGTAATTTATCCCGATCTTGATGTTAATGTCTTAACGATGTTAATAAAATGGTACATTGCACGCTATTTATTAGCATTTACAAAATAAAATAAGTCAATGTTTCTTTTATATTTCATTTCTGCATTTATTGTTACATTACAAAGCCCACTCCGTATGGTATTTCGGGAAAATTGACATTTCACAAAATCGGTATGCATAGCCGTTCTGGATCATTAATTACAGGTTAACATAGGAATAGTCATCAATAAGGACGAAAATTAAGCAAAGACACATTGGAAATTCACAAAGCTTATGTTGTTATGATATGCATTGATAATGTGTAAACCATGAAAACTGCAAAGGTTAGATTTGTACATATATGTCGATATAATATTGTTAGTGATGTGTAAAGAAAATCACACCATTTGTAATGTTTACATAAATCTCACACGTACTATGTTTGGTTCCTGTTTTACCAGTTGTTTGTTGGAGGGCGTATGTCTTATTTACGTTAATTGTGTTAGTTTGTGCATAGTGGTTTCCAACATACATTGTGTTTTGTTTTTGCTTTGTTTTATTTCGTCTTGTGTACTCTAAGTTGTCAGTTTCTCTAGATTGTCATTTTTAGATTGCCCTTTGGTATTCTCTAACGTTTAGTTATAGAAGACTGATTTGTTTTCCCAAATTCTATTTGGACCCCCACATTTTCAGCCAAACATAAAAATATAGTCAGTATTGTTTGACATTACGGCCTAATGCTATTTCATTTCAATACTGTGGTTACTAATTTCAATGGAGAAAGGGGATATGTTTCCTTATAGATTCTTGAGGATCGTTGTTTGTCCTTTTGTCCATTTACTGTCCTTCTTCGGGCAATTGTAATAGCTGTCCTTCTTCGATTTACGGATTGCAAATACCCTTAGATATATTTCTCCTCTTACATATGTATGATCTTCTTTACTTGTAAACAATAAGTATGTTGTGCCTTATTTACTCCCCTCGGACAATTAAGCTTTGTAGCTAACAGTGGCCTCTAAGTTAAGCTACCATTTTCCCCTTATATTACTGCAAAAAACTGGTAATTTCAATACAATGTGTGTTGAAAGAAAACATTGTTTGACGTATATATGTACATCCTTAATCATGTAATAGGTTTATATGATGGCTAGAGAAAGTGACTATCAAGAATGGACAATCAATAGAAACTGGCAACTGCATAACTACCATTACATATTTTCTTTCATTCACAGTTACGATATTTATGTACCAAACTCAATTGATAAATTACTGAAATATTAAATGATAAGATAAAACGGAACAACAAATAAAATTGAACAGATACTTATGTATTTAGTGGTAGAAGGAATCAGTATACCAATATTAATGCTGTGGTTATCCTCGCTGTGAAAATTCCACACTGGCGGCATATGATATTTAACATTGACATGATCTGTCCTGTAATACAGCGTCAACGCTATTAGGAAACACATCGCACACGACAATGTACCACGATACAACCATCATCTTAGAGCATTCATTTAGATATAGGCAATCGACATATTATTCTGTGGCTACCCTTTCAAAATCTTCCTACCTGTATATAGACTTTGCAATATGCAAATAATCTTGAATATGTATTGCATGTTCGTTTTACTTTCTATTGTTCGTTGCGGTACAATACGCTTACACATTAGCCATCCATAAATATTAACCGCATAAGTTCCCACCATTTGTTTTTATTTCTTTTGCATTGCGTGTTGACCACACCTTCATCTGTTTGTTTATATCCAATATATATTTTTTTGGAATCGTGGTTTACGAAATTAATTTCGAACTTTTGATTGGTTTTTCGGTATTCTCTAACATTTCTTCAAGTTGGTCTTAATTTGATTGAATAAAGCAGTTACATTCATATCAATAATAATAAATACACTTTAAACCCATAGGTGTTGTGCCTTTACACAATATTTAACGGTCATTGAGATCCGTGTTGCCCATTTATTTTGTCTTTTTGTGTTTTCCTAATATGTGTCTTTACGTTTTGGGTTCCGTGTTGTGATTTCCGCATACAAGCGATGTTCGGTTCGTCTCTACTTCCAGTTGTTTTTAAGAGTGCTCATATCTTATTAACGTTATGTGTGCTTGCTTGCGGATAGTGGTGTCCAACGCACATTGTGTTGTGTTGGTTTTTTCCTTTTGTTTTTTCTTTGTCTTGTGTGACCTGCGTTGTCAATTTCTATGGATTGTCCATTTTGCGTTCCCACCTCAGTATTCTCTATCGTTTATTGACTTTAGCATATTAAATGTTAAGTAAATGTCATCTTGTTTGTATTATATCACAACTGTGGATTAAGGTCAATTCAATAGTTATAATGATGTAATTTATCCCGATCTTGATGTTAATGTCTTAACGATGTTAATAAAATGGTACATTGCACGCTATTTATTAGCATTTACAAAATAAAATAAGTCAATGTTTCTTTTATATTTCATTTCTGCATTTATTGTTACATTACAAAGCCCACTCCGTATGGTATTTCGGGAAAATTGACATTTCACAAAATCGGTATGCATAGCCGTTCTGGATCATTAATTACAGGTTAACATAGGAATAGTCATCAATAAGGACGAAAATTAAGCAAAGACACATTGGAAATTCACAAAGCTTATGTTGTTATGATATGCATTGATAATGTGTAAACCATGAATACTGCAAAGGTTAGATTTGTACATATATGTCGATATAATATTGTTAGTGATGTGTAAAGAAAATCACACCATTTGTAATGTTTACATAAATCTCACACATACTATGTTTGGTTCCTGTTTTACCAGTTGTTTGTTGGAGGGCGTATGTCTTATTTACGTTAATTGTGTTAGTTTGTGCATAGTGGTTTCCAACATACATTGTGTTTTGTTTTTGCTTTGTTTTATTTCGTCTTGTGTACTCTAAGTTGTCAGTTTCTCTAGATTGTCATTTTTAGATTGCCCTTTGGTATTCTCTAACGTTTAGTTATAGAAGACTGATTTGTTTTCCCAAATTCTATTTGGACCCCCACATTTTCAGCCAAACATAAAAATATAGTCAGTATTGTTTGACATTACGGCCTAATGCTATTTCATTTCAACACTGTGGTTACTAATTTCAATGGAGAAAGGGGATATGTTTCCTTATAGATTCTTGAGGATCGTTGTTTGTCCTTTTGTCCATTTACTGTCCTTCTTCGGGCAATTGTAATAGCTCTCCTTCTTCGATTTACGGATTGCAAATACCCTTAGATATATTTCTCCTCTTACATATGTATGATCTTCTTTACTTTTAAACAATAAGTATGTTGTGCCTTATTTTCTCCCCTCGGACAAATAAGCTTTGTAGCTAACAGTGGCCTCTAAGTTAAGCTGCCATTTTCCCCTTATATTACTGCAAAAAACTGGTAATTTCAATACAATGTGTGTTGAAAGAAAACAATTGTTTGACGTATATATGTACATCCTTAATCATGTAATAGGTTTATATGATGGCTAGAGAAAGTGACTATCAAGAATGGACAATCAATAGAAACTGGCAACTGCATAACTACCATTACATATTTTCTTTCATTCACAGTTACGATATTTATGTACCAAACTCAATTGATAAATTACTGAAATATTAAATGATAAGATAAAACGGAACAACAAATAAAATTGAACAGATATTTATGTATTTAGTGGTAGAAGGAATCAGTATACCAATATTAATGCTGTGGTTATCCTCGCTGTGACAATTCCACACTGGCGGCATATGATATTTAACATTGACATGATCTGTCCTGTAATACAGCGTCAACGCTATTAGGAAACACATCGCACACGACAATGTACCACGATACAACCATCATCTTAGAGCATTCATTTAGATATAGGCAATCGACATATTATTCTGTGGCTACCCTTTCAAAATCTTCCTACCTGTATATAGACTTTGCAATATGCAAATAATCTTGAATATGTATTGCATGTTCGTTTTACTTTCTATTGTTCGTTGCGGTACAATACGCTTACACATTAGCCATCCATAAATATTAACCGCATAAGTTCCCACCATTTGTTTTTATTTCTTTTGCATTGCGTGTTGACCACACCTTCATCTGTTTGTTTATATCCAATATATATTTTTTTGGAATCGTGGTTTACGAAATTAATTTCGAACTTTTGATTGGTTTTTCGGTATTCTCTAACATTTCTTCAAGTTGGTCTTAATTTGATTGAATAAAGCAGTTACATTCATATCAATAATAATAAATACACTTTAAACCCATAGGTGTTGTGCCTTTACACAATATTTAACGGTCATTGAGATCCGTGTTGCCCATTTATTTTGTCTTTTTGTGTTTTCCTAATATGTGTCTTTACGTTTTGGGTTCCGTGTTGTGATTTCCGCATACAAGCGATGTTCGGTTCGTCTCTACTTCCAGTTGTTTTTAAGAGTGCTCATATCTTATTAACGTTATGTGTGCTTGCTTGCGGATAGTGGTGTCCAACGCACATTGTGTTGTGTTGGTTTTTTCCTTTGGTTTTTTCTTTGTCTTGTGTGACCTGCGTTGTCAATTTCTATGGATTGTCCATTTTGCGTTCCCACCTCAGTATTCTCTATCGTTTATTGACTTTAGCATATTAAATGTTAAGTAAATGTCATCTTGTTTGTATTATATCACAACTGTGGATTAAGGTCAATTCAATAGTTATAATGATGTAATTTATCCCGATCTTGATGTTAATGTCTTAACGATGTTAATAAAATGGTACATTGCACGCTATTTATTAGCATTTACAAAATAAAATAAGTCAATGTTTCTTTTATATTTCATTTCTGCATTTATTGTTACATTACAAAGCCCACTCCGTATGGTATTTCGGGAAAATTGACATTTCACAAAATCGGTATGCATAGCCGTTCTGGATCATTAATTACAGGTTAACATAGGAATAGTCATCAATAAGGACGAAAATTAAGCAAAGACACATTGGAAATTCACAAAGCTTATGTTGTTATGATATGCATTGATAATGTGTAAACCATGAATACTGCAAAGGTTAGATTTGTACATATATGTCGATATAATATTGTTAGTGATGTGTAAAGAAAATCACACCATTTGTAATGTTTACATAAATCTCACACATACTATGTTTGGTTCCTGTTTTACCAGTTGTTTGTTGGAGGGCGTATGTCTTATTTACGTTAATTGTGTTAGTTTGTGCATAGTGGTTTCCAACATACATTGTGTTTTGTTTTTGCTTTGTTTTATTTCGTCTTGTGTACTCTAAGTTGTCAGTTTCTCTAGATTGTCATTTTTAGATTGCCCTTTGGTATTCTCTAACGTTTAGTTATAGAAGACTGATTTGTTTTCCCAAATTCTATTTGGACCCCCACATTTTCAGCCAAACATAAAAATATAGTCAGTATTGTTTGACATTACGGCCTAATGCTATTTCATTTCAACACTGTGGTTACTAATTTCAATGGAGAAAGGGGATATGTTTCCTTATAGATTCTTGAGGATCGTTGTTTGTCCTTTTGTCCATTTACTGTCCTTCTTCGGGCAATTGTAATAGCTCTCCTTCTTCGATTTACGGATTGCAAATACCCTTAGATATATTTCTCCTCTTACATATGTATGATCTTCTTTACTTTTAAACAATAAGTATGTTGTGCCTTATTTTCTCCCCTCGGACAAATAAGCTTTGTAGCTAACAGTGGCCTCTAAGTTAAGCTGCCATTTTCCCCTTATATTACTGCAAAAAACTGGTAATTTCAATACAATGTGTGTTGAAAGAAAACAATTGTTTGACGTATATATGTACATCCTTAATCATGTAATAGGTTTATATGATGGCTAGAGAAAGTGACTATCAAGAATGGACAATCAATAGAAACTGGCAACTGCATAACTACCATTACATATTTTCTTTCATTCACAGTTACGATATTTATGTACCAAACTCAATTGATAAATTACTGAAATATTAAATGATAAGATAAAACGGAACAACAAATAAAATTGAACAGATATTTATGTATTTAGTGGTAGAAGGAATCAGTATACCAATATTAATGCTGTGGTTATCCTCGCTGTGACAATTCCACACTGGCGGCATATGATATTTAACATTGACATGATCTGTCCTGTAATACAGCGTCAACGCTATTAGGAAACACATCGCACACGACAATGTACCACGACACAACCATCATCTTAGAGCATTCATTTAGATATAGGCAATCGACATATTATTCTTTGGCTACCCTTTCAAAATCTTCCTACCTGTATATAGACTTTGCAATATGCAAATAATCTTGAATATGTATTGCATGTTCGTTTTACTTTCTATTGTTCGTTGCGGTACAATACGCTTACACATTAGCCATCCATAAATATTAACCGCATAAGTTCCCATCATTTGTTTTTATTTCTTTTGTATTGCGTGTTGACCACACCTTCATCTGTTTGTTTATATCCAATATATATTTTTTTTAAATCGTGGTTTACGAAATTAATTTCGAACTTTTGATTGGTTTTTCGGTATTCTCTAACATTTCTTCAAGTTGGTCTTAATTTGATTGAATAAAGCAGTTACATTCATATCAATAATAATAAATACACTTTAAACCCATAGGTGTTGTGCCTTTACACAATATTTAACGGTCATTGAGATCCGTGTTGCTCATTTATTTTGTCTTTTTGTGTTTTCCTAATATGTGTCTTTACGTTTTGGGTTCCGTGTTGTGATTTCCGCATACAAGCGATGTTCGGTTCGTCTCTACCTCCAGTTGTTTGTAAGAGTGCTCATATCTTATTAACGTTATGTGTGTTTGCTTGTGGATAGTGGTGTCCAACGCACATTGTGTTGTGTTGGTTTTTTCCTTTGGTTATTTCTTTGTCTTGTGTGACCTGCGTTGTCAATTTCTATGGATTGTCCATTTTGCGTTCCCACCTCAGTATTCTCTATCGTTTATTGACTTTAGCATATTAAATGTAAAGTAAATGTCATCTTGTTTGTATTATATCACAACTGTGGATTAAGGTCAATTCAATAGTTATAATGATGTAATTTATCCCGATCTTGATGTTAATGTCTTAACGATGTTAATAAAATGGTACATTGCACGCTATTTATTAGCATTTACAAAATAAAATAAGTCAATGTTTCTTTTATATTTCATTTCTGCATTTATTGTTACATTACAAAGCCCACTCCGTATGGTATTTCGGGAAAATTGACATTTCACAAAATCGGTATGCATAGCCGTTCTGGATCATTAATTACAGGTTAACATAGGAATAGTCATCAATAAGGACGAAAATTAAGCAAAGACACATTGGAAATTCACAAAGCTTATGTTGTTATGATATGCATTGATAATGTGTAAACCATGAAAACTGCAAAGGTTAGATTTGTACATATATGTCGATATAATATTGTTAGTGATGTGTAAAGAAAATCACACCATTTGTAATGTTTACATAAATCTCACACGTACTATGTTTGGTTCCTGTTTTACCAGTTGTTTGTTGGAGGGCGTATGTCTTATTTACGTTAATTGTGTTAGTTTGTGCATAGTGGTTTCCAACATACATTGTGTTTTGTTTTTGCTTTGTTTTATTTCGTCTTGTGTACTCTAAGTTGTCAGTTTCTCTAGATTGTCATTTTTAGATTGCCCTTTGGTATTCTCTAACGTTTAGTTATAGAAGACTGATTTGTTTTCCCAAATTCTATTTGGACCCCCACATTTTCAGCCAAACATAAAAATATAGTCAGTATTGTTTGACATTACGGCCTAATGCTATTTCATTTCAACACTGTGGTTACTAATTTCAATGGAGAAAGGGGATATGTTTCCTTATAGATTCTTGAGGATCGTTGTTTGTCCTTTTGTCCATTTACTGTCCTTCTTCGGGCAATTGTAATAGCTCTCCTTCTTCGATTTACGGATTGCAAATACCCTTAGATATATTTCTCCTCTTACATATGTATGATCTTCTTTACTTTTAAACAATAAGTATGTTGTGCCTTATTTTCTCCCCTCGGACAAATAAGCTTTGTAGCTAACAGTGGCCTCTAAGTTAAGCTGCCATTTTCCCCTTATATTACTGCAAAAAACTGGTAATTTCAATACAATGTGTGTTGAAAGAAAACAATTGTTTGACGTATATATGTACATCCTTAATCATGTAATAGGTTTATATGATGGCTAGAGAAAGTGACTATCAAGAATGGACAATCAATAGAAACTGGCAACTGCATAACTACCATTACATATTTTCTTTCATTCACAGTTACGATATTTATGTACCAAACTCAATTGATAAATTACTGAAATATTAAATGATAAGATAAAACGGAACAACAAATAAAATTGAACAGATATTTATGTATTTAGTGGTAGAAGGAATCAGTATACCAATATTAATGCTGTGGTTATCCTCGCTGTGACAATTCCACACTGGCGGCATATGATATTTAACATTGACATGATCTGTCCTGTAATACAGCGTCAACGCTATTAGGAAACACATCGCACACGACAATGTACCACGACACAACCATCATCTTAGAGCATTCATTTAGATATAGGCAATCGACATATTATTCTTTGGCTACCCTTTCAAAATCTTCCTACCTGTATATAGACTTTGCAATATGCAAATAATCTTGAATATGTATTGCATGTTCGTTTTACTTTCTATTGTTCGTTGCGGTACAATACGCTTACACATTAGCCATCCATAAATATTAACCGCATAAGTTCCCATCATTTGTTTTTATTTCTTTTGTATTGCGTGTTGACCACACCTTCATCTGTTTGTTTATATCCAATATATATTTTTTTTAAATCGTGGTTTACGAAATTAATTTCGAACTTTTGATTGGTTTTTCGGTATTCTCTAACATTTCTTCAAGTTGGTCTTAATTTGATTGAATAAAGCAGTTACATTCATATCAATAATAATAAATACACTTTAAACCCATAGGTGTTGTGCCTTTACACAATATTTAACGGTCATTGAGATCCGTGTTGCTCATTTATTTTGTCTTTTTGTGTTTTCCTAATATGTGTCTTTACGTTTTGGGTTGCGTGTTGTGATTTCCGCATACAAGCGATGTTCGGTTCGTCTCTACCTCCAGTTGTTTGTAAGAGTGCTCATATCTTATTAACGTTATGTGTGTTTGCTTGTGGATAGTGGTGTCCAACGCACATTGTGTTGTGTTGGTTTTTTCCTTTGGTTATTTCTTTGTCTTGTGTGACCTGCGTTGTCAATTTCTATGGATTGTCCATTTTGCGTTCCCACCTCAGTATTCTCTATCGTTTATTGACTTTAGCATATTAAATGTTAAGTAAATGTCATCTTGTTTGTATTATATCACAACTGTGGATTAAGGTCAATTCAATAGTTATAATGATGTAATTTATCCCGATCTTGATGTTAATGTCTTAACGATGTTAATAAAATGGTACATTGCACGCTATTTATTAGCATTTACAAAATAAAATAAGTCAATGTTTCTTTTATATTTCATTTCTGCATTTATTGTTACATTACAAAGCCCACTCCGTATGGTATTTCGGGAAAATTGACATTTCACAAAATCGGTATGCATAGCCGTTCTGGATCATTAATTACAGGTTAACATAGGAATAGTCATCAATAAGGACGAAAATTAAGCAAAGACACATTGGAAATTCACAAAGCTTATGTTGTTATGATATGCATTGATAATGTGTAAACCATGAAAACTGCAAAGGTTAGATTTGTACATATATGTCGATATAATATTGTTAGTGATGTGTAAAGAAAATCACACCATTTGTAATGTTTACATAAATCTCACACATACTATGTTTGGTTCCTGTTTTACCAGTTGTTTGTTGGAGGGCGTATGTCTTATTTACGTTAAGTGTGTTAGTTTGTGCATAGTGGTTTCCAACATACATTGTGTTTTGTTTTTGCTTTGTTTTATTTCGTCTTGTGTACTCTAAGTTGTCAGTTTCTCTAGATTGTCATTTTTAGATTGCCCTTTGGTATTCTCTAACGTTTAGTTATAGAAGACTGATTTGTTTTCCCAAATTCTATTTGGACCCCCACATTTTCAGCCAAACATAAAAATATAGTCAGTATTGTTTGACATTACGGCCTAATGCTATTTCATTTCAACACTGTGGTTACTAATTTCAATGGAGAAAGGGGATATGTTTCCTTATAGATTCTTGAGGATCGTTGTTTGTCCTTTTGTCCATTTACTGTCCTTCTTTGGGCAATTGTAATAGCTCTCCTTCTTCGATTTACGGATTGCAAATACCCTTAGATATATCTCTCCTCTTACATATGTATGATCTTCTTTACTTGTAAACAATAAGTATGTTGTGCCTTATTTTCTCCCCTCGGACAAATAAGCTTTGTAGCTAACAGTGGCCTCTAAGTTAAGCTACCATTTTCCCCTTATATTACTGCAAAAAACTGGTAATTTCAATACAATGTGTGTTGAAAGAAAACAATTGTTTGACGTATATATGTACATCCTTAATCATGTAATAGGTTTATATGATGGCTAGAGAAAGTGACTATCAAGAATGGACAATCAATAGAAACTGGCAACTGCATAACTACCATTACATATTTTCTTTCATTCACAGTTACGATATTTATGTACCAAACTCAATTGATAAATTACTGAAATATTAAATGATAAGATAAAACGGAACAACAAATAAAATTGAACAGATATGTATGTATTTAGTGGTAGAAGGAGTCAGTATACCAATATTAATGCTGTGGTTATCCTCGCTGTGACAATTCCACACTGGCGGCATATGATATTTAACATTGACATGATCTGTCCTGTAATACAGCGTCAACGCTATTAGGAAACACATCGCACACGACAATGTACCACGACACAACCATCATCTTAGAGCATTCATTTAGATATAGGCAATCGACATATTATTCTTTGGCTACCCTTTCAAAATCTTCCTACCTGTATATAGACTTTGCAATATGCAAATAATCTTGAATATGTATTGCATGTTCGTTTTACTTTCTATTGTTCGTTGTGGTACAGTACGCTTACACATTAGCCATCCATAAATATTAACCGCATAAGTTCCCATCATTTGTTTTTATTTCTTTTGTATTGCGTGTTGACCACACCTTCATCTGTTTGTTTATATCCAATATATATTTTTTTTTGAATCGTGGTTTACGAAATTAATTTCGAACTTTTGATTGGTTTTTCGGTATTCTCTAACATTTCTTCAAGTTGGTCTTAATTTGATTGAATAAAGCAGTTACATTCATATCAATAATAATAAATACACTTTAAACCCATAGGTGTTGTGCCTTTACACAATATTTAGCGGTCATTGAGATCCGTGTTGCTCATTTATTTTGTCTTTTTGTGTTTTCCTATTATGTGTCTTTACGTTTTGGGTTCCGTGTTGTGATTTCCGCATACAAGCGATGTTCGGTTCGTCTCTACCTCCAGTTGTTTGTAAGAGTGCTCATATCTTATTAACGTTATTTGTGTTTGCTTGCGGATAGTGGTGTCCAACGCACATTGTGTTGTGTTGGTTTTTTCCTTTGGTTTTTTCTTTGTCTTGTGTGACCTGCGTTGTCAATTTCTATGGATTGTCCATTTTGCGTTCCCACCTCAGTATTCTCTATCGTTTATTGACTTTAGCATATTAAATGTAAAGTAAATGTCATCTTGTTTGTATTATATCACAACTGTGGATTAAGGTCAATTCAATAGCTATAATGATGTAATTCATCCCGATCTTGATGTTAATGTCTTAACGATGTTAATAAAATGGTACATTGCACGCTATTTATTAGCATTTGCAAAATAAAATAAGTCAATGTTTCTTTTATATTTCATTTCTGCATTTATTGTTACATTACAAAGCCCACTCCGTATGGTATTTCGTGAAAATTGATATTTCACAAAATCGGTATGCATAGCCGTTCTGGATCATTAATTACAGGTTAACATAGGAATAGTCATCAATAAGGACGAAAATTAAGCAAAGACACATTGGAAATTCACAAAGCTTATGTTGTTATGATATGCATTGATAATGTGTAAACCATGAATACTGCAAAGGTTAGATTTGTACATATATGTCGATATAATATTGTTAGTGATGTGTAAAGAAAATCACACCATTTGTAATGTTTACATAAATCTCACACATACTATGTTTGGTTCCTGTTTTACCAGTTGTTTGTTGGAGTGCGTATGTCTTATTTACGTTAATTGTGTTAGTTTGTGCATAATGGTTTCCAACATACATTGTGTTTTGTTTTTGCTTTGTTTTATTTCGTCTTGTGTACTCTAAGTTGTCAGTTTCTCTAGATTGTCATTTTTAGATTGCCCTTTGGTATTCTCTAACGTTTAGTTATAGAAGACTGATTTGTTTTCCCAAATTCTATTTGGACCCCCACATTTTCAGCCAAACATAAAAATATAGTCAGTATTGTTTGACATTACGGCCTAATGCTATTTCATTTCAACACTGTGGTTACTAATTTCAATGGAGAAAGGGGATATGTTTCCTTATAGATTCTTGAGGATCGTTGTTTGTCCTTTTGTCCATTTACTGTCCTTCTTCGGGCAATTGTAATAGCTGTCCTTCTTCGATTTACGGATTGCAAATACCCTTAGATATATTTCTCCTCTTACATATGTATGATCTTCTTTACTTGTAAACAATAAGTATGTTGTGCCTTATTTTCTCCCCTCGGACAAATAAGCTTTGTAGCTAACAGTGGCCTCTAAGTTAAGCTACCACTTTCCCCTTATATTACTGCAAAAAACTGGTAATTTCAATACAATGTGTGTTGAAAGAAAACAATTGTTTGACGTATATATGTACATCCTTAATCATGTAATAGGTTTATATGATGGCTAGAGAAAGTGACTATCAAGAATGGACAATCAATAGAAACTGGCAACTGCATAACTACCATTACATATTTTCTTTCATTCACAGTTACGATATTTATGTACCAAACTCAATTGATAAATTACTGAAATATTAAATGATAAGATAAAACGGAACAACAAATAAAATTGAACAGATATTTATGTATTTAGTGGTAGAAGGAATCAGTATACCAATATTAATGCTGTGGTTATCCTCGCTGTGACAATTCCACACTGGCGGCATATGATATTTAACATTGACATGATCTGTCCTGTAATACAGCGTCAACGCTATTAGGAAACACATCGCACACGACAATGTACCACGACACAACCATCATCTTAGAGCATTCATTTAGATATAGGCAATCGACATATTATTCTTTGGCTACCCTATCAAAATCTTCCTACCTGTATATAGACTTTGCAATATGCAAATAATCTTGAATATGTATTGCATGTTCGTTTTACTTTCTATTGTTCGTTGCGGTACAATACGCTTACACATTAGCCATCCATAAATATTAACCGCATAAGTTCCCATCATTTGTTTTTATTTCTTTTGTATTGCGTGTTGACCACACCTTCATCTGTTTGTTTATATCCAATATATATTTTTTTGGAATCGTGGTTTACGAAATTAATTTCGAACTTTTGATTGGTTTTTCGGTATTATCTAACATTTCTTCAAGTTGGTCTTAATTTGATTGAATAAAGCAGTTACATTCATATCAATAATAATAAATACACTTTAAACCCATAGGTGTTGTGCCTTTACACAATATTTAACGGTCATTGAGATCCGTGTTGCTCATTTATTTTGTCTTTTTGTGTTTTCCTAATATGTGTCTTTACGTTTTGTGTTCCGTGTTGTGATTTCCGCATACAAGCGATGTTCGGTTCGTCTCTACCTCCAGTTGTTTGTAAGAGTGCTCATATCTTATTAACGTTATGTGTGTTTGCTTGCGGATAGTGGTGTCCAACGCACATTGTGTTGTGTTGGTTTTTTCCTTTGGTTTTTTCTTTGTCTTGTGTGACCTGCGTTGTCAATTTCTATGGATTGTCCATTTTGCGTTCCCACCTCAGTATTCTCTATCGTTTATTGACTTTAGCATATTAAATGTTAAGTAAATGTCATCTTGTTTGTATTATATCACAACTGTGGATTAAGGTCAATTCAATAGTTATAATGATGTAATTTATCCCGATCTTGATGTTAATGTCTTAACGATGTTAATAAAATGGTACATTGCACGCTATTTATTAGCATTTACAAAATAAAATAAGTCAATGTTTCTTTTATATTTCATTTCTGCATTTATTGTTACATTACAAAGCCCACTCCGTATGGTATTTCGGGAAAATTGACATTTCACAAAATCGGTATGCATAGCCGTTCTGGATCATTAATTACAGGTTAACATAGGAATAGTCATCAATAAGGACGAAAATTAAGCAAAGACACATTGGAAATTCACAAAGCTTATGTTGTTATGATATGCATTGATAATGTGTAAACCATGAATACTGCAAAGGTTAGATTTGTACATATATGTCGATATAATATTGTTAGTGATGTGTAAAGAAAATCACACCATTTGTAATGTTTACATAAATCTCACACATACTATGTTTGGTTCCTGTTTTACCAGTTGTTTGTTGGAGGGCGTATGTCTTATTTACGTTAATTGTGTTAGTTTGTGCATAGTGGTTTCCAACATACATTGTGTTTTGTTTTTGCTTTGTTTTATTTCGTCTTGTGTACTCTAAGTTGTCAGTTTCTCTAGATTGTCATTTTTAGATTGCCCTTTGGTATTCTCTAACGTTTAGTTATAGAAGACTGATTTGTTTTCCCAAATTCTATTTGGACCCCCACATTTTCAGCCAAACATAAAAATATAGTCAGTATTGTTTGACATTACGGCCTAATGCTATTTCATTTCAACACTGTGGTTACTAATTTCAATGGAGAAAGGGGATATGTTTCCTTATAGATTCTTGAGGATCGTTGTTTGTCCTTTTGTCCATTTACTGTCCTTCTTCGGGCAATTGTAATAGCTGTCCTTCTTTGATTTACGGATTGCAAATACCCTTAGATATATTTCTCCTCTTACATATGTATGATCTTCTTTACTTGTAAACAATAAGTATGTTGTGCCTTATTTTCTCCCCTCGGACAAATAAGCTTTGCAGCTAACAGTGGCCTCTAAGTTAAGCTACCATTTTCCCCTTATATTACTGCAAAAAACTGGTAATTTCAATACAATGTGTGTTGAAAGAAAACAATTGTTTGACGTATATATGTACATCCTTAATCATGTAATAGGTTTATATGATGGCTAGAGAAAGTGACTATCAAGAATGGACAATCAATAGAAACTGGCAACTGCATAACTACCATTACATATTTTCTTTCATTCACAGTTACGATATTTATGTACCAAACTCAATTGATAAATTACTGAAATATTAAATGATAAGATAAAACGGAACAACAAATAAAATTGAACAGATATTTATGTATTTAGTGGTAGAAGGAATCAGTATACCAATATTAATGCTGTGGTTATCCTCGCTGTGACAATTCCACACTGGCGGCATATGATATTTAACATTGACATGATCTGTCCTGTAATACAGCGTCAACGCTATTAGGAAACACATCGCACACGACAATGTACCACGATACAACCATCATCTTAGAGCATTCATTTAGATATAGGCAATCGACATATTATTCTTTGGCTACCCTTTCAAAATCTTCCTACCTGTATATAGACTTTGCAATATGCAAATAATCTTGAATATGTATTGCATGTTCGTTTTACTTTCTATTGTTCGTTGCGGTACAATACGCTTACACATTAGCCATCCATAAATATTAACCGCATAAGTTCCCACCATTTGTTTTTATTTCTTTTGTATTGCGTGTTGACCACACCTTCATCTGTTTGTTTATATCCAATATATATTTTTTTGGAATCGTGGTTTACGAAATTAATTTCGAACTTTTGATTGGTTTTTCGGTATTCTCTAACATTTCTTCAAGTTGGTCTTAATTTGATTGAATAAAGCAGTTACATTCATATCAATAATAATAAATACACTTTAAACCCATAGGTGTTGTGCCTTTACACAATATTTAACGGTCATTGAGATCCGTGTTGCCCATTTATTTTGTCTTTTTGTGTTTTCCTAATATGTGTCTTTACGTTTTGGGTTCCGTGTTGTGATTTCCGCATACAAGCGATGTTCGGTTCGTCTCTACTTCCAGTTGTTTTTAAGAGTGCTCATATCTTATTAACGTTATGTGTGTTTGCTTGCGGATAGTGGTGTCCAACGCACATTGTGTTGTGTTGGTTTTTTCCTTTGGTTTTTTCTTTGTCTTGTGTGACCTGCGTTGTCAATTTCTATGGATTGTCCATTTTGCGTTCCCACCTCAGTATTCTCTATCGTTTATTGACTTTAGCATATTAAATGTTAAGTAAATGTCATCTTGTTTGTATTATATCACAACTGTGGATTAAGGTCAATTCAATAGTTATAATGATGTAATTTATCCCGATCTTGATGTTAATGTCTTAACGATGTTAATAAAATGGTACATTGCACGCTATTTATTAGCATTTACAAAATAAAATAAGTCAATGTTTCTTTTATATTTCATTTCTGCATTTATTGTTACATTACAAAGCCCACTCCGTATGGTATTTCGGGAAAATTGACATTTCACAAAATCGGTATGCATAGCCGTTCTGGATCATTAATTACAGGTTAACATAGGAATAGTCATCAATAAGGACGAAAATTAAGCAAAGACACATTGGAAATTCACAAAGCTTATGTTGTTATGATATGCATTGATAATGTGTAAACCATGAATACTGCAAAGGTTAGATTTGTACATATATGTCGATATAATATTGTTAGTGATGTGTAAAGAAAATCACACCATTTGTAATGTTTACATAAATCTCACACATACTATGTTTGGTTCCTGTTTTACCAGTTGTTTGTTGGAGGGCGTATGTCTTATTTACGTTAATTGTGTTAGTTTGTGCATAGTGGTTTCCAACATACATTGTGTTTTGTTTTTGCTTTGTTTTATTTCGTCTTGTGTACTCTAAGTTGTCAGTTTCTCTAGATTGTCATTTTTAGATTGCCCTTTGGTATTCTCTAACGTTTAGTTATAGAAGACTGATTTGTTTTCCCAAATTCTATTTGGACCCCCACATTTTCAGCCAAACATAAAAATATAGTCAGTATTGTTTGACATTACGGCCTAATGCTATTTCATTTCAACACTGTGGTTACTAATTTCAATGGAGAAAGAGGATATGTTTCCTTATAGATTCTTGAGGATCGTTGTTTGTCCTTTTGTCCATTTACTGTCCTTCTTTGGGCAATTGTAATAGCTCTCCTTCTTCGATTTACGGATTGCAAATACCCTTAGATATATTTCTCCTCTTACATATGTATGATCTTCTTTACTTGTAAACAATAAGTATGTTGTGCCTTATTTTCTCCCCTCGGACAAATAAGCTTTGTAGCTAACAGTGGCCTCTAAGTTAAGCTACCATTTTCCCCTTATATTACTGCAAAAAACTGGTAATTTCAATACAATGTGTGTTGAAAGAAAACAATTGTTTGACGTATATATGTACATCCTTAATCATGTAATAGGTTTATATGATGGCTAGAGAAAGTGACTATCAAGAATGGACAATCAATAGAAACTGGCAACTGCATAACTACCATTACATATTTTCTTTCATTCACAGTTACGATATTTATGTACCAAACTCAATTGATAAATTACTGAAATATTAAATGATAAGATAAAACGGAACAACAAATAAAATTGAACAGATATGTATGTATTTAGTGGTAGAAGGAGTCAGTATACCAATATTAATGCTGTGTTTATCCTCGCTGTGACAATTCCACACTGGCGGCATATGATATTTAACATTGACATGATCTGTCCTGTAATACAGCGTCAACGCTATTAGGAAACACATCGCACACGACAATGTACCACGACACAACCATCATCTTAGAGCATTCATTTAGATATAGGCAATCGACATATTATTCTTTGGCTACCCTTTCAAAATCTTCCTACCTGTATATAGACTTTGCAATATGCAAATAATCTTGAATATGTATTGCATGTTCGTTTTACTTTCTATTGTTCGTTGCGGTACAATACGCTTACACATTAGCCATCCATAAATATTAACCGCATAAGTTCCCACCATTTGTTTTTATTTCTTTTGTATTGCGTGTTGACCACACCTTCATCTGTTTGTTTATATCCAATATATATTTTTTTGGAATCGTGGTTTACGAAATTAATTTCGAACTTTTGATTGGTTTTTCGGTATTCTCTAACATTTCTTCAAGTTGGTCTTAATTTGATTGAATAAAGCAGTTACATTCATATCAATAATAATAAATACACTTTAAACCCATAGGTGTTGTGCCTTTACACAATATTTAACGGTCATTGAGATCCGTGTTGCCCATTTATTTTGTCTTTTTGTGTTTTCCTAATATGTGTCTTTACGTTTTGGGTTCCGTGTTGTGATTTCCGCATACAAGCGATGTTCGGTTCGTCTCTACCTCCAGTTGTTTTTAAGAGTGCTCATATCTTATTAACGTTATGTGTGTTTGCTTGCGGATAGTGGTGTCCAACGCACATTGTGTTGTGTTGGTTTTTTCCTTTGGTTTTTTCTTTGTCTTGTGTGACCTGCGTTGTCAATTTCTATGGATTGTCCATTTTGCGTTCCCACCTCAGTATTCTCTATCGTTTATTGACTTTAGCATATTAAATGTTTAGTAAATGTCATCTTGTTTGTATTATATCACAACTGTGGATTAAGGTCAATTCAATAGTTATAATGATGTAATTTATCCCGATCTTGATGTTAATGTCTTAACGATGTTAATAAAATGGTACATTGCACGCTATTTATTAGCATTTACAAAATAAAATAAGTCAATGTTTCTTTTATATTTCATTTCTGCATTTATTGTTACATTACAAAGCCCACTCCGTATGGTATTTCGGGAAAATTGACATTTCACAAAATCGGTATGCATAGCCGTTCTGGATCATTAATTACAGGTTAACATAGGAATAGTCATCAATAAGGACGAAAATTAAGCAAAGACACATTGGAAATTCACAAAGCTTATGTTGTTATGATATGCATTGATAATGTGTAAACCATGAATACTGCAAAGGTTAGATTTGTACATATATGTCGATATAATATTGTTAGTGATGTGTAAAGAAAATCACACCATTTGTAATGTTTACATAAATCTCACACATACTATGTTTGGTTCCTGTTTTACCAGTTGTTTGTTGGAGGGCGTATGTCTTATTTACGTTAATTGTGTTAGTTTGTGCATAGTGGTTTCCAACATACATTGTGTTTTGTTTTTGCTTTGTTTTATTTCGTCTTGTGTACTCTAAGTTGTCAGTTTCTCTAGATTGTCATTTTTAGATTGCCCTTTGGTATTCTCTAACGTTTAGTTATAGAAGACTGATTTGTTTTCCCAAATTCTATTTGGACCCCCACATTTTCAGCCAAACATAAAAATAAAGTCAGTATTGTTTGACATTACGGCCTAATGCTATTTCATTTCAACACTGTGGTTACTAATTTCAATGGAGAAAGAGGATATGTTTCCTTATAGATTCTTGAGGATCGTTGTTTGTCCTTTTGTCCATTTACTGTCCTTCTTTGGGCAATTGTAATATCTCTCCTTCGATTTACGGATTGCAAATACCCTTAGATATATTTCTCCTCTTACATATGTATGATCTTCTTTACTTGTAAACAATAAGTATGTTGTGCCTTATTTTCTCCCCTCGGACAAATAAGCTTTGTAGCTAACAGTGGCCTCTAAGTTAAGCTACCATTTTCCCCTTATATTACTGCAAAAAACTGGTAATTTCAATACAATGTGTGTTGAAAGAAAACAATTGTTTGACGTATATATGTACATCCTTAATCATGTAATAGGTTTATATGATGGCTAGAGAAAGTGACTATCAAGAATGGACAATCAATAGAAACTGGCAACTGCATAACTACCATTACATATTTTCTTTCATTCACAGTTACGATATTTATGTACCAAACTCAATTGATAAATTACTGAAATATTAAATGATAAGATAAAACGGAACAACAAATAAAATTGAACAGATATGTATGTATTTAGTGGTAGAAGGAGTCAGTATACCAATATTAATGCTGTGGTTATCCTCGCTGTGACAATTCCACACTGGCGGCATATGATATTTAACATTGACATGATCTGTCCTGTAATACAGCGTCAACGCTATTAGGAAACACATCGCACACGACAATGTACCACGACACAACCATCATCTTAGAGCATTCATTTAGATATAGGCAATCGACATATTATTCTTTGGCTACCCTTTCAAAATCTTCCTACCTGTATATAGACTTTGCAATATGCAAATAATCTTGAATATGTATTGCATGTTCGTTTTACTTTCTATTGTTCGTTGCGGTACAATACGCTTACACATTAGCCATCCATAAATATTAACCGCATAAGTTCCCATCATTTGTTTTTATTTCTTTTGTATTGCGTGTTGACCACACCTTCATCTGTTTGTTTATATCCAATATATATTTTTTTGGAATCGTGATTTACGAAATTAATTTCGAACTTTTGATTGGTTTTTCGGTATTCTCTAACATTTCTTCAAGTTGGTCTTAATTTGATTGAATAAAGCAGTTACATTCATATCAATAATAATAAATACACTTTAAACCCATAGGTGTTGTGCCTTTACACAATATTTAACGGTCATTGAGATCCGTGTTGCTCATTTATTTTGTCTTTTTGTGTTTTCCTAATATGTGTCTTTACGTTTTGGGTTCCGTGTTGTGATTTCCGCATACAAGCGATGTTCGGTTCGTCTCTACCTCCAGTTGTTTGTAAGAGTGCTCATATCTTATTAACGTTATGTGTGTTTGCTTGCGGATAGTGGTGTCCAACGCACATTGTGTTGTGTTGGTTTTTTCCTTTGGTTTTTTTCTTTGTCTTGTGTGACCTGCGTTGTCAATTTCTATGGATTGTCCATTTTGCGTTCCCACCTCAGTATTCTCTATCGTTTATTGACCTTAGCATATTAAATGTTAAGTAAATGTCATCTTGTTTGTATTATATCACAACTGTGGATTAAGGTCAATTCAATAGTTATAATGATGTAATTTATCCCGATCTTGATGTTAATGTCTTAACGATGTTAATAAAATGGTACATTGCACGCTATTTATTAGCATTTACAAAATAAAATAAGTCAATGTTTCTTTTATATTTCATTTCTGCATTTATTGTTACATTACAAAGCCCACTCCGTATGGTATTTCGGGAAAATTGATATTTCACAAAATCGGTATGCATAGCCGTTCTGGATCATTAATTACAGGTTAACATAGGAATAGTCATCAATAAGGACGAAAATTAAGCAAAGACACATTGGAAATTCACAAAGCTTATGTTGTTATGATATGCATTGATAATGTGTAAACCATGAATACTGCAAAGGTTAGATTTGTACATATATGTCGATATAATATTGTTAGTGATGTGTAAAGAAAATCACACCATTTGTAATGTTTACATAAATCTCACACATACTATGTTTGGTTCCTGTTTTACCAGTTGTTTGTTGGAGGGCGTATGTCTTATTTACGTTAATTGTGTTAGTTTGTGCATAGTGGTTTCCAACATACATTGTGTTTTGTTTTTGCTTTGTTTTATTTCGTCTTGTGTACTCTAAGTTGTCAGTTTCTCTAGATTGTCATTTTTAGATTGCCCTTTGGTATTCTCTAACGTTTAGTTATAGAAGACTGATTTGTTTTCCCAAATTCTATTTGGACCCCCACATTTTCAGCCAAACATAAAAATATAGTCAGTATTGTTTGACATAACGGCCTAATGTTATTTCATTTCAACACTGTGATTACTAATTTCAATGGAGAAGGGGGATATGTTTCCTTATAGATTCTTGAGGATCGTTGTTTGTCCTTTTGTCCATTTACTGTCCTTCTTCGGGCAATTGTAATAGTTGTCCTTCTTCGATTTACGATTGCAAATACCCTTAGATATATTTCTCCTCTTACATATGTATGATCCTCTTTACTTGTAAACAATAAGTAGGTTGTGCCTTATTTTCTCCCCTCGGAAAAATAAGCTTTGTAGCTAACAGTGGCCTCTAAGTTAAGCTACCATTTTCCCCTTATATTACTGCAAAACACTGGTAATTTCAATAAAATGTGTGTTGAAAGAAAAATGTTTTTGACGTATATATGTACATCCTTAATCATGTAATAGGTTTATATAATGGCTAGAGAAAGTGTCTATCTAGAATGGACAATCATTAGAATCTGGCAACTGCATAACTACCATTACATATTTTCTTTCATTCAGAGTTACGATATTTATGTACCAAACTCAATTGATAAATTACTGAAATATTAAATGATAAGATAAAACGGAACAACAAATAAAATTGAACAGATATTTATGTATTTAGTGGTAGAAGGAATCAGTATACCAATATTAATGCTGTGGTTATCCTCGCTGTGACAATTCCACACTGGCGGCATATGATATTTAACATTGACATGATCTGTCCTGTAATACAGCGTCAACGCTATTAGGAAACACATCGCACACGACAATGTACCACGATACAACCATCATCTTAGAGCATTCAATTAGATATAGGCAATCGACATATTATTCTTTGGCTACCCTTTCAAAATCTTCCTACCTGTATATAGACTTTGCAATATGCAAATAATCTTGAATATGTATTGCATGTTCGTTTTACTTTCTATTGTTCGTTGCGGTACAATACGCTTACACATTAGCCATCCATAAATATTAACCGCATAAGTTCCCATCATTTGTTTTTATTTCTTTTGTATTGCGTGTTGACCACACCTTCATCTGTTTGTTTATATCCAATATATATTTTTTTTGAATCGTGGTTTACGAAATTAATTTCGAACTTTTGATTGGTTTTTCGGTATTCTCTAACATTTCTTCAAGTTGGTCTTAATTTGATTGAATAAAGCAGTTACATTCATATCAATAATAATAAATATACTTTAAACCCATAGGTGTTGTGCCTTTACACAATATTTAACGGTCATTGAGATCCGTGTTGCTCATTTATTTTGTCTTTTTGTGTTTTCCTAATATGTGTCTTTACGTTTTGGGTTCCGTGTTGTGATTTCCGCATACAAGCGATGTTCGGTTCGTCTCTACCTCCAGCTGTTTGTAAGAGTGCTCATATCTTATTAACGTTATTGTGTTTGCTTGCGGATAGTGGTGTCCAACGCATATTGTGTTGTGTTGGTTTTTTCCTTTGGTTTTTTCTTTGTCTTGTGTGACAATATTGTCAATTTCTATGGATTGTCCATTTTGCGTTCCCACCTCAGTATTCTCTATCGTTTATTGACTTTAGCATATTAAATGTAAAGTAAATGTCATCTTGTTTGTATTATATCACAACTGTGGATTAAGGTCATTTCAATGGTTATAATGATGTAATTTATCCCGATCTTGATGTTAATGTCTTAACGATGTTAATAAAATGGTACATTGCACGCTATTTATTAGCATTTACAAAATAAAATAAGTCAATGTTTCTTTTATATTTCATTTCTGCATTTATTGTTACATTACAAAGCCCACTCCGTATGGTATTTCGTGAAAATTGATATTTCACAAAATCGGTATGCATAGCCGTTCTGGATCATTAATTACAGGTTAACATAGGAATAGTCATCAATAAGGACGAAAATTAAGCAAAGACACATTGGAAATTCACAAAGCTTATGTTGTTATGATATGCATTGATAATGTGTAAACCATGAATACTGCAAAGGTTAGATTTGTACATATATGTCGATATAATATTGTTAGTGATGTGTAAAGAAAATCACACCATTTGTAATGTTTACATAAATCTCACACATACTATGTTTGGTTCCTGTTTTACCAGTTGTTTGTTGGAGGGCGTATGTCTTATTTACGTTAATTGTGTTAGTTTGTGCATAGTGGTTTCCAACATACATTGTGTTTTGTTTTTGCTTTGTTTTATTTCGTCTTGTGTACTCTAAGTTGTCAGTTTCTCTAGATTGTCATTTTTAGATTGCCCTTTGGTATTCTCTAACGTTTAGTTATAGAAGACTGATTTGTTTTCCCAAATTCTATTTGGACCCCCACATTTTCAGCCAAACATAAAAATATAGTCAGTATTGTTTGACATTACGGCCTAATCTATTTCATTTCAACACTGTGGTTACTAATTTCAATGGAGAAAGGGGATATGTTTCCTTATAGATTCTTGAGGATCGTTGTTTGTCCTTTTGTCCATTTACTGTCCTTCTTCGGGCAATTGTAATAGCTCTCCTTCTTCGATTTACGGATTGCAAATACCCTTAGATATATTTCTCCTCTTACATATGTATGATCTTCTTTACTTGTAAACAATAAGTATGTTGTGCCTTATTTTCTCCCCTCGGACAAATAAGCTTTGTAGCTAACAGTGGCCTCTAAGTTAAGCTACCATTTTCCCCTTATATTACTGCAAAAAACTGGTAATTTCAATACAATGTGTGTTGAAAGAAAACAATTGTTTGACGTATATATGTACATCCTTAATCATGTAATAGGTTTATATGATGGCTAGAGAAAGTGACTATCAAGAATGGACAATCAATAGAAACTGGCAACTGCATAACTACCATTACATATTTTCTTTCATTCACAGTTACGATATTTATGTACCAAACTCAATTGATAAATTACTGAAATATTAAATGATAAGATAAAACGGAACAACAAATAAAATTGAACAGATATTTATGTATTTAGTGGTAGAAGGAGTCAGTATACCAATATTAATGCTGTGGTTATCCTCGCTGTGACAATTCCACACTGGCGGCATATGATATTTAACATTGACATGATCTGTCCTGTAATACAGCGTCAACGCTATTAGGAAACACATCGCACACGACAATGTACCACGACACAACCATCATCTTAGAGCATTCATTTAGATATAGGCAATCGACATATTATTCTTTGGCTACCCTTTCAAAATCTTCCTACCTGTATATAGACTTTGCAATATGCAAATAATCTTGAATATGTATTGCATGTTCGTTTTACTTTCTATTGTTCGTTGCGGTACAATACGCTTACACATTAGCCATCCATAAATATTAACCGCATAAGTTCCCATCATTTGTTTTTATTTCTTTTGTATTGCGTGTTGACCACACCTTCATCTGTTTGTTTATATCCAATATATATTTTTGTTAAATCGTGGTTTACGAAATTAATTTCGAACTTTTGATTGGTTTTTCGGTATTCTCTAACATTTCTTCAAGTTGGTCTTAATTTGATTGAATAAAGCAGTTACATTCATATCAATAATAATAAATACACTTTAAACCCATAGGTGTTGTGCCTTTACACAATATTTAACGGTCATTGAGATCCGTGTTGCTCATTTATTTTGTCTTTTTGTGTTTTCCTAATATGTGTCTTTACGTTTTGGGTTCCGTGTTGTGATTTCCGCATACAAGCGATGTTCGGTTCGTCTCTACCTCCAGTTGTTTGTAAGAGTGCTCATATCTTATTAACGTTATGTGTGTTTGCTTGCGGATAGTGGTGTCCAACGCACATTGTGTTGTGTTGGTTTTTTCCTTTGGTTTTTTCTTTGTCTTGTGTGACCTGCGTTGTCAATTTCTATGGATTGTCCATTTTGCGTTCCCACCTCAGTATTCTCTATCGTTTATTGACTTTAGCATATTAAATGTTAAGTAAATGTCATCTTGTTTGTATTATATCACAACTGTGGATTAAGGTCAATTCAATAGTTATAATGATGTAATTTATCCCGATCTTGATGTTGATGTCTTAACGATGTTAATAAAATGGTACATTGCACGCTATTTATTAGCATTTACAAAATAAAATAAGTCAATGTTTCTTTTATATTTCATTTCTGCATTTATTGTTACATTTCAAAGCCCACTCCGTATGGTATTTCGGGAAAATTGACATTTCACAAAATCGGTATGCATAGCCGTTCTGGATCATTAATTACAGGTTAGCATAGGAATAGTCATCAATAAGGACGAAAATTAAGCAAAGACACATTGGAAATTCACAAAGCTTATGTTGTTATGATATGCATTGATAATGTGTAAACCATGAATACTGCAAAGGTTAGATTTGTACATATATGTCGATATAATATTGTTAGTGATGTGTAAAGAAAATCACACCATTTGTAATGTTTACATAAATCTCACACATACTATGTTTGGTTCCTGTTTTACCAGTTGTTTGTTGGAGGGTGTATGTCTTATTTACGTTAATTGTGTTAGTTTGTGCATAGTGGTTTCCAACATACATTGTGTTTTGTTTTTGCTTTGTTTTATTTCGTCTTGTGTATTCTAAGTTGTCAGTTTATCTAGATTGTCATTTTTAGATTGCCCTTTGGTATTCTCTAACGTTTAGTTATAGAAGACTGATTTGTTTTCCCAAATTCTATTTGGACCCCCACATTTTCAGCCAAACATAAAAATATAGTCAGTATTGTTGACATAACGGCCTAATGTTATTTCATTTCAACACTGTGATTACTAATTTCAATGGAGAAGGGGGATATGTTTCCTTATAGATTCTTGAGGATCGTTGTTTGTCCTTTTGTCCATTTACTGTCCTTCTTCGGGCAATTGTAATAGTTGTCCTTCTTCGATTTACGATTGCAAATACCCTTAGATATATTTCTCCTCTTACATATGTATGATCCTCTTTACTTGTAAACAATAAGTAGGTTGTGCCTTATTTTCTCCCCTCGGAAAAATAAGCTTTGTAGCTAACAGTGGCCTCTAAGTTAAGCTACCATTTTCCCCTTATATTACTGCAAAACACTGGTAATTTCAATAAAATGTGTGTTGAAAGAAAAATGTTTTTGACGTATATATGTACATCCTTAATCATGTAATAGGTTTATATAATGGCTAGAGAAAGTGTCTATCTAGAATGGACAATCATTAGAAACTGGCAACTGCATAACTACCATTACATATTTTCTTTCATTCAGAGTTACGATATTTATGTACCAAACTCAATTGATAAATTACTGAAATATTAAATGATAAGATAAAACGGAACAACAAATAAAATTGAACAGATATTTATGTATTTAGTGGTAGAAGGAATCAGTATACCAATATTAATGCTGTGGTTATCCTCGCTGTGACAATTCCACACTGGCGGCATATGATATTTAACATTGACATGATCTGTCCTGTAATACAGCGTCAACGCTATTAGGAAACACATCGCACACGACAATGTACCACGATACAACCATCATCTTAGAGCATTCATTTAGATATAGGCAATCGACATATTATTCTTTGGCTACCCTTTCAAAATCTTCCTACCTGTATATAGACTTTGCAATATGCAAATAATCTTGAATATGTATTGCATGTTCGTTTTACTTTCTATTGTTCGTTGCGGTACAATACGCTTACACATTAGCCATCCATAAATATTAACCGCATAAGTTCCCATCATTTGTTTTTATTTCTTTTGTATTGCGTGTTGACCACACCTTCATCTGTTTGTTTATATCCAATATATATTTTTTTTAAATCGTGGTTTACGAAATTAATTTCGAACTTTTGATTGGTTTTTCGGTATTCTCTAACATTTCTTCAAGTTGGTCTTAATTTGATTGAATAAAGCAGTTACATTCATATCAATAATAATAAATACACTTTAAACCCATAGGTGTTGTGCCTTTACACAATATTTAACGGTCATTGAGATCCGTGTTGCTCATTTATTTTGTCTTTTTGTGTTTTCCTAATATGTGTCTTTACGTTTTGGGTTCCGTGTTGTGATTTCCGCATACAAGCGATGTTCGGTTCGTCTCTACCTCCAGTTGTTTGTAAGAGTGCTCATATCTTATTAACGTTATGTGTGTTTGCTTGCGGATAGTGGTGTCCAACGCACATTGTGTTGTGTTGGTTTTTTCCTTTGGTTTTTTCTTTCTCTTGTGTGACCTGCGTTGTCAATTTCTATGGATTGTCCATTTTGCGTTCCCACCTCAGTATTCTCTATCGTTTATTGACTTTAGCATATTAAATGTTAAGTAAATGTCATCTTGTTTGTATTATATCACAACTGTGGATTAAGGTCAATTCAATAGTTATAATGATGTAATTTATCCAGATCTTGATGTTAATGTCTTAACGATGTTAATAAAATGGTACATTGCACGCTATTTATTAGCATTTACAAAATAAAATAAGTCAATGTTTCTTTTATATTTCATTTCTGCATTTATTGTTACATTACAAAGCCCACTCCGTATGGTATTTCGGGAAAATTGACATTTCACAAAATCGGTATGCATAGCCGTTCTGGATCATTAATTACAGGTTAACATAGGAATAGTCATCAATAAGGACGAAAATTAAGCAAAGACACATTGGAAATTCACAAAGCTTATGTTGTTATGATATGCATTGATAATGTGTAAACCATGAATACTGCAAAGGTTAGATTTGTACATATATGTCGATATAATATTGTTAGTGATGTGTAAAGAAAATCACACCATTTGTAATGTTTACATAAATCTCACACATACTATGTTTGGTTCCTGTTTTACCAGTTGTTTGTTGGAGGGTGTATGTCTTATTTACGTTAATTGTGTTAGTTTGTGCATAGTGGTTTCCAACATACATTGTGTTTTGTTTTTGCTTTGTTTTATTTCGTCTTGTGTATTCTAAGTTGTCAGTTTATCTAGATTGTCATTTTTAGATTGCCCTTTGGTATTCTCTAACGTTTAGTTATAGAAGACTGATTTGTTTTCCCAAATTCTATTTGGACCCCCACATTTTCAGCCAAACATAAAAATATAGTCAGTATTGTTTGACATAACGGCCTAATGTTATTTCATTTCAACACTGTGATTACTAATTTCAATGGAGAAGGGGGATATGTTTCCTTATAGATTCTTGAGGATCGTTGTTTGTCCTTTTGTCCATTTACTGTCCTTCTTCGGGCAATTGTAATAGTTGTCCTTCTTCGATTTACGATTGCAAATACCCTTAGATATATTTCTCCTCTTACATATGTATGATCCTCTTTACTTGTAAACAATAAGTAGGTTGTGCCTTATTTTCTCCCCTCGGAAAAATAAGCTTTGTAGCTAACAGTGGCCTCTAAGTTAAGCTACCATTTTCCCCTTATATTACTGCAAAACACTGGTAATTTCAATAAAATGTGTGTTGAAAGAAAAATGTTTTTGACGTATATATGTACATCCTTAATCATGTAATAGGTTTATATAATGGCTAGAGAAAGTGTCTATCTAGAATGGACAATCATTAGAAACTGGCAACTGCATAACTACCATTACATATTTTCTTTCATTCAGAGTTACGATATTTATGTACCAAACTCAATTGATAAATTACTGAAATATTAAATGATAAGATAAAACGGAACAACAAATAAAATTGAACAGATATTTATGTATTTAGTGGTAGAAGGAATCAGTATACCAATATTAATGCTGTGGTTATCCTCGCTGTGACAATTCCACACTGGCGGCATATGATATTTAACATTGACATGATCTGTCCTGTAATACAGCGTCAACGCTATTAGGAAACACATCGCACACGACAATGTACCACGATACAACCATCATCTTAGAGCATTCATTTAGATATAGGCAATCGACATATTATTCTTTGGCTACCCTTTCAAAATCTTCCTACCTGTATATAGACTTTGCAATATGCAAATAATCTTGAATATGTATTGCATGTTCGTTTTACTTTCTATTGTTCGTTGCGGTACAATACGCTTACACATTAGCCATCCATAAATATTAACCGCATAAGTTCCCATCATTTGTTTTTATTTCTTTTGTATTGCGTGTTGACCACACCTTCATCTGTTTGTTTATATCCAATATATATTTTTTTTAAATCGTGGTTTACGAAATTAATTTCGAACTTTTGATTGGTTTTTCGGTATTCTCTAACATTTCTTCAAGTTGGTCTTAATTTGATTGAATAAAGCAGTTTAATTCCTATCAATATTAATAAATACGATTTGAACCCATAGGTGTAGTGCTTTTGCAAACGATTTACCGGTCATTAAGATCCGTGTTGCTCATCTGTTTAGTGTTTTGTGTTCTCCTATTATGTGTCTTTACGTTTTGGGTTCCGTGTTGTGATTTCCGTATGGAAACGATAGTTGGTTCGTCTTTATCTCCAGTTGTTTGTCAGAGGGTTCATGTCTTATTAACGTTATGTGTGTTTGCTTGCGGATAGTGGTGTCCAACGCACATTGTGTTGTGTTGGTTTTTTCCTTTGGTTTTTTCTTTCTCTTGTGTGACCTGCGTTGTCAATTTCTATGGATTGTCCATTTTGCGTTCCCACCTCAGTATTCTCTATCGTTTATTGACTTTAGCATATTAAATGTTAAGTAAATGTCATCTTGTTTGTATTATATCACAACTGTGGATTAAGGTCAATTCAATAGTTATAATGATGTAATTTATCCCGATCTTGATGTTAATGTCTTAACGATGTTAATAAAATGGTACATTGCACGCTATTTATTAGCATTTACAAAATAAAATAAGTCAATGTTTCTTTTATATTTCATTTCTGCATTTAGTGTTACATTACAAAGCCCACTCCGTATGGTATTTCGGGAAAATTGACATTTCACAAAATCGGTATGCATAGCCGTTCTGGATCATTAATTACAGGTTAACATAGGAATAGTCATCAATAAGGACGAAAATTAAGCAAAGACACATTGGAAATTCACAAAGCTTATGTTGTTATGATATGCATTGATAATGTGTAAACCATGAATACTGCAAAGGTTAGATTTGTACATATATGTCGATATAATATTGTTAGTGATGTGTAAAGAAAATCACACCATTTGTAATGTTTACATAAATCTCACACATACTATGCTTGGTTCCTGTTTTACCAGTTGTTTGTTGGAGGGTGTATGTCTTATTTACGTTAATTGTGTTAGTTTGTGCATAGTGGTTTCCAACATACATTGTGTTTTGTTTTTGCTTTGTTTTATTTCGTCTTGTGTACTCTAAGTTGTCAGTTTCTCTAGATTGTCATTTTTAGATTGCCCTTTGGTATTCTCTAACGTTTAGCTATAGAAGACTGATTTGTTTTCCCAAATTCTATTTGGACCCCCACATTTTCAGCCAAACATAAAAATATAGTCAGTATTGTTTGACATAACGGCCTAATGTTATTTCATTTCAACACTGTGATTACTAATTTCAATGGAGAAGGGGGATATGTTTCCTTATAGATTCTTGAGGATCGTTGTTTGTCCTTTTGTCCATTTACTGTCCTTCTTCGGGCAATTGTAATAGTTGTCCTTCTTCGATTTACGATTGCAAATACCCTTAGATATATTTCTCCTCTTACATATGTATGATCCTCTTTACTTTTAAACAATAAGTAGGTTGTGCCTTATTTTCTCCCCTCGGAAAAATAAGCTTTGTAGCTAACAGTGGCCTCTAAGTTAAGCTACCATTTTCCCCTTATATTACTGCAAAACACTGGTAATTTCAATAAAATGTGTGTTGAAAGAAAAATGTTTTTGACGTATATATGTACATCCTTAATCATGTAATAGGTTTATATAATGGCTAGAGAAAGTGTCTATCTAGAATGGACAATCATTAGAAACTGGCAACTGCATAACTACCATTACATATTTTCTTTCATTCAGAGTTACGATATTTATGTACCAAACTCAATTGATAAATTACTGAAATATTAAATGATAAGATAAAACGGAACAACAAATAAAATTGAACAGATATTTATGTATTTAGTGGTAGAAGGAATCAGTATACCAATATTAATGCTGTGGTTATCCTCGCTGTGACAATTCCACACTGGCGGCATATGATATTTAACATTGACATGATCTGTCCTGTAATACAGCGTCAACGCTATTAGGAAACACATCGCACACGACAATGTACCACGATACAACCATCATCTTAGAGCATTCATTTAGATATAGGCAATCAACATATTATTCTTTGGCTACCCTTTCAAAATCTTCCTACCTGTATATAGACTTTGCAATATGCAAATAATCTTGAATATGTATTGCATGTTCGTTTTACTTTCTATTGTTCGTTGCGGTACAATACGCTTACACATTAGCCATCCATAAATATTAACCGCATAAGTTCCCATCATTTGTTTTTATTTCTTTTGTATTGCGTGTTGACCACACCTTCATCTGTTTGTTTATATCCAATATATATTTTTTTTGAATCGTGGTTTACGAAATTAATTTCGAACTTTTGATTGGTTTTTCGGTATTCTCTAACATTTCTTCAAGTTGGTCTTAATTTGATTGAATAAAGCAGTTACATTCATATCAATAATAATAAATATACTTTAAACCCATAGGTGTTGTGCCTTTACACAATATTTAACGGTCATTGAGATCCGTGTTGCTCATTTATTTTGTCTTTTTGTGTTTTCCTAATATGTGTCTTTACGTTTTGGGTTCCGTGTTGTGATTTCCGCATACAAGCGATGTTCGGTTCGTCTCTACCTCCAGCTGTTTGTAAGAGTGCTCATATCTTATTAACGTTATTTGTGTTTGCTTGCGGATAGTGGTGTCCAACGCATATTGTGTTGTGTTGGTTTTTTCCTTTGGTTTTTTCTTTGTCTTGTGTGACAATATTGTCAATTTCTATGGATTGTCCATTTTGCGTTCCCACCTCAGTATTCTCTATCGTTTATTGACTTTAGCATATTAAATGTTAAGTAAATGTCATCTTGTTTGTATTATATCACAACTGTGGATTAAGGTCAATTCAATAGTTATAATGATGTAATTTATCCCGATCTTGATGTTAATGTCTTAACGATGTTAATAAAATGGTACATTGCACGCTATTTATTAGCATTTACAAAATAAAATAAGTCAATGTTTCTTTTATATTTCATTTCTGCATTTATTGTTACATTACAAAGCCCACTCCGTATGGTATTTCGGGAAAATTGACATTTCACAAAATCGGTATGCATAGCCGTTCTGGATCATTAATTACAGGTTAACATAGGAATAGTCATCAATAAGGACGAAAATTAAGCAAAGACACATTGGAAATTCACAAAGCTTATGTTGTTATGATATGCATTGATAATGTGTAAACCATGAATACTGCAAAGGTTAGATTTGTACATATATGTCGATATAATATTGTTAGTGATGTGTAAAGAAAATCACACCATTTGTAATGTTTACATAAATCTCACACATACTATGTTTGGTTCCTGTTTTACCAGTTGTTTGTTGGAGGGCGTATGTCTTATTTACGTTAATTGTGTTAGTTTGTGCATAGTGGTTTCCAACATACATTGTGTTTTGTTTTTGCTTTGTTTTATTTCGTCTTGTGTACTCTAAGTTGTCAGTTTCTCTAGATTGTCATTTTTAGATTGCCCTTTGGTATTCTCTAACGTTTAGTTATAGAAGACTGATTTGTTTTTCCAAATTCTATTTGGACCCCCACATTTTCAGCCAAACATAAAAATATAGTCAGTATTGTTTGACATTACGGCCTAATCTATTTCATTTCAACACTGTGGTTACTAATTTCAATGGAGAAAGGGGATATGTTTCCTTATAGATTCTTGAGGATCGTTGTTTGTCCTTTTGTCCATTTACTGTCCTTCTTCGGGCAATTGTAATAGCTCTCCTTCTTCGATTTACGGATTGCAAATACCCTTAGATATATTTCTCCTCTTACATATGTATGATCTTCTTTACTTGTAAACAATAAGTATGTTGTGCCTTATTTTCTCCCCTCGGACAAATAAGCTTTGTAGCTAACAGTGGCCTCTAAGTTAAGCTACCATTTTCCCCTTATATTACTGCAAAAAACTGGTAATTTCAATACAATGTGTGTTGAAAGAAAACAATTGTTTGACGTATATATGTACATCCTTAATCATGTAATAGGTTTATATGATGGCTAGAGAAAGTGACTATCAAGAATGGACAATCAATAGAAACTGGCAACTGCATAACTACCATTACATATTTTCTTTCATTCACAGTTACGATATTTATGTACCAAACTCAATTGATAAATTACTGAAATATTAAATGATAAGATAAAACGGAACAACAAATAAAATTGAACAGATATTTATGTATTTAGTGGTAGAAGGAATCAGTATACCAATATTAATGCTGTGGTTATCCTCGCTGTGACAATTCCACACTGGCGGCATATGATATTTAACATTGACATGATCTGTCCTGTAATACAGCGTCAACGCTATTAGGAAACACATCGCACACGACAATGTACCACGACACAACCATCATCTTAGAGCATTCATTTAGATATAGGCAATCGACATATTATTCTTTGGCTACCCTTTCAAAATCTTCCTACCTGTATATAGACTTTGCAATATGCAAATAATCTTGAATATGTATTGCATGTTCGTTTTACTTTCTATTGTTCGTTGCGGTACAATACGCTTACACATTAGCCATCCATAAATATTAACCGCATAAGTTCCCATCATTTGTTTTTATTTCTTTTGTATTGCGTGTTGACCACACCTTCATCTGTTTGTTTATATCCAATATATATTTTTGTTAAATCGTGGTTTACGAAATTAATTTCGAACTTTTGATTGGTTTTTCGGTATTCTCTAACATTTCTTCAAGTTGGTCTTAATTTGATTGAATAAAGCAGTTACATTCATATCAATAATAATAAATACACTTTAAACCCATAGGTGTTGTGCCTTTACACAATATTTAACGGTCATTGAGATCCGTGTTGCTCATTTATTTTGTCTTTTTGTGTTTTCCTAATATGTGTCTTTACGTTTTGGGTTCCGTGTTGTGATTTCCGCATACAAGCGATGTTCGGTTCGTCTCTACCTCCAGTTGTTTGTAAGAGTGCTCATATCTTATTAACGTTATGTGTGTTTGCTTGCGGATAGTGGTGTCCAACGCACATTGTGTTGTGTTGGTTTTTTCCTTTGGTTTTTTCTTTGTCTTGTGTGACCTGCGTTGTCAATTTCTATGGATTGTCCATTTTGCGTTCCCACCTCAGTATTCTCTATCGTTTATTGACTTTAGCATATTAAATGTTAAGTAAATGTCATCTTGTTTGTATTATATCACAACTGTGGATTAAGGTCAATTCAATAGTTATAATGATGTAATTTATCCCGATCTTGATGTTAATGTCTTAACGATGTTAATAAAATGGTACATTGCACGCTATTTATTAGCATTTACAAAATAAAATAAGTCAATGTTTCTTTTATATTTCATTTCTGCATTTATTGTTACATTACAAAGCCCACTCCGTATGGTATTTCGGGAAAATTGACATTTCACAAAATCGGTATGCATAGCCGTTCTGGATCATTAATTACAGGTTAACATAGGAATAGTCATCAATAAGGACGAAAATTAAGCAAAGACACATTGGAAATTCACAAAGCTTATGTTGTTATGATATGCATTGATAATGTGTAAACCATGAATACTGCAAAGGTTAGATTTGTACATATATGTCGATATAATATTGTTAGTGATGTGTAAAGAAAATCACACCATTTGTAATGTTTACATAAATCTCACACATACTATGTTTGGTTCCTGTTTTACCAGTTGTTTGTTGGAGGGTGTATGTCTTATTTACGTTAATTGTGTTAGTTTGTGCATAGTGGTTTCCAACATACATTGTGTTTTGTTTTTGCTTTGTTTTATTTCGTCTTGTGTATTCTAAGTTGTCAGTTTATCTAGATTGTCATTTTTAGATTGCCCTTTGGTATTCTCTAACGTTTAGTTATAGAAGACTGATTTGTTTTCCCAAATTCTATTTGGACCCCCACATTTTCAGCCAAACATAAAAATATAGTCAGTATTGTTTGACATAACGGCCTAATGTTATTTCATTTCAACACTGTGATTACTAATTTCAATGGAGAAGGGGGATATGTTTCCTTATAGATTCTTGAGGATTGTTGTTTGTCCTTTTGTCCATTTACTGTCCTTCTTCGGGCAATTGTAATAGTTGTCCTTCTTCGATTTACGATTGCAAATACCCTTAGATATATTTCTCCTCTTACATATGTATGATCCTCTTTACTTGTAAACAATAAGTAGGTTGTGCCTTATTTTCTCCCCTCGGAAAAATAAGCTTTGTAGCTAACAGTGGCCTCTAAGTTAAGCTACCATTTTCCCCTTATATTACTGCAAAACACTGGTAATTTCAATAAAATGTGTGTTGAAAGAAAAATGTTTTTGACGTATATATGTACATCCTTAATCATGTAATAGGTTTATATAATGGCTAGAGAAAGTGTCTATCTAGAATGGACAATCATTAGAAACTGGCAACTGCATAACTACCATTACATATTTTCTTTCATTCAGAGTTACGATATTTATGTACCAAACTCAATTGATAAATTACTGAAATATTAAATGATAAGATAAAACGGAACAACAAATAAAATTGAACAGATATTTATGTATTTAGTGGTAGAAGGAATCAGTATACCAATATTAATGCTGTGGTTATCCTCGCTGTGACAATTCCACACTGGCGGCATATGATATTTAACATTGACATGATCTGTCCTGTAATACAGCGTCAACGCTATTAGGAAACACATCGCACACGACAATGTACCACGATACAACCATCATCTTAGAGCATTCATTTAGATATAGGCAATCGACATATTATTCTTTGGCTACCCTTTCAAAATCTTCCTACCTGTATATAGACTTTGCAATATGCAAATAATCTTGAATATGTATTGCATGTTCGTTTTACTTTCTATTGTTCGTTGCGGTACAATACGCTTACACATTAGCCATCCATAAATATTAACCGCATAAGTTCCCATCATTTGTTTTTATTTCTTTTGTATTGCGTGTTGACCACACCTTCATCTGTTTGTTTATATCCAATATATATTTTTTTTAAATCGTGGTTTACGAAATTAATTTCGAACTTTTGATTGGTTTTTCGGTATTCTCTAACATTTCTTCAAGTTGGTCTTAATTTGATTGAATAAAGCAGTTACATTCATATCAATAATAATAAATACACTTTAAACCCATAGGTGTTGTGCCTTTACACAATATTTAACGGTCATTGAGATCCGTGTTGCTCATTTATTTTGTCTTTTTGTGTTTTCCTAATATGTGTCTTTACGTTTTGGGTTCCGTGTTGTGATTTCCGCATACAAACGATGTTCGGTTCGTCTCTACCTCCAGTTGTTTGTAAGAGTGCTCATATCTTATTAACGTTATGTGTGTTTGCTTGCGGATAGTGGTGTCCAACGCACATTGTGTTGTGTTGGTTTTTTCCTTTGGTTTTTTCTTTCTCTTGTGTGACCTGCGTTGTCAATTTCTATGGATTGTCCATTTTGCGTTCCCACCTCAGTATTCTCTATCGTTTATTGACTTTAGCATATTAAATGTTAAGTAAATGTCATCTTGTTTGTATTATATCACAACTGTGGATTAAGGTCAATTCAATAGTTATAATGATGTAATTTATCCCGATCTTGATGTTAATGTCTTAACGATGTTAATAAAATGGTACATTGCACGCTATTTATTAGCATTTACAAAATAAAATAAGTCAATGTTTCTTTTATATTTCATTTCTGCATTTATTGTTACATTACAAAGCCCACTCCGTATGGTATTTCGGGAAAATTGACATTTCACAAAATCGGTATGCATAGCCGTTCTGGATCATTAATTACAGGTTAACATAGGAATAGTCATCAATAAGGACGAAAATTAAGCAAAGACACATTGGAAATTCACAAAGCTTATGTTGTTATGATATGCATTGATAATGTGTAAACCATGAATACTGCAAAGGTTAGATTTGTACATATATGTCGATATAATATTGTTAGTGATGTGTAAAGAAAATCACACCATTTGTAATGTTTACATAAATCTCACACATACTATGCTTGGTTCCTGTTTTACCAGTTGTTTGTTGGAGGGTGTATGTCTTATTTACGTTAATTGTGTTAGTTTGTGCATAGTGGTTTCCAACATACATTGTGTTTTGTTTTTGCTTTGTTTTATTTCGTCTTGTGTACTCTAAGTTGTCAGTTTCTCTAGATTGTCATTTTTAGATTGCCCTTTGGTATTCTCTAACGTTTAGTTATAGAAGACTGATTTGTTTTCCCAAATTCTATTTGGACCCCCACATTTTCAGCCAAACATAAAAATATAGTCAGTATTGTTTGACATAACGGCCTAATGTTATTTCATTTCAACACTGTGATTACTAATTTCAATGGAGAAGGGGGATATGTTTCCTTATAGATTCTTGAGGATCGTTGTTTGTCCTTTTGTCCATTTACTGTCCTTCTTCGGGCAATTGTAATAGTTGTCCTTCTTCGATTTACGATTGCAAATACCCTTAGATATATTTCTCCTCTTACATATGTATGATCCTCTTTACTTGTAAACAATAAGTAGGTTGTGCCTTATTTTCTCCCCTCGGAAAAATAAGCTTTGTAGCTAACAGTGGCCTCTAAGTTAAGCTACCATTTTCCCCTTATATTACTGCAAAACACTGGTAATTTCAATAAAATGTGTGTTGAAAGAAAAATGTTTTTGACGTATATATGTACATCCTTAATCATGTAATAGGTTTATATAATGGCTAGAGAAAGTGTCTATCTAGAATGGACAATCATTAGAAACTGGCAACTGCATAACTACCATTACATATTTTCTTTCATTCAGAGTTACGATATTTATGTACCAAACTCAATTGATAAATTACTGAAATATTAAATGATAAGATAAAACGGAACAACAAATAAAATTGAACAGATATTTATGTATTTAGTGGTAGAAGGAATCAGTATACCAATATTAATGCTGTGGTTATCCTCGCTGTGACAATTCCACACTGGCGGCATATGATATTTAACATTGACATGATCTGTCCTGTAATACAGCGTCAACGCTATTAGGAAACACATCGCACACGACAATGTACCACGATACAACCATCATCTTAGAGCATTCATTTAGATATAGGCAATCGACATATTATTCTTTGGCTACCCTTTCAAAATCTTCCTACCTGTATATAGACTTTGCAATATGCAAATAATCTTGAATATGTATTGCATGTTCGTTTTACTTTCTATTGTTCGTTGCGGTACAATACGCTTACACATTAGCCATCCATAAATATTAACCGCATAAGTTCCCATCATTTGTTTTTATTTCTTTTGTATTGCGTGTTGACCACACCTTCATCTGTTTGTTTATATCCAATATATATTTTTTTTAAATCGTGGTTTACGAAATTAATTTCGAACTTTTGATTGGTTTTTCGGTATTCTCTAACATTTCTTCAAGTTGGTCTTAATTTGATTGAATAAAGCAGTTACATTCATATCAATAATAATAAATACACTTTAAACCCATAGGTGTTGTGCCTTTACACAATATTTAACGGTCATTGAGATCCGTGTTGCTCATTTATTTTGTCTTTTTGTGTTTTCCTAATATGTGTCTTTACGTTTTGGGTTCCGTGTTGTGATTTCCGCATACAAGCGATGTTCGGTTCGTCTCTACCTCCAGTTGTTTGTAAGAGTGCTCATATCTTATTAACGTTATGTGTGTTTGCTTGCGGATAGTGGTGTCCAACGCACATTGTGTTGTGTTGGTTTTTTCCTTTGGTTTTTTCTTTCTCTTGTGTGACCTGCGTTGTCAATTTCTATGGATTGTCCATTTTGCGTTCCCACCTCAGTATTCTCTATCGTTTATTGACTTTAGCATATTAAATGTTAAGTAAATGTCATCTTGTTTGTATTATATCACAACTGTGGATTAAGGTCAATTCAATAGTTATAATGATGTAATTTATCCCGATCTTGATGTTAATGTCTTAACGATGTTAATAAAATGGTACATTGCACGCTATTTATTAGCATTTACAAAATAAAATAAGTCAATGTTTCTTTTATATTTCATTTCTGCATTTATTGTTACATTACAAAGCCCACTCCGTATGGTATTTCGGGAAAATTGACATTTCACAAAATCGGTATGCATAGCCGTTCTGGATCATTAATTACAGGTTAACATAGGAATAGTCATCAATAAGGACGAAAATTAAGCAAAGACACATTGGAAATTCACAAAGCTTATGTTGTTATGATATGCATTGATAATGTGTAAACCATGAATACTGCAAAGGTTAGATTTGTACATATATGTCGATATAATATTGTTAGTGATGTGTAAAGAAAATCACACCATTTGTAATGTTTACATAAATCTCACACATACTATGCTTGGTTCCTGTTTTACCAGTTGTTTGTTGGAGGGTGTATGTCTTAATTACGTTAATTGTGTTAGTTTGTGCATAGTGGTTTCCAACATACATTGTGTTTTGTTTTTGCTTTGTTTTATTTCGTCTTGTGTACTCTAAGTTGTCAGTTTCTCTAGATTGTCATTTTTAGATTGCCCTTTGGTATTCTCTAACGTTTAGTTATAGAAGACTGATTTGTTTTCCCAAATTCTATTTGGACCCCCACATTTTCAGCCAAACATAAAAATATAGTCAGTATTGTTTGATATAACGGCCTAATGTTATTTCATTTCAACACTGTGATTACTAATTTCAATGGAGAAGGGGGATATGTTTCCTTATAGATTCTTGAGGATCGTTGTTTGTCCTTTTGTCCATTTACTGTCCTTCTTCGGGCAATTGTAATAGTTGTCCTTCTTCGATTTACGATTGCAAATACCCTTAGATATATTTCTCCTCTTACATATGTATGATCCTCTTTACTTTTAAACAATAAGTAGGTTGTGCCTTATTTTCTCCCCTCGGAAAAATAAGCTTTGTAGCTAACAGTGGCCTCTAAGTTAAGCTACCATTTTCCCCTTATATTACTGCAAAACACTGGTAATTTCAATAAAATGTGTGTTGAAAGAAAAATGTTTTTGACGTATATATGTACATCCTTAATCATGTAATAGGTTTATATAATGGCTAGAGAAAGTGTCTATCTAGAATGGACAATCATTAGAAACTGGCAACTGCATAACTACCATTACATATTTTCTTTCATTCAGAGTTACGATATTTATGTACCAAACTCAATTGATAAATTACTGAAATATTAAATGATAAGATAAAACGGAACAACAAATAAAATTGAACAGATATTTATGTATTTAGTGGTAGAAGGAATCAGTATACCAATATTAATGCTGTGGTTATCCTCGCTGTGACAATTCCACACTGGCGGCATATGATATTTAACATTGACATGATCTGTCCTGTAATACAGCGTCAACGCTATTAGGAAACACATCGCACACGACAATGTACCACGATACAACCATCATCTTAGAGCATTCATTTAGATATAGGCAATCAACATATTATTCTTTGGCTACCCTTTCAAAATCTTCCTACCTGTATATAGACTTTGCAATATGCAAATAATCTTGAATATGTATTGCATGTTCGTTTTACTTTCTATTGTTCGTTGCGGTACAATACGCTTACACATTAGCCATCCATAAATATTAACCGCATAAGTTCCCATCATTTGTTTTTATTTCTTTTGTATTGCGTGTTGACCACACCTTCATCTGTTTGTTTATATCCAATATATATTTTTTTTGAATCGTGGTTTACGAAATTAATTTCGAACTTTTGATTGGTTTTTCGGTATTCTCTAACATTTCTTCAAGTTGGTCTTAATTTGATTGAATAAAGCAGTTACATTCATATCAATAATAATAAATATACTTTAAACCCATAGGTGTTGTGCCTTTACACAATATTTAACGGTCATTGAGATCCGTGTTGCTCATTTATTTTGTCTTTTTGTGTTTTCCTAATATGTGTCTTTACGTTTTGGGTTCCGTGTTGTGATTTCCGCATACAAGCGATGTTCGGTTCGTCTCTACCTCCAGCTGTTTGTAAGAGTGCTCATATCTTATTAACGTTATTTGTGTTTGCTTGCGGATAGTGGTGTCCAACGCATATTGTGTTGTGTTGGTTTTTTCCTTTGGTTTTTTCTTTGTCTTGTGTGACCTGCGTTGTCAATTTCTATGGATTGTCCATTTTGCGTTCCCACCTCAGTATTCTCTATCGTTTATTGACTTTAGCATATTAAATGTAAAGTAAATGTCATCTTGTTTGTATTATATCACAACTGTGGATTAAGGTCAATTCAATGGTTATAATGATGTAATTTATCCCGATCTTGATGTTAATGTCTTAACGATGTTAATAAAATGGTACATTGCACGCTATTTATTAGCATTTACAAAATAAAATAAGTCAATGTTTCTTTTATATTTCATTTCTGCATTTAGTGTTACATTACAAAGCCCACTCCGTATGGTATTTCGTGAAAATTGATATTTCACAAAATCGGTATGCATAGCCGTTCTGGATCATTAATTACAGGTTAACATAGGAATAGTCATCAATAAGGACGAAAATTAAGCAAAGACACATTGGAAATTCACAAAGCTTATGTTGTTATGATATGCATTGATAATGTGTAAACCATGAATACTGCAAAGGTTAGATTTGTACATATATGTCGATATAATATTGTTAGTGATGTGTAAAGAAAATCACACCATTTGTAATGTTTACATAAATCTCACACATACTATGTTTTGTTCCTGTTTTACCAGTTGTTTGTTGGAGGGCGTATGTCTTATTTACGTTAATTGTGTTAGTTTGTGCATAGTGGTTTCCAACATACATTGTGTTTTGTTTTTGCTTTGTTTTATTTCGTCTTGTGTACTCTAAGTTGTCAGTTTCTCTAGATTGTCATTTTTAGATTGCCCTTTGGTATTCTCTAACGTTTAGTTATAGAAGACTGATTTGTTTTCCCAAATTCTATTTGGACCCCCACATTTTCAGCCAAACATAAAAATATAGTCAGTATTGTTTGACATTACGGCCTAATCTATTTCATTTCAACACTGTGGTTACTAATTTCAATGGAGAAAGGGGATATGTTTCCTTATAGATTCTTGAGGATCGTTGTTTGTCCTTTTGTCCATTTGCTGTCCTTCTTCGGGCAATTGTAATAGCTCTCCTTCTTCGATTTACGGATTGCAAATACCCTTAGATATATTTCTCCTCTTACATATGTATGATCTTCTTTACTTGTAAACAATAAGTATGTTGTGCCTTATTTTCTCCCCTCGGACAAATAAGCTTTGTAGCTAACAGTGGCCTCTAAGTTAAGCTACCATTTTCCCCTTATATTACTGCAAAAAACTGGTAATTTCAATACAATGTGTGTTGAAAGAAAACAATTGTTTGACGTATATATGTACATCCTTAATCATGTAATAGGTTTATATGATGGCTAGAGAAAGTGACTATCAAGAATGGACAATCAATAGAAACTGGCAACTGCATAACTACCATTACATATTTTCTTTCATTCACAGTTACGATATTTATGTACCAAACTCAATTGATAAATTACTGAAATATTAAATGATAAGATAAAACGGAACAACAAATAAAATTGAACAGATATTTATGTATTTAGTGGTAGAAGGAATCAGTATACCAATATTAATGCTGTGGTTATCCTCGCTGTGACAATTCCACACTGGCGGCATATGATATTTAACATTGACATGATCTGTCCTGTAATACAGCGTCAACGCTATTAGGAAACACATCGCACACGACAATGTACCACGACACAACCATCATCTTAGAGCATTCATTTAGATATAGGCAATCGACATATTATTCTTTGGCTACCCTTTCAAAATCTTCCTACCTGTATATAGACTTTGCAATATGCAAATAATCTTGAATATGTATTGCATGTTCGTTTTACTTTCTATTGTTCGTTGCGGTACAATACGCTTACACATTAGCCATCCATAAATATTAACCGCATAAGTTCCCATCATTTGTTTTTATTTCTTTTGTATTGCGTGTTGACCACACCTTCATCTGTTTGTTTATATCCAATATATATTTTTTTTGAATCGTGGTTTACGAAATTAATTTCGAACTTTTGATTGGTTTTTCGGTATTCTCTAACATTTCTTCAAGTTGGTCTTAATTTGATTGAATAAAGCAGTTACATTCATATCAATAATAATAAATATACTTTAAACCCATAGGTGTTGTGCCTTTACACAATATTTAACGGTCATTGAGATCCGTGTTGCTCATTTATTTTGTCTTTTTGTGTTTTCCTAATATGTGTCTTTACGTTTTGGGTTCCGTGTTGTGATTTCCGCATACAAGCGATGTTCGGTTCGTCTCTACCTCCAGCTGTTTGTAAGAGTGCTCATATCTTATTAACGTTATTTGTGTTTGCTTGCGGATAGTGGTGTCCAACGCATATTGTGTTGTGTTGGTTTTTTCCTTTGGTTTTTTCTTTCTCTTGTGTGACCTGCGTTGTCAATTTCTATGGATTGTCCATTTTGCGTTCCCACCTCAGTATTCTCTATCGTTTATTGACTTTAGCATATTAAATGTTAAGTAAATGTCATCTTGTTTGTATTATATCACAACTGTGGATTAAGGTCAATTCAATGGTTATAATGATGTAATTTATCCCGATCTTGATGTTAATGTCTTAACGATGTTAATAAAATGGTACATTGCACGCTATTTATTAGCATTTACAAAATAAAATAAGTCAATGTTTCTTTTATATTTCATTTCTGCATTTATTGTTACATTACAAAGCCCACTCCGTATGGTATTTCGTGAAAATTGATATTTCACAAAATCGGTATGCATAGCCGTTCTGGATCATTAATTACAGGTTAACATAGGAATAGTCATCAATAAGGACGAAAATTAAGCAAAGACACATTGGAAATTCACAAAGCTTATGTTGTTATGATATGCATTGATAATGTGTAAACCATGAATACTGCAAAGGTTAGATTTGTACATATATGTCGATATAATATTGTTAGTGATGTGTAAAGAAAATCACACCATTTGTAATGTTTACATAAATCTCACACATACTATGTTTGGTTCCTGTTTTACCAGTTGTTTGTTGGAGGGCGTATGTCTTATTTACGTTAATTGTGTTAGTTTGTGCATAGTGGTTTCCAACATACATTGTGTTTTGTTTTTGCTTTGTTTTATTTCGTCTTGTGTACTCTAAGTTGTCAGTTTCTCTAGATTGTCATTTTTAGATTGCCCTTTGGTATTCTCTAACGTTTAGTTATAGAAGACTGATTTGTTTTCCCAAATTCTATTTGGACCCCCACATTTTCAGCCAAACATAAAAATATAGTCAGTATTGTTTGACATTACGGCCTAATCTATTTCATTTCAACACTGTGGTTACTAATTTCAATGGAGAAAGGGGATATGTTTCCTTATAGATTCTTGAGGATCGTTGTTTGTCCTTTTGTCCATTTACTGTCCTTCTTCGGGCAATTGTAATAGCTCTCCTTCTTCGATTTACGGATTGCAAATACCCTTAGATATATTTCTTCTCTTACATATGAATGATCTTCTTTACTTGTAAACAATAAGTATGTTGTGCCTTATTTTCTCCCCTCGGACAAATAAGCTTTGTAGCTAACAGTGGCCTCTAAGTTAAGCTACCATTTTCCCCTTATATTACTGCAAAAAACTGGTAATTTCAATACAATGTGTGTTGAAAGAAAACAATTGTTTGACGTATATATGTACATCCTTAATCATGTAATAGGTTTATATGATGGCTAGAGAAAGTGACTATCAAGAATGGACAATCAATAGAAACTGGCAACTGCATAACTACCATTACATATTTTCTTTCATTCACAGTTACGATATTTATGTACCAAACTCAATTGATAAATTACTGAAATATTAAATGATAAGATAAAACGGAACAACAAATAAAATTGAACAGATATTTATGTATTTAGTGGTAGAAGGAATCAGTATACCAATATTAATGCTGTGGTTATCCTCGCTGTGACAATTCCACACTGGCGGCATATGATATTTAACATTGACATGATCTGTCCTGTAATACAGCGTCAACGCTATTAGGAAACACATCGCACACGACAATGTACCACGACACAACCATCATCTTAGAGCATTCATTTAGATATAGGCAATCGACATATTATTCTTTGGCTACCCTTTCAAAATCTTCCTACCTGTATATAGACTTTGCAATATGCAAATAATCTTGAATATGTATTGCATGTTCGTTTTACTTTCTATTGTTCGTTGCGGTACAATACGCTTACACATTAGCCATCCATAAATATTAACCGCATAAGTTCCCATCATTTGTTTTTATTTCTTTTGTATTGCGTGTTGACCACACCTTCATCTGTTTGTTTATATCCAATATATATTTTTTTTAAATCGTGGTTTACGAAATTAATTTCGAACTTTTGATTGGTTTTTCGGTATTCTCTAACATTTCTTCAAGTTGGTCTTAATTTGATTGAATAAAGCAGTTACATTCATATCAATAATAATAAATACACTTTAAACCCATAGGTGTTGTGCCTTTACACAATATTTAACGGTCATTGAGATCCGTGTTGCTCATTTATTTTGTCTTTTTGTGTTTTCCTAATATGTGTCTTTACGTTTTGGGTTCCGTGTTGTGATTTCCGCATACAAGCGATGTTCGGTTCGTCTCTACCTCCAGTTGTTTGTAAGAGTGCTCATATCTTATTAACGTTATGTGTGTTTGCTTGCGGATAGTGGTGTCCAACGCACATTGTGTTGTGTTGGTTTTTTCCTTTGGTTTTTTCTTTGTCTTGTGTGACCTGCGTTGTCAATTTCTATGGATTGTCCATTTTGCGTTCCCACCTCAGTATTCTCTATCGTTTATTGACTTTAGCATATTAAATGTTAAGTAAATGTCATCTTGTTTGTATTATATCACAACTGTGGATTAAGGTCAATTCAATAGTTATAATGATGTAATTTATCCCGATCTTGATGTTAATGTCTTAACGATGTTAATAAAATGGTACATTGCACGCTATTTATTAGCATTTACAAAATAAAATAAGTCAATGTTTCTTTTATATTTCATTTCTGCATTTATTGTTACATTACAAAGCCCACTCCGTATGGTATTTCGGGAAAATTGACATTTCACAACATCGGTATGCATAGCCGTTCTGGATCATTAATTACAGGTTAACATAGGAATAGTCATCAATAAGGACGAAAATTAAGCAAAGACACATTGGAAATTCACAAAGCTTATGTTGTTATGATATGCATTGATAATGTGTAAACCATGAATACTGCAAAGGTTAGATTTGTACATATATGTCGATATAATATTGTTAGTGATGTGTAAAGAAAATCACACCATTTGTAATGTTTACATAAATCTCACACATACTATGTTTGGTTCCTGTTTTACCAGTTGTTTGTTGGAGGGCGTATGTCTTATTTACGTTAATTGTGTTAGTTTGTGCATAGTGGTTTCCAACATACATTGTGTTTTGTTTTTGCTTTGTTTTATTTCGTCTTGTGTACTCTAAGTTGTCAGTTTCTCTAGATTGTCATTTTTAGATTGCCCTTTGGTATTCTCTAACGTTTAGTTATAGAAGACTGATTTGTTTTCCCAAATTCTATTTGGACCCCCACATTTTCAGCCAAACATAAAAATATAGTCAGTATTGTTTGACATTACGGCCTAATGCTATTTCATTTCAACACTGTGGTTACTAATTTCAATGGAGAAAGGGGATATGTTTCCTTATAGATTCTTGAGGATCGTTGTTTGTCCTTTTGTCCATTTACTGTCCTTCTTCGGGCAATTGTAATAGCTGTCCTTCTTCGATTTACGGATTGCAAATACCCTTAGATATATTTCTCCTCTTACATATGTATGATCTTCTTTACTTGTAAACAATAAGTATGTTGTGCCTTATTTTCTCCCCTCGGACAAATAAGCTTTGTAGCTAACAGTGGCCTCTAAGTTAAGCTACCATTTTCCCCTTATATTACTGCAAAAAACTGGTAATTTCAATACAATGTGTGTTGAAAGAAACCAATTGTTTGACGTATATATGTACATCCTTAATCATGTAATAGGTTTATATGATGGCTAGAGAAAGTGACTATCAAGAATGGACAATCAATAGAAACTGGCAACTGCATAACTACCATTACATATTTTCTTTCATTCACAGTTACGATATTTATGTACCAAACTCAATTGATAAATTACTGAAATATTAAATGATAAGATAAAACGGAACAACAAATAAAATTGAACAGATATTTATGTATTTAGTGGTAGAAGGAATCAGTATACCAATATTAATGCTGTGGTTATCCTCGCTGTGACAATTCCACACTGGCGGCATATGATATTTAACATTGACATGATCTGTCCTGTAATACAGCGTCAACGCTATTAGGAAACACATCGCACACGACAATGTACCACGATACAACCATCATCTTAGAGCATTCATTTAGATATAGGCAATCGACATATTATTCTTTGGCTACCCTTTCAAAATCTTCCTACCTGTATATAGACTTTGCAATATGCAAATAATCTTGAATATGTATTGCATGTTCGTTTTACTTTCTATTGTTCTTTGCGGTACAATACGCTTACACATTAGCCATCCATAAATATTAACCGCATAAGTTCCCACCATTTGTTTTTATTTCTTTTGTATTGCGTGTTGACCACACCTTCATCTGTTTGTTTATATCCAATATATATTTTTTTCGAATCGTGGTTTACGAAATTAATTTCGAACTTTTGATTGGTTTTTCGGTATTCTCTAACATTTCTTCAAGTTGGTCTTAATTTGATTGAATAAAGCAGTTACATTCATATCAATAATAATAAATACACTTTAAACCCATAGGTGTTGTGCCTTTACACAATATTTAACGGTCATTGAGATCCGTGTTGCCCATTTATTTTGTCTTTTTGTGTTTTCCTAATATGTGTCTTTACGTTTTGGGTTCCGTGTTGTGATTTCCGCATACAAGCGATGTTCGGTTCGTCTCTACCTCCAGTTGTTTTTAAGAGTGCTCATATCTTATTAACGTTATGTGTGTTTGCTTGCGGATAGTGGTGTCCAACGCACATTGTGTTGTGTTGGTTTTTTCCTTTGGTTTTTTCTTTGTCTTGTGTGACCTGCGTTGTCAATTTCTATGGATTGTCCATTTTGCGTTCCCACCTCAGTATTCTCTATCGTTTATTGACTTTAGCATATTAAATGTAAAGTAAATGTCATCTTGTTTGTATTATATCACAACTGTGGATTAAGGTCAATTCAATAGTTATAATGATGTAATTTATCCCGATCTTGATGTTAATGTCTTAACGATGTTAATAAAATGGTACATTGCACGCTATTTATTAGCATTTACAAAATAAAATAAGTCAATGTTTCTTTTATATTTCATTTCTGCATTTATTGTTACATTACAAAGCCCACTCCGTATGGTATTTCGGGAAAATTGATATTTCACAAAATCGGTATGCATAGCCGTTCTGGATCATTAATTACAGGTTAACATAGGAATAGTCATCAATAAGGACGAAAATTAAGCAAAGACACATTGGAAATTCACAAAGCTTATGTTGTTATGATATGCATTGATAATGTGTAAACCATGAATACTGCAAAGGTTAGATTTGTACATATATGTCGATATAATATTGTTAGTGATGTGTAAAGAAAATCACACCATTTGTAATGTTTACATAACTCTCACACATACTATGTTTGGTTCCTGTTTTACCAGTTGTTTGTTGGAGGGCGTATGTCTTATTTACGTTAATTGTGTTAGTTTGTGCATAGTGGTTTCCAACATGCATTGCGTTTTGTTTTTGCTTTGTTTTATTTCGTCTTGTGTACTCTAAGTTGTCAGTTTCTCTAGATTGTCATTTTTAGATTGCCCTTTGGTATTCTCTAACGTTTAGTTATAGAAGACTGATTTGTTTTCCCAAATTCTATTTGGACCCCCACATTTTCAGCCAAACATAAAAATATAGTCAGTATTGTTTGACATTACGGCCTAATGCTATTTCATTTCAACACTGTGGTTACTAATTTCAATGGAGAAAGAGGATATGTTTCCTTATAGATTCTTGAGGATCGTTGTTTGTCCTTTTGTCCATTTACTGTCCTTCTTTGGGCAATTGTAATAGCTCTCCTTCTTCGATTTACGGATTGCAAATACCCTTAGATATATTTCTCCTCTTACATATGTATGATCTTCTTTACTTGTAAACAATAAGTATGTTGTGCCTTATTTTCTCCCCTCGGACAAATAAGCTTTGTAGCTAACAGTGGCCTCTAAGTTAAGCTACCATTTTCCCCTTATATTACTGCAAAAAACTGGTAATTTCAATACAATGTGTGTTGAAAGAAAACAATTGTTTGACGTATATATGTACATCCTTAATCATGTAATAGGTTTATATGATGGCTAGAGAAAGTGACTATCAAGAATGGACATTCAATAGAAACTGGCAACTGCATAACTACCATTACATATTTTCTTTCATTCACAGTTACGATATTTATGTACCAAACTCAATTGATAAATTACTGAAATATTAAATGATAAGATAAAACGGAACAACAAATAAAATTGAACAGATATGTATGTATTTAGTGGTAGAAGGAGTCAGTATACCAATATTAATGCTGTGGTTATCCTCGCTGTGACAATTCCACACTGGCGGCATATGATATTTAACATTGACATGATCTGTCCTGTAATACAGCGTCAACGCTATTAGGAAACACATCGCACACGACAATGTACCACGACACAACCATCATCTTAGAGCATTCATTTAGATATAGGCAATCGACATATTATTATTTGGCTACCCTTTCAAAATCTTCCTACCTGTATATAGACTTTGCAATATGCAAATAATCTTGAATATGTATTGCATGTTCGTTTTACTTTCTATTGTTCGTTGTGGTACAGTACGCTTACACATTAGCCATCCATAAATATTAACCGCATAAGTTCCCATCATTTGTTTTTATTTCTTTTGTATTGCGTGTTGACCACACCTTCATCTGTTTGTTTATATCCAATATATATTTTTTTTAAATCGTGGTTTACGAAATTAATTTCGAACTTTTGATTGGTTTTTCGGTATTCTCTAACATTTCTTCAAGTTGGTCTTAATTTGATTGAATAAAGCAGTTACATTCATATCAATAATAATAAATACACTTTAAACCCATAGGTGTTGTGCCTTTACACAATATTTAGCGGTCATTGAGATCCGTGTTGCTCATTTATTTTGTCTTTTTGTGTTTTCCTATTATGTGTCTTTACGTTTTGGGTTCCGTGTTGTGATTTCCGCATACAAGCGATGTTCGGTTCGTCTCTACCTCCAGTTGTTTGTAAGAGTGCTCATATCTTATGAACGTTATTTGTGTTTGCTTGCGGATAGTGGTGTCCAACGCACATTGTGTTGTGTTGGTTTTTTCCGTTGGTTTTTTCTTTGTCTTGTGTGACCTGCGTTGTCAATTTCTATGGATTGTCCATTTTGCGTTCCCACCTCAGTATTCTCTATCGTTTATTGACTTTAGCATATTAAATGTAAAGTAAATGTCATCTTGTTTGTATTATATCACAACTGTGGATTAAGGTCAATTCAATGGTTATAATGATGTAATTTATCCCGATCTTGATGTTAATGTCTTAACGATGTTAATAAAATGGTACATTGCACGCTATTTATTAGCATTTACAAAATAAAATAAGTCAATGTTTCTTTTATATTTCATTTCTGCATTTATTGTTACATTACAAAGCCCACTCCGTATGGTATTTCGGGAAAATTGATATTTCACAAAATCGGTATGCATAGCCGTTCTGGATCATTAATTACAGGTTAACATAGGAATAGTCATCAATAAGGACGAAAATTAAGCAAAGACACATTGGAAATTCACAAAGCTTATGTTGTTATGATATGCATTGATAATGTGTAAACCATGAATACTGCAAAGGTTAGATTTGTACATATATGTCGATATAATATTGTTAGTGATGTGTAAAGAAAATCACACCATTTGTAATGTTTACATAACTCTCACACATACTATGTTTGGTTCCTGTTTTACCAGTTGTTTGTTGGAGGGCGTATGTCTTATTTACGTTAATTGTGTTAGTTTGTGCATAGTGGTTTCCAACATACATTGTGTTTTGTTTTTGCTTTGTTTTATTTCGTCTTGTGTACTCTAAGTTGTCAGTTTCTCTAGATTGTCATTTTTAGATTGCCCTTTGGTATTCTCTAACGTTTAGTTATAGAAGACTGATTTCTTTTCCAAAATTCTATTTGGACCCCCACATTTTCAGCCAAACATAAAAATATAGTCAGTATTGTTTGACATTACGGCCTAATGCTATTTCATTTCAACACTGTGTTTACTAATTTCAATGGAGAAAGAGGATATGTTTCCTTATAGATTCTTGAGGATCGTTGTTTGTCCTTTTGTCCATTTACTGTCCTTCTTTGGGCAATTGTAATAGCTCTCCTTCTTCGATTTACGGATTGCAAATACCCTTAGATATATTTCTCCTCTTACATATGTATGATCTTCTTTACTTGTAAACAATAAGTATGTTGTGCCTTATTTTCTCCCCTCGGACAAATAAGCTTTGTAGCTAACAGTGGCCTCTAAGTTAAGCTACCATTTTCCCCTTATATTACTGCAAAAAACTGGTAATTTCAATACAATGTGTGTTGAAAGAAAACAATTGTTTGACGTATATATGTACATCCTTAATCATGTAATAGGTTTATATGATGGCTAGAGAAAGTGACTATCAAGAATGGACAATCAATAGAAACTGGCAACTGCATAACTACCATTACATATTTTCTTTCATTCACAGTTACGATATTTATGTACCAAACTCAATTGATAAATTACTGAAATATTAAATGATAAGATAAAACGGAACAACAAATAAAATTGAACAGATATGTATGTATTTAGTGGTAGAAGGAGTCAGTATACCAATATTAATGCTGTGGTTATCCTCGCTGTGACAATTCCACACTGGCGGCATATGATATTTAACATTGACATGATCTGTCCTGTAATACAGCGTCAACGCTATTAGGAAACACATCGCACACGACAATGTACCACGACACAACCATCATCTTAGAGCATTCATTTAGATATAGGCAATCGACATATTATTCTTTGGCTACCCTTTCAAAATCTTCCTACCTGTATATAGACTTTGCAATATGCAAATAATCTTGAATATGTATTGCATGTTCGTTTTACTTTCTATTGTTCTTTGCGGTACAATACGCTTACACATTAGCCATCCATAAATATTAACCGCATAAGTTCCCACCATTTGTTTTTATTTCTTTTGTATTGCGTGTTGACCACACCTTCATCTGTTTGTTTATATCCAATATATATTTTTTTCGAATCGTGGTTTACGAAATTAATTTCGAACTTTTGATTGGTTTTTCGGTATTCTCTAACATTTCTTCAAGTTGGTCTTAATTTGATTGAATAAAGCAGTTACATTCATATCAATAATAATAAATACACTTTAAACCCATAGGTGTTGTGCCTTTACACAATATTTAACGGTCATTGAGATCCGTGTTGCCCATTTATTTTGTCTTTTTGTGTTTTCCTAATATGTGTCTTTACGTTTTGGGTTCCGTGTTGTGATTTCCGCATACAAGCGATGTTCGGTTCGTCTCTACCTCCAGTTGTTTTTAAGAGTGCTCATATCTTATTAACGTTATGTGTGTTTGCTTGCGGATAGTGGTGTCCAACGCACATTGTGTTGTGTTGGTTTTTTCCTTTGGTTTTTTCTTTGTCTTGTGTGACCTGCGTTGTCAATTTCTATGGATTGTCCATTTTGCGTTCCCACCTCAGTATTCTCTATCGTTTATTGACTTTAGCATATTAAATGTAAAGTAAATGTCATCTTGTTTGTATTATATCACAACTGTGGATTAAGGTCAATTCAATAGTTATAATGATGTAATTTATCCCGATCTTGATGTTAATGTCTTAACGATGTTAATAAAATGGTACATTGCACGCTATTTATTAGCATTTACAAAATAAAATAAGTCAATGTTTCTTTTATATTTCATTTCTGCATTTATTGTTACATTACAAAGCCCACTCCGTATGGTATTTCGGGAAAATTGATATTTCACAAAATCGGTATGCATAGCCGTTCTGGATCATTAATTACAGGTTAACATAGGAATAGTCATCAATAAGGACGAAAATTAAGCAAAGACACATTGGAAATTCACAAAGCTTATGTTGTTATGATATGCATTGATAATGTGTAAACCATGAATACTGCAAAGGTTAGATTTGTACATATATGTCGATATAATATTGTTAGTGATGTGTAAAGAAAATCACACCATTTGTAATGTTTACATAACTCTCACACATACTATGTTTGGTTCCTGTTTTACCAGTTGTTTGTTGGAGGGCGTATGTCTTATTTACGTTAATTGTGTTAGTTTGTGCATAGTGGTTTCCAACATGCATTGCGTTTTGTTTTTGCTTTGTTTTATTTCGTCTTGTGTACTCTAAGTTGTCAGTTTCTCTAGATTGTCATTTTTAGATTGCCCTTTGGTATTCTCTAACGTTTAGTTATAGAAGACTGATTTGTTTTCCCAAATTCTATTTGGACCCCCACATTTTCAGCCAAACATAAAAATATAGTCAGTATTGTTTGACATTACGGCCTAATGCTATTTCATTTCAACACTGTGGTTACTAATTTCAATGGAGAAAGAGGATATGTTTCCTTATAGATTCTTGAGGATCGTTGTTTGTCCTTTTGTCCATTTACTGTCCTTCTTTGGGCAATTGTAATAGCTCTCCTTCTTCGATTTACGGATTGCAAATACCCTTAGATATATTTCTCCTCTTACATATGTATGATCTTCTTTACTTGTAAACAATAAGTATGTTGTGCCTTATTTTCTCCCCTCGGACAAATAAGCTTTGTAGCTAACAGTGGCCTCTAAGTTAAGCTACCATTTTCCCCTTATATTACTGCAAAAAACTGGTAATTTCAATACAATGTGTGTTGAAAGAAAACAATTGTTTGACGTATATATGTACATCCTTAATCATGTAATAGGTTTATATGATGGCTAGAGAAAGTGACTATCAAGAATGGACATTCAATAGAAACTGGCAACTGCATAACTACCATTACATATTTTCTTTCATTCACAGTTACGATATTTATGTACCAAACTCAATTGATAAATTACTGAAATATTAAATGATAAGATAAAACGGAACAACAAATAAAATTGAACAGATATGTATGTATTTAGTGGTAGAAGGAGTCAGTATACCAATATTAATGCTGTGGTTATCCTCGCTGTGACAATTCCACACTGGCGGCATATGATATTTAACATTGACATGATCTGTCCTGTAATACAGCGTCAACGCTATTAGGAAACACATCGCACACGACAATGTACCACGACACAACCATCATCTTAGAGCATTCATTTAGATATAGGCAATCGACATATTATTATTTGGCTACCCTTTCAAAATCTTCCTACCTGTATATAGACTTTGCAATATGCAAATAATCTTGAATATGTATTGCATGTTCGTTTTACTTTCTATTGTTCGTTGTGGTACAGTACGCTTACACATTAGCCATCCATAAATATTAACCGCATAAGTTCCCATCATTTGTTTTTATTTCTTTTGTATTGCGTGTTGACCACACCTTCATCTGTTTGTTTATATCCAATATATATTTTTTTTAAATCGTGGTTTACGAAATTAATTTCGAACTTTTGATTGGTTTTTCGGTATTCTCTAACATTTCTTCAAGTTGGTCTTAATTTGATTGAATAAAGCAGTTACATTCATATCAATAATAATAAATACACTTTAAACCCATAGGTGTTGTGCCTTTACACAATATTTAGCGGTCATTGAGATCCGTGTTGCTCATTTATTTTGTCTTTTTGTGTTTTCCTATTATGTGTCTTTACGTTTTGGGTTCCGTGTTGTGATTTCCGCATACAAGCGATGTTCGGTTCGTCTCTACCTCCAGTTGTTTGTAAGAGTGCTCATATCTTATGAACGTTATTTGTGTTTGCTTGCGGATAGTGGTGTCCAACGCACATTGTGTTGTGTTGGTTTTTTCCGTTGGTTTTTTCTTTGTCTTGTGTGACCTGCGTTGTCAATTTCTATGGATTGTCCATTTTGCGTTCCCACCTCAGTATTCTCTATCGTTTATTGACTTTAGCATATTAAATGTAAAGTAAATGTCATCTTGTTTGTATTATATCACAACTGTGGATTAAGGTCAATTCAATGGTTATAATGATGTAATTTATCCCGATCTTGATGTTAATGTCTTAACGATGTTAATAAAATGGTACATTGCACGCTATTTATTAGCATTTACAAAATAAAATAAGTCAATGTTTCTTTTATATTTCATTTCTGCATTTATTGTTACATTACAAAGCCCACTCCGTATGGTATTTCGGGAAAATTGATATTTCACAAAATCGGTATGCATAGCCGTTCTGGATCATTAATTACAGGTTAACATAGGAATAGTCATCAATAAGGACGAAAATTAAGCAAAGACACATTGGAAATTCACAAAGCTTATGTTGTTATGATATGCATTGATAATGTGTAAACCATGAATACTGCAAAGGTTAGATTTGTACATATATGTCGATATAATATTGTTAGTGATGTGTAAAGAAAATCACACCATTTGTAATGTTTACATAACTCTCACACATACTATGTTTGGTTCCTGTTTTACCAGTTGTTTGTTGGAGGGCGTATGTCTTATTTACGTTAATTGTGTTAGTTTGTGCATAGTGGTTTCCAACATACATTGTGTTTTGTTTTTGCTTTGTTTTATTTCGTCTTGTGTACTCTAAGTTGTCAGTTTCTCTAGATTGTCATTTTTAGATTGCCCTTTGGTATTCTCTAACGTTTAGTTATAGAAGACTGATTTCTTTTCCAAAATTCTATTTGGACCCCCACATTTTCAGCCAAACATAAAAATATAGTCAGTATTGTTTGACATTACGGCCTAATGCTATTTCATTTCAACACTGTGTTTACTAATTTCAATGGAGAAAGAGGATATGTTTCCTTATAGATTCTTGAGGATCGTTGTTTGTCCTTTTGTCCATTTACTGTCCTTCTTTGGGCAATTGTAATAGCTCTCCTTCTTCGATTTACGGATTGCAAATACCCTTAGATATATTTCTCCTCTTACATATGTATGATCTTCTTTACTTGTAAACAATAAGTATGTTGTGCCTTATTTTCTCCCCTCGGACAAATAAGCTTTGTAGCTAACAGTGGCCTCTAAGTTAAGCTACCATTTTCCCCTTATATTACTGCAAAAAACTGGTAATTTCAATACAATGTGTGTTGAAAGAAAACAATTGTTTGACGTATATATGTACATCCTTAATCATGTAATAGGTTTATATGATGGCTAGAGAAAGTGACTATCAAGAATGGACAATCAATAGAAACTGGCAACTGCATAACTACCATTACATATTTTCTTTCATTCACAGTTACGATATTTATGTACCAAACTCAATTGATAAATTACTGAAATATTAAATGATAAGATAAAACGGAACAACAAATAAAATTGAACAGATATGTATGTATTTAGTGGTAGAAGGAGTCAGTATACCAATATTAATGCTGTGGTTATCCTCGCTGTGACAATTCCACACTGGCGGCATATGATATTTAACATTGACATGATCTGTCCTGTAATACAGCGTCAACGCTATTAGGAAACACATCGCACACGACAATGTACCACGACACAACCATCATCTTAGAGCATTCATTTAGATATAGGCAATCGACATATTATTCTTTGGCTACCCTTTCAAAATCTTCCTACCTGTATATAGACTTTGCAATATGCAAATAATCTTGAATATGTATTGCATGTTCGTTTTACTTTCTATTGTTCGTTGTGGTACAGTACGCTTACACATTAGCCATCCATAAATATTAACCGCATAAGTTCCCATCATTTGTTTTTATTTCTTTTGTATTGCGTGTTGACCACACCTTCATCTGTTTGTTTATATCCAATATATATTTTTTTTAAATCGTGGTTTACGAAATTAATTTCGAACTTTTGATTGGTTTTTCGGTATTCTCTAACATTTCTTCAAGTTGGTCTTAATTTGATTGAATAAAGCAGTTACATTCATATCAATAATAATAAATACACTTTAAACCCATAGGTGTTGTGCCTTTACACAATATTTAGCGGTCATTGAGATCCGTGTTGCTCATTTATTTTGTCTTTTTGTGTTTTCCTATTATGTGTCTTTACGTTTTGGGTTCCGTGTTGTGATTTCCGCATACAAGCGATGTTCGGTTCGTCTCTACCTCCAGTTGTTTGTAAGAGTGCTCATATCTTATTAACGTTATTTGTGTTTGCTTGCGGATAGTGGTGTCCAACGCACATTGTGTTGTGTTGGTTTTTTCCTTTGGTTTTTTCTTTGTCTTGTGTGACCTGCGTTGTCAATTTCTATGGATTGTCCATTTTGCGTTCCCACCTCAGTATTCTCTATCGTTTATTGACTTTAGCATATTAAATGTAAAGTAAATGTCATCTTGTTTGTATTATATCACAACTGTGGATTAAGGTCAATTCAATAGTTATAATGATGTAATTTATCCCGATCTTGATGTTAATGTCTTAACGATGTTAATAAAATGGTACATTGCACGCTATTTATTAGCATTTACAAAATAAAATAAGTCAATGTTTCTTTTATATTTCATTTCTGCATTTATTGTTACATTACAAAGCCCACTCCGTATGGTATTTCCGGAAAATTGATATTTCACAAAATCGGTATGCATAGCCGTTCTGGATCATTAATTACAGGTTAACATAGGAATAGTCATCAATAAGGACGAAAATTAAGCAAAGACACATTGGAAATTCACAAAGCTTATGTTGTTATGATATGCATTGATAATGTGTAAACCATGAATACTGCAAAGGTTAGATTTGTACATATATGTCGATATAATATTGTTAGTGATGTGTAAAGAAAATCACACCATTTGTAATGTTTACATAAATCTCACACATACTATGTTTGGTTCCTGTTTTACCAGTTGTTTGTTGGAGGGCGTATGTCTTATTTACGTTAATTGTGTTAGTTTGTGCATAGTGGTTTCCAACATACATTGTGTTTTGTTTTTGCTTTGTTTTATTTCGTCTTGTGTACTCTAAGTTGTCAGTTTCTCTAGATTGTCATTTTTAGATTGCCCTTTGGTATTCTCTAACGTTTAGTTATAGAAGACTGATTTGTTTTCCCAAATTCTATTTGGACCCCCACATTTTCAGCCAAACATAAAAATATAGTCAGTATTGTTTGACATAACGGCCTAATGTTATTTCATTTCAACACTGTGATTACTAATTTCAATGGAGAAGGGGGATATGTTTCCTTATAGATTCTTGAGGATCGTTGTTTGTCCTTTTGTCCATTTACTGTCCTTCTTCGGGCAATTGTAATAGTTGTCCTTCTTCGATTTACGATTGCAAATACCCTTAGATATATTTCTCCTCTTACATATGTATGATCCTCTTTACTTGTAAACAATAAGTAGGTTGTGCCTTATTTTCTCCCCTCGGAAAAATAAGCTTTGTAGCTAACAGTGGCCTCTAAGTTAAGCTACCATTTTCCCCTTATATTACTGCAAAACACTGGTAATTTCAATAAAATGTGTGTTGAAAGAAAAATGTTTTTGACGTATATATGTACATCCTTAATCATGTAATAGGTTTATATAATGGCTAGAGAAAGTGTCTATCTAGAATGGACAATCATTAGAATCTGGCAACTGCATAACTACCATTACATATTTTCTTTCATTCAGAGTTACGATATTTATGTACCAAACTCAATTGATAAATTACTGAAATATTAAATGATAAGATAAAACGGAACAACAAATAAAATTGAACAGATATTTATGTATTTAGTGGTAGAAGGAATCAGTATACCAATATTAATGCTGTGGTTATCCTCGCTGTGACAATTCCACACTGGCGGCATATGATATTTAACATTGACATGATCTGTCCTGTAATACAGCGTCAACGCTATTAGGAAACACATCGCACACGACAATGTACCACGATACAACCATCATCTTAGAGCATTCAATTAGATATAGGCAATCGACATATTATTCTTTGGCTACCCTTTCAAAATCTTCCTACATGTATATAGACTTTGCAATATGCAAATAATCTTGAATATGTATTGCATGTTCGTTTTACTTTCTATTGTTCGTTGCGGTACAATACGCTTACACATTAGCCATCCATAAATATTAACCGCATAAGTTCCCATCATTTGTTTTTATTTCTTTTGTATTGCGTGTTGACCACACCTTCATCTGTTTGTTTATATCCAATATATATTTTTTTTGAATCGTGGTTTACGAAATTAATTTCGAACTTTTGATTGGTTTTTCGGTATTCTCTAACATTTCTTCAAGTTGGTCTTAATTTGATTGAATAAAGCAGTTACATTCATATCAATAATAATAAATATACTTTAAACCCATAGGTGTTGTGCCTTTACACAATATTTAACGGTCATTGAGATCCGTGTTGCTCATTTATTTTGTCTTTTTGTGTTTTCCTAATATGTGTCTTTACGTTTTGGGTTCCGTGTTGTGATTTCCGCATACAAGCGATGTTCGGTTCGTCTCTACCTCCAGTTGTTTGTAAGAGTGCTCATATCTTATTAACGTTATGTGTGTTTGCTTGTGGATAGTGGTGTCCAACGCACATTGTGTTGTGTTGGTTTTTTCCTTTGGTTATTTCTTTGTCTTGTGTGACCTGCGTTGTCAATTTCTATGGATTGTCCATTTTGCGTTCCCACCTCAGTATTCTCTATCGTTTATTGACTTTAGCATATTAAATGTTAAGTAAATGTCATCTTGTTTGTATTATATCACAACTGTGGATTAAGGTCAATTCAATGGTTATAATGATGTAATTTATCCCGATCTTGATGTTAATGTCTTAACGATGTTAATAAAATGGTACATTGCACGCTATTTATTAGCATTTACAAAATAAAATAAGTCAATGTTTCTTTTATATTTCATTTCTGCATTTATTGTTACATTACAAAGCCCACTCCGTATGGTATTTCGTGAAAATTGATATTTCACAAAATCGGTATGCATAGCCGTTCTGGATCATTAATTACAGGTTAACATAGGAATAGTCATCAATAAGGACGAAAATTAAGCAAAGACACATTGGAAATTCACAAAGCTTATGTTGTTATGATATGCATTGATAATGTGTAAACCATGAATACTGCAAAGGTTAGATTTGTACATATATGTCGATATAATATTGTTAGTGATGTGTAAAGAAAATCACACCATTTGTAATGTTTACATAAATCTCACACATACTATGTTTGGTTCCTGTTTTACCAGTTGTTTGTTGGAGGGCGTATGTCTTATTTACGTTAATTGTGTTAGTTTGTGCATAGTGGTTTCCAACATACATTGTGTTTTGTTTTTGCTTTGTTTTATTTCGTCTTGTGTACTCTAAGTTGTCAGTTTCTCTAGATTGTCATTTTTAGATTGCCCTTTGGTATTCTCTAACGTTTAGTTATAGAAGACTGATTTGTTTTCCCAAATTCTATTTGGACCCCCACATTTTCAGCCAAACATAAAAATATAGTCAGTATTGTTTGACATTACGGCCTAATCTATTTCATTTCAACACTGTGGTTACTAATTTCAATGGAGAAAGGGGATATGTTTCCTTATAGATTCTTGAGGATCGTTGTTTGTCCTTTTGTCCATTTACTGTCCTTCTTCGGGCAATTGTAATAGCTCTCCTTCTTCGATTTACGGATTGCAAATACCCTTAGATATATTTCTCCTCTTACATATGTATGATCTTCTTTACTTGTAAACAATAAGTATGTTGTGCCTTATTTTCTCCCCTCGGACAAATAAGCTTTGTAGCTAACAGTGGCCTCTAAGTTAAGCTACCATTTTCCCCTTATATTACTGCAAAAAACTGGTAATTTCAATACAATGTGTGTTGAAAGAAAACAATTGTTTGACGTATATATGTACATCCTTAATCATGTAATAGGTTTATATGATGGCTAGAGAAAGTGACTATCAAGAATGGACAATCAATAGAAACTGGGAACTGCATAACTACCATTACATATTTTCTTTCATTCACAGTTACGATATTTATGTACCAAACTCAATTGATAAATTACTGAAATATTAAATGATAAGATAAAACGGAACAACAAATAAAATTGAACAGATATTTATGTATTTAGTGGTAGAAGGAATCAGTATACCAATATTAATGCTGTGGTTATCCTCGCTGTGACAATTCCACACTGGCGGCATATGATATTTAACATTGACATGATCTGTCCTGTAATACAGCGTCAACGCTATTAGGAAACACATCGCACACGACAATGTGCCACGACACAACCATCATCTTAGAGCATTCATTTAGATATAGGCAATCGACATATTATTCTTTGGCTACCCTTTCAAAATCTTCCTACCTGTATATAGACTTTGCAATATGCAAATAATCTTGAATATGTATTGCATGTTCGTTTTACTTTCTATTGTTCGTTGCGGTACAATACGCTTACACATTAGCCATCCATAAATATTAACCGCATAAGTTCCCATCATTTGTTTTTATTTCTTTTGTATTGCGTGTTGACCACACCTTCATCTGTTTGTTTATATCCAATATATATTTTTGTTAAATCGTGGTTTACGAAATTAATTTCGAACTTTTGATTGGTTTTTCGGTATTCTCTAACATTTCTTCAAGTTGGTCTTAATTTGATTGAATAAAGCAGTTACATTCATATCAATAATAATAAATACACTTTAAACCCATAGGTGTTGTGCCTTTACACAATATTTAACGGTCATTGAGATCCGTGTTGCTCATTTATTTTGTCTTTTTGTGTTTTCCTAATATGTGTCTTTACGTTTTGGGTTCCGTGTTGTGATTTCCGCATACAAGCGATGTTCGGTTCGTCTCTACCTCCAGTTGTTTGTAAGAGTGCTCATATCTTATTAACGTTATGTGTGTTTGCTTGCGGATAGTGGTGTCCAACGCACATTGTGTTGTGTTGGTTTTTTCCTTTGGTTTTTTCTTTGTCTTGTGTGACCTGCGTTGTCAATTTCTATGGATTGTCCATTTTGCGTTCCCACCTCAGTATTCTCTATCGTTTATTGACTTTAGCATATTAAATGTTAAGTAAATGTCATCTTGTTTGTATTATATCACAACTGTGGATTAAGGTCAATTCAATAGTTATAATGATGTAATTTATCCCGATCTTGATGTTGATGTCTTAACGATGTTAATAAAATGGTACATTGCACGCTATTTATTAGCATTTACAAAATAAAATAAGTCAATGTTTCTTTTATATTTCATTTCTGCATTTATTGTTACATTACAAAGCCCACTCCGTATGGTATTTCGGGAAAATTGACATTTCACAAAATCGGTATGCATAGCCGTTCTGGATCATTAATTACAGGTTAGCATAGGAATAGTCATCAATAAGGACGAAAATTAAGCAAAGACACATTGGAAATTCACAAAGCTTATGTTGTTATGATATGCATTGATAATGTGTAAACCATGAATACTGCAAAGGTTAGATTTGTACATATATGTCGATATAATATTGTTAGTGATGTGTAAAGAAAATCACACCATTTGTAATGTTTACATAAATCTCACACATACTATGTTTGGTTCCTGTTTTACCAGTTGTTTGTTGGAGGGTGTATGTCTTATTTACGTTAATTGTGTTAGTTTGTGCATAGTGGTTTCCAACATACATTGTGTTTTGTTTTTGCTTTGTTTTATTTCGTCTTGTGTATTCTAAGTTGTCAGTTTATCTAGATTGTCATTTTTAGATTGCCCTTTGGTATTCTCTAACGTTTAGTTATAGAAGACTGATTTGTTTTCCCAAATTCTATTTGGACCCCCACATTTTCAGCCAAACATAAAAATATAGTCAGTATTGTTTGACATAACGGCCTAATGTTATTTCATTTCAACACTGTGATTACTAATTTCAATGGAGAAGGGGGATATGTTTCCTTATAGATTCTTGAGGATCGTTGTTTGTCCTTTTGTCCATTTACTGTCCTTCTTCGGGCAATTGTAATAGTTGTCCTTCTTCGATTTACGATTGCAAATACCCTTAGATATATTTCTCCTCTTACATATGTATGATCCTCTTTACTTGTAAACAATAAGTAGGTTGTGCCTTATTTTCTCCCCTCGGAAAAATAAGCTTTGTAGCTAACAGTGGCCTCTAAGTTAAGCTACCATTTTCCCCTTATATTACTGCAAAACACTGGTAATTTCAATAAAATGTGTGTTGAAAGAAAAATGTTTTTGACGTATATATGTACATCCTTAATCATGTAATAGGTTTATATAATGGCTAGAGAAAGTGTCTATCTAGAATGGACAATCATTAGAAACTGGCAACTGCATAACTACCATTACATATTTTCTTTCATTCAGAGTTACGATATTTATGTACCAAACTCAATTGATAAATTACTGAAATATTAAATGATAAGATAAAACGGAACAACAAATAAAATTGAACAGATATTTATGTATTTAGTGGTAGAAGGAATCAGTATACCAATATTAATGCTGTGGTTATCCTCGCTGTGACAATTCCACACTGGCGGCATATGATATTTAACATTGACATGATCTGTCCTGTAATACAGCGTCAACGCTATTAGGAAACACATCGCACACGACAATGTACCACGATACAACCATCATCTTAGAGCATTCATTTAGATATAGGCAATCGACATATTATTCTTTGGCTACCCTTTCAAAATCTTCCTACCTGTATATAGACTTTGCAATATGCAAATAATCTTGAATATGTATTGCATGTTCGTTTTACTTTCTATTGTTCGTTGCGGTACAATACGCTTACACATTAGCCATCCATAAATATTAACCGCATAAGTTCCCATCATTTGTTTTTATTTCTTTTGTATTGCGTGTTGACCACACCTTCATCTGTTTGTTTATATCCAATATATATTTTTGTTAAATCGTGGTTTACGAAATTAATTTCGAACTTTTGATTGGTTTTTCGGTATTCTCTAACATTTCTTCAAGTTGGTCTTAATTTGATTGAATAAAGCAGTTACATTCATATCAATAATAATAAATACACTTTAAACCCATAGGTGTTGTGCCTTTACACAATATTTAACGGTCATTGAGATCCGTGTTGCTCATTTATTTTGTCTTTTTGTGTTTTCCTAATATGTGTCTTTACGTTTTGGGTTCCGTGTTGTGATTTCCGCATACAAGCGATGTTCGGTTCGTCTCTACCTCCAGTTGTTTGTAAGAGTGCTCATATCTTATTAACGTTATGTGTGTTTGCTTGCGGATAGTGGTGTCCAACGCACATTGTGTTGTGTTGGTTTTTTCCTTTGGTTTTTTCTTTGTCTTGTGTGACCTGCGTTGTCAATTTCTATGGATTGTCCATTTTGCGTTCCCACCTCAGTATTCTCTATCGTTTATTGACTTTAGCATATTAAATGTTAAGTAAATGTCATCTTGTTTGTATTATATCACAACTGTGGATTAAGGTCAATTCAATAGTTATAATGATGTAATTTATCCCGATCTTGATGTTGATGTCTTAACGATGTTAATAAAATGGTACATTGCACGCTATTTATTAGCATTTACAAAATAAAATAAGTCAATGTTTCTTTTATATTTCATTTCTGCATTTATTGTTACATTACAAAGCCCACTCCGTATGGTATTTCGGGAAAATTGACATTTCACAAAATCGGTATGCATAGCCGTTCTGGATCATTAATTACAGGTTAGCATAGGAATAGTCATCAATAAGGACGAAAATTAAGCAAAGACACATTGGAAATTCACAAAGCTTATGTTGTTATGATATGCATTGATAATGTGTAAACCATGAATACTGCAAAGGTTAGATTTGTACATATATGTCGATATAATATTGTTAGTGATGTGTAAAGAAAATCACACCATTTGTAATGTTTACATAAATCTCACACATACTATGTTTGGTTCCTGTTTTACCAGTTGTTTGTTGGAGGGTGTATGTCTTATTTACGTTAATTGTGTTAGTTTGTGCATAGTGGTTTCCAACATACATTGTGTTTTGTTTTTGCTTTGTTTTATTTCGTCTTGTGTATTCTAAGTTGTCAGTTTATCTAGATTGTCATTTTTAGATTGCCCTTTGGTATTCTCTAACGTTTAGTTATAGAAGACTGATTTGTTTTCCCAAATTCTATTTGGACCCCCACATTTTCAGCCAAACATAAAAATATAGTCAGTATTGTTTGACATAACGGCCTAATGTTATTTCATTTCAACACTGTGATTACTAATTTCAATGGAGAAGGGGGATATGTTTCCTTATAGATTCTTGAGGATCGTTGTTTGTCCTTTTGTCCATTTACTGTCCTTCTTCGGGCAATTGTAATAGTTGTCCTTCTTCGATTTACGATTGCAAATACCCTTAGATATATTTCTCCTCTTACATATGTATGATCCTCTTTACTTGTAAACAATAAGTAGGTTGTGCCTTATTTTCTCCCCTCGGAAAAATAAGCTTTGTAGCTAACAGTGGCCTCTAAGTTAAGCTACCATTTTCCCCTTATATTACTGCAAAACACTGGTAATTTCAATAAAATGTGTGTTGAAAGAAAAATGTTTTTGACGTATATATGTACATCCTTAATCATGTAATAGGTTTATATAATGGCTAGAGAAAGTGTCTATCTAGAATGGACAATCATTAGAAACTGGCAACTGCATAACTACCATTACATATTTTCTTTCATTCAGAGTTACGATATTTATGTACCAAACTCAATTGATAAATTACTGAAATATTAAATGATAAGATAAAACGGAACAACAAATAAAATTGAACAGATATTCATGTATTTAGTGGTAGAAGGAATCAGTATACCAATATTAATGCTGTGGTTATCCTCGCTGTGACAATTCCACACTGGCGGCATATGATATTTAACATTGACATGATCTGTCCTGTAATACAGCGTCAACGCTATTAGGAAACACATCGCACACGACAATGTACCACGATACAACCATCATCTTAGAGCATTCATTTAGATATAGGCAATCGACATATTATTCTTTGGCTACCCTTTCAAAATCTTCCTACCTGTATATAGACTTTGCAATATGCAAATAATCTTGAATATGTATTGCATGTTCGTTTTACTTTCTATTGTTCGTTGCGGTACAATACGCTTACACATTAGCCATCCATAAATATTAACCGCATAAGTTCCCATCATTTGTTTTTATTTCTTTTGTATTGCGTGTTGACCACACCTTCATCTGTTTGTTTATATCCAATATATATTTTTTTTAAATCGTGGTTTACGAAATTAATTTCGAACTTTTGATTGGTTTTTCGGTATTCTCTAACATTTCTTCAAGTTGGTCTTAATTTGATTGAATAAAGCAGTTACATTCATATCAATAATAATAAATACACTTTAAACCCATAGGTGTTGTGCCTTTACACAATATTTAACGGTCATTGAGATCCGTGTTGCTCATTTATTTTGTCTTTTTGTGTTTTCCTAATATGTGTCTTTACGTTTTGGGTTCCGTGTTGTGATTTCCGCATACAAGCGATGTTCGGTTCGTCTCTACCTCCAGTTGTTTGTAAGAGTGCTCATATCTTATTAACGTTATGTGTGTTTGCTTGCGGATAGTGGTGTCCAACGCACTTTGTGTTGTGTTGGTTTTTTCCTTTGGTTTTTTCTTTCTCTTGTGTGACCTGCGTTGTCAATTTCTATGGATTGTCCATTTTGCGTTCCCACCTCAGTATTCTCTATCGTTTATTGACTTTAGCATATTAAATGTTAAGTAAATGTCATCTTGTTTGTATTATATCACAACTGTGGATTAAGGTCAATTCAATAGTTATAATGATGTAATTTATCCCGATCTTGATGTTAATGTCTTAACGATGTTAATAAAATGGTACATTGCACGCTATTTATTAGCATTTACAAAATAAAATAAGTCAATGTTTCTTTTATATTTCATTTCTGCATTTATTGTTACATTACAAAGCCCACTCCGTATGGTATTTCGGGAAAATTGACATTTCACAAAATCGGTATGCATAGCCGTTCTGGATCATTAATTACAGGTTAACATAGGAATAGTCATCAATAAGGACGAAAATTAAGCAAAGACACATTGGAAATTCACAAAGCTTATGTTGTTATGATATGCATTGATAATGTGTAAACCATGAATACTGCAAAGGTTAGATTTGTACATATATGTCGATATAATATTGTTAGTGATGTGTAAAGAAAATCACACCATTTGTAATGTTTACATAAATCTCACACATACTATGCTTGGTTCCTGTTTTACCAGTTGTTTGTTGGAGGGTGTATGTCTTATTTACGTTAATTGTGTTAGTTTGTGCATAGTGGTTTCCAACATACATTGTGTTTTGTTTTTGCTTTGTTTTATTTCGTCTTGTGTACTCTAAGTTGTCAGTTTCTCTAGATTGTCATTTTTAGATTGCCCTTTGGTATTCTCTAACGTTTAGCTATAGAAGACTGATTTGTTTTCCCAAATTCTATTTGGACCCCCACATTTTCAGCCAAACATAAAAATATAGTCAGTATTGTTTGACATAACGGCCTAATGTTATTTCATTTCAACACTGTGATTACTAATTTCAATGGAGAAGGGGGATATGTTTCCTTATAGATTCTTGAGGATCGTTGTTTGTCCTTTTGTCCATTTACTGTCCTTCTTCGGGCAATTGTAATAGTTGTCCTTCTTCGATTTACGATTGCAAATACCCTTAGATATATTTCTCCTCTTACATATGTATGATCCTCTTTACTTTTAAACAATAAGTAGGTTGTGCCTTATTTTCTCCCCTCGGAAAAATAAGCTTTGTAGCTAACAGTGGCCTCTAAGTTAAGCTACCATTTTCCCCTTATATTACTGCAAAACACTGGTAATTTCAATAAAATGTGTGTTGAAAGAAAAATGTTTTTGACGTATATATGTACATCCTTAATCATGTAATAGGTTTATATAATGGCTAGAGAAAGTGTCTATCTAGAATGGACAATCATTAGAAACTGGCAACTGCATAACTACCATTACATATTTTCTTTCATTCAGAGTTACGATATTTATGTACCAAACTCAATTGATAAATTACTGAAATATTAAATGATAAGATAAAACGGAACAACAAATAAAATTGAACAGATATTTATGTATTTAGTGGTAGAAGGAATCAGTATACCAATATTAATGCTGTGGTTATCCTCGCTGTGACAATTCCACACTGGCGGCATATGATATTTAACATTGACATGATCTGTCCTGTAATACAGCGTCAACGCTATTAGGAAACACATCGCACACGACAATGTACCACGATACAACCATCATCTTAGAGCATTCATTTAGATATAGGCAATCAACATATTATTCTTTGGCTACCCTTTCAAAATCTTCCTACCTGTATATAGACTTTGCAATATGCAAATAATCTTGAATATGTATTGCATGTTCGTTTTACTTTCTATTGTTCGTTGCGGTACAATACGCTTACACATTAGCCATCCATAAATATTAACCGCATAAGTTCCCATCATTTGTTTTTATTTCTTTTGTATTGCGTGTTGACCACACCTTCATCTGTTTGTTTATATCCAATATATATTTTTTTTGAATCGTGGTTTACGAAATTAATTTCGAACTTTTGATTGGTTTTTCGGTATTCTCTAACATTTCTTCAAGTTGGTCTTAATTTGATTGAATAAAGCAGTTACATTCATATCAATAATAATAAATATACTTTAAACCCATAGGTGTTGTGCCTTTACACAATATTTAACGGTCATTGAGATCCGTGTTGCTCATTTATTTTGTCTTTTTGTGTTTTCCTAATATGTGTCTTTACGTTTTGGGTTCCGTGTTGTGATTTCCGCATACAAGCGATGTTCGGTTCGTCTCTACCTCCAGCTGTTTGTAAGAGTGCTCATATCTTATTAACGTTATTTGTGTTTGCTTGCGGATAGTGGTGTCCAACGCATATTGTGTTGTGTTGGTTTTTTCCTTTGGTTTTTTCTTTGTCTTGTGTGACAATATTGTCAATTTCTATGGATTGTCCATTTTGCGTTCCCACCTCAGTATTCTCTATCGTTTATTGACTTTAGCATATTAAATGTTAAGTAAATGTCATCTTGTTTGTATTATATCACAACTGTGGATTAAGGTCAATTCAATAGTTATAATGATGTAATTTATCCCGATCTTGATGTTAATGTCTTAACGATGTTAATAAAATGGTACATTGCACGCTATTTATTAGCATTTACAAAATAAGATAAGTCAATGTTTCTTTTATATTTCATTTCTGCATTTATTGTTACATTACAACACCCACTCCGTATGGTATTTCGGGAAAATTGACATTTCACAAAATCGGTATGCATAGCCGTTCTGGATCATTAATTACAGGTTAACATAGGAATAGTCATCAATAAGGACGAAAATTAAGCAAAGACACATTGGAAATTCACAAAGCTTATGTTGTTATGATATGCATTGATAATGTGTAAACCATGAATACTGCAAAGGTTAGATTTGTACATATATGTCGATATAATATTATTAGTGATGTGTAAAGAAAATCACACCATTTGTAATGTTTACATAAATCTCACACATACTATGTTTGGTTCCTGTTTTACCAGTTGTTTGTTGGAGGGCGTATGTCTTATTTACGTTAATTGTGTTAGTTTGTGCATAGTGGTTTCAAACATACATTGTGTTTTGTTTTTGCTTTGTTTTATTTCGTCTTGTGTACTCTAAGTTGTCAGTTTCTCTAGATTGTCATTTTTAGATTGCCCTTTGGTATTCTCTAACGTTTAGTTATAGAAGACTGATTTGTTTTCCCAAATTCTATTTGGACCCCCACATTTTCAGCCAAGCATAAAAATATAGTCAGTATTGTTTGACATAACGGCCTAATGTTATTTCATTTCAACACTGTGATTACTAATTTCAATGGAGAAGGGGGATATGTTTCCTTATAGATTCTTGAGGATCGTTGTTTGTCCTTTTGTCCATTTACTGTCCTTCTTCGGGCAATTGTAATAGTTGTCCTTCTTCGATTTACGATTGCAAATACCCTTAGATATATTTCTCCTCTTACATATGTATGATCCTCTTTACTTGTAAACAATAAGTAGGTTGTGCCTTATTTTCTCCCCTCGGAAAAATAAGCTTTGTAGCTAACAGTGGCCTCTAAGTTAAGCTACCATTTTCCCCTTATATTACTGCAAAACACTGGTAATTTCAATAAAATGTGTGTTGAAAGAAAAATGTTTTTGACGTATATATGTACATCCTTAATCATGTAATAGGTTTATATAATGGCTAGAGAAAGTGTCTATCTAGAATGGACAATCATTAGAATCTGGCAACTGCATAACTACCATTACATATTTTCTTTCATTCAGAGTTACGATATTTATGTACCAAACTCAATTGATAAATTACTGAAATATTAAATGATAAGATAAAACGGAACAACAAATAAAATTGAACAGATATTTATGTATTTAGTGGTAGAAGGAATCAGTATACCAATATTAATGCTGTGGTTATCCTCGCTGTGACAATTCCACACTGGCGGCATATGATATTTAACATTGACATGATCTGTCCTGTAATACAGCGTCAACGCTATTAGGAAACACATCGCACACGACAATGTACCACGATACAACCATCATCTTAGAGCATTCAATTAGATATAGGCAATCGACATATTATTCTTTGGCTACCCTTTCAAAATCTTCCTACCTGTATATAGACTTTGCAATATGCAAATAATCTTGAATATGTATTGCATGTTCGTTTTACTTTCTATTGTTCGTTGCGGTACAATACGCTTACACATTAGCCATCCATAAATATTAACCGCATAAGTTCCCATCATTTGTTTTTATTTCTTTTGTATTGCGTGTTGACCACACCTTCATCTGTTTGTTTATATCCAATATATATTTTTTTTGAATCGTGGTTTACGAAATTAATTTCGAACTTTTGATTGGTTTTTCGGTATTCTCTAACATTTCTTCAAGTTGGTCTTAATTTGATTGAATAAAGCAGTTACATTCATATCAATAATAATAAATATACTTTAAACCCATAGGTGTTGTGCCTTTACACAATATTTAACGGTCATTGAGATCCGTGTTGCTCATTTATTTTGTCTTTTTGTGTTTTCCTAATATGTGTCTTTACGTTTTGGGTTCCGTGTTGTGATTTCCGCATACAAGCGATGTTCGGTTCGTCTCTACCTCCAGCTGTTTGTAAGAGTGCTCATATCTTATTAACGTTATTGTGTTTGCTTGCGGATAGTGGTGTCCAACGCATATTGTGTTGTGTTGGTTTTTTCCTTTGGTTTTTTCTTTGTCTTGTGTGACAATATTGTCAATTTCTATGGATTGTCCATTTTGCGTTCCCACCTCAGTATTCTCTATCGTTTATTGACTTTAGCATATTAAATGTAAAGTAAATGTCATCTTTTTTGTATTATATCACAACTGTGGATTAAGGTCAATTCAATGGTTATAATGATGTAATTTATCCCGATCTTGATGTTAATGTCTTAACGATGTTAATAAAATGGTACATTGCACGCTATTTATTAGCATTTACAAAATAAAATAAGTCAATGTTTCTTTTATATTTCATTTCTGCATTTATTGTTACATTACAAAGCCCACTCCGTATGGTATTTCGGGAAAATTGATATTTCACAAAATCGGTATGCATAGCCGTTCTGGATCATTAATTACAGGTTAACATAGGAATAGTCATCAATAAGGACGAAAATTAAGCAAAGACACATTGGAAATTCACAAAGCTTATGTTGTTATGATATGCATTGATAATGTGTAAACCATGAATACTGCAAAGGTTAGATTTGTACATATATGTCGATATAATATTGTTAGTGATGTGTAAAGAAAATCACACCATTTGTAATGTTTACATAACTCTCACACATACTATGTTTGGTTCCTGTTTTACCAGTTGTTTGTTGGAGGGCGTATGTCTTATTTACGTTAATTGTGTTAGTTTGTGCATAGTGGTTTCCAACATGCATTGCGTTTTGTTTTTGCTTTGTTTTATTTCGTCTTGTGTACTCTAAGTTGTCAGTTTCTCTAGATTGTCATTTTTAGATTGCCCTTTGGTATTCTCTAACGTTTAGTTATAGAAGACTGATTTGTTTTCCCAAATTCTATTTGGACCCCCACATTTTCAGCCAAACATAAAAATATAGTCAGTATTGTTTGACATTACGGCCTAATGCTATTTCATTTCAACACTGTGGTTACTAATTTCAATGGAGAAAGAGGATATGTTTCCTTATAGATTCTTGAGGATCGTTGTTTGTCCTTTTGTCCATTTACTGTCCTTCTTTGGGCAATTGTAATAGCTCTCCTTCTTCGATTTACGGATTGCAAATACCCTTAGATATATTTCTCCTCTTACATATGTATGATCTTCTTTACTTGTAAACAATAAGTATGTTGTGCCTTATTTTCTCCCCTCGGACAAATAAGCTTTGTAGCTAACAGTGGCCTCTAAGTTAAGCTACCATTTTCCCCTTATATTACTGCAAAAAACTGGTAATTTCAATACAATGTGTGTTGAAAGAAAACAATTGTTTGACGTATATATGTACATCCTTAATCATGTAATAGGTTTATATGATGGCTAGAGAAAGTGACTATCAAGAATGGACATTCAATAGAAACTGGCAACTGCATAACTACCATTACATATTTTCTTTCATTCACAGTTACGATATTTATGTACCAAACTCAATTGATAAATTACTGAAATATTAAATGATAAGATAAAACGGAACAACAAATAAAATTGAACAGATATGTATGTATTTAGTGGTAGAAGGAGTCAGTATACCAATATTAATGCTGTGGTTATCCTCGCTGTGACAATTCCACACTGGCGGCATATGATATTTAACATTGACATGATCTGTCCTGTAATACAGCGTCAACGCTATTAGGAAACACATCGCACACGACAATGTACCACGACACAACCATCATCTTAGAGCATTCATTTAGATATAGGCAATCGACATATTATTATTTGGCTACCCTTTCAAAATCTTCCTACCTGTATATAGACTTTGCAATATGCAAATAATCTTGAATATGTATTGCATGTTCGTTTTACTTTCTATTGTTCGTTGTGGTACAGTACGCTTACACATTAGCCATCCATAAATATTAACCGCATAAGTTCCCATCATTTGTTTTTATTTCTTTTGTATTGCGTGTTGACCACACCTTCATCTGTTTGTTTATATCCAATATATATTTTTTTTAAATCGTGGTTTACGAAATTAATTTCGAACTTTTGATTGGTTTTTCGGTATTCTCTAACATTTCTTCAAGTTGGTCTTAATTTGATTGAATAAAGCAGTTACATTCATATCAATAATAATAAATACACTTTAAACCCATAGGTGTTGTGCCTTTACACAATATTTAGCGGTCATTGAGATCCGTGTTGCTCATTTATTTTGTCTTTTTGTGTTTTCCTATTATGTGTCTTTACGTTTTGGGTTCCGTGTTGTGATTTCCGCATACAAGCGATGTTCGGTTCGTCTCTACCTCCAGTTGTTTGTAAGAGTGCTCATATCTTATGAACGTTATTTGTGTTTGCTTGCGGATAGTGGTGTCCAACGCACATTGTGTTGTGTTGGTTTTTTCCGTTGGTTTTTTCTTTGTCTTGTGTGACCTGCGTTGTCAATTTCTATGGATTGTCCATTTTGCGTTCCCACCTCAGTATTCTCTATCGTTTATTGACTTTAGCATATTAAATGTAAAGTAAATGTCATCTTGTTTGTATTATATCACAACTGTGGATTAAGGTCAATTCAATGGTTATAATGATGTAATTTATCCCGATCTTGATGTTAATGTCTTAACGATGTTAATAAAATGGTACATTGCACGCTATTTATTAGCATTTACAAAATAAAATAAGTCAATGTTTCTTTTATATTTCATTTCTGCATTTATTGTTACATTACAAAGCCCACTCCGTATGGTATTTCGGGAAAATTGATATTTCACAAAATCGGTATGCATAGCCGTTCTGGATCATTAATTACAGGTTAACATAGGAATAGTCATCAATAAGGACGAAAATTAAGCAAAGACACATTGGAAATTCACAAAGCTTATGTTGTTATGATATGCATTGATAATGTGTAAACCATGAATACTGCAAAGGTTAGATTTGTACATATATGTCGATATAATATTGTTAGTGATGTGTAAAGAAAATCACACCATTTGTAATGTTTACATAACTCTCACACATACTATGTTTGGTTCCTGTTTTACCAGTTGTTTGTTGGAGGGCGTATGTCTTATTTACGTTAATTGTGTTAGTTTGTGCATAGTGGTTTCCAACATACATTGTGTTTTGTTTTTGCTTTGTTTTATTTCGTCTTGTGTACTCTAAGTTGTCAGTTTCTCTAGATTGTCATTTTTAGATTGCCCTTTGGTATTCTCTAACGTTTAGTTATAGAAGACTGATTTCTTTTCCAAAATTCTATTTGGACCCCCACATTTTCAGCCAAACATAAAAATATAGTCAGTATTGTTTGACATTACGGCCTAATGCTATTTCATTTCAACACTGTGTTTACTAATTTCAATGGAGAAAGAGGATATGTTTCCTTATAGATTCTTGAGGATCGTTGTTTGTCCTTTTGTCCATTTACTGTCCTTCTTTGGGCAATTGTAATAGCTCTCCTTCTTCGATTTACGGATTGCAAATACCCTTAGATATATTTCTCCTCTTACATATGTATGATCTTCTTTACTTGTAAACAATAAGTATGTTGTGCCTTATTTTCTCCCCTCGGACAAATAAGCTTTGTAGCTAACAGTGGCCTCTAAGTTAAGCTACCATTTTCCCCTTATATTACTGCAAAAAACTGGTAATTTCAATACAATGTGTGTTGAAAGAAAACAATTGTTTGACGTATATATGTACATCCTTAATCATGTAATAGGTTTATATGATGGCTAGAGAAAGTGACTATCAAGAATGGACAATCAATAGAAACTGGCAACTGCATAACTACCATTACATATTTTCTTTCATTCACAGTTACGATATTTATGTACCAAACTCAATTGATAAATTACTGAAATATTAAATGATAAGATAAAACGGAACAACAAATAAAATTGAACAGATATGTATGTATTTAGTGGTAGAAGGAGTCAGTATACCAATATTAATGCTGTGGTTATCCTCGCTGTGACAATTCCACACTGGCGGCATATGATATTTAACATTGACATGATCTGTCCTGTAATACAGCGTCAACGCTATTAGGAAACACATCGCACACGACAATGTACCACGACACAACCATCATCTTAGAGCATTCATTTAGATATAGGCAATCGACATATTATTCTTTGGCTACCCTTTCAAAATCTTCCTACCTGTATATAGACTTTGCAATATGCAAATAATCTTGAATATGTATTGCATGTTCGTTTTACTTTCTATTGTTCGTTGTGGTACAGTACGCTTACACATTAGCCATCCATAAATATTAACCGCATAAGTTCCCATCATTTGTTTTTATTTCTTTTGTATTGCGTGTTGACCACACCTTCATCTGTTTGTTTATATCCAATATATATTTTTTTTAAATCGTGGTTTACGAAATTAATTTCGAACTTTTGATTGGTTTTTCGGTATTCTCTAACATTTCTTCAAGTTGGTCTTAATTTGATTGAATAAAGCAGTTACATTCATATCAATAATAATAAATACACTTTAAACCCATAGGTGTTGTGCCTTTACACAATATTTAGCGGTCATTGAGATCCGTGTTGCTCATTTATTTTGTCTTTTTGTGTTTTCCTATTATGTGTCTTTACGTTTTGGGTTCCGTGTTGTGATTTCCGCATACAAGCGATGTTCGGTTCGTCTCTACCTCCAGTTGTTTGTAAGAGTGCTCATATCTTATTAACGTTATTTGTGTTTGCTTGCGGATAGTGGTGTCCAACGCACATTGTGTTGTGTTGGTTTTTTCCTTTGGTTTTTTCTTTGTCTTGTGTGACCTGCGTTGTCAATTTCTATGGATTGTCCATTTTGCGTTCCCACCTCAGTATTCTCTATCGTTTATTGACTTTAGCATATTAAATGTAAAGTAAATGTCATCTTGTTTGTATTATATCACAACTGTGGATTAAGGTCAATTCAATAGTTATAATGATGTAATTTATCCCGATCTTGATGTTAATGTCTTAACGATGTTAATAAAATGGTACATTGCACGCTATTTATTAGCATTTACAAAATAAAATAAGTCAATGTTTCTTTTATATTTCATTTCTGCATTTATTGTTACATTACAAAGCCCACTCCGTATGGTATTTCCGGAAAATTGATATTTCACAAAATCGGTATGCATAGCCGTTCTGGATCATTAATTACAGGTTAACATAGGAATAGTCATCAATAAGGACGAAAATTAAGCAAAGACACATTGGAAATTCACAAAGCTTATGTTGTTATGATATGCATTGATAATGTGTAAACCATGAATACTGCAAAGGTTAGATTTGTACATATATGTCGATATAATATTGTTAGTGATGTGTAAAGAAAATCACACCATTTGTAATGTTTACATAAATCTCACACATACTATGTTTGGTTCCTGTTTTACCAGTTGTTTGTTGGAGGGCGTATGTCTTATTTACGTTAATTGTGTTAGTTTGTGCATAGTGGTTTCCAACATACATTGTGTTTTGTTTTTGCTTTGTTTTATTTCGTCTTGTGTACTCTAAGTTGTCAGTTTCTCTAGATTGTCATTTTTAGATTGCCCTTTGGTATTCTCTAACGTTTAGTTATAGAAGACTGATTTGTTTTCCCAAATTCTATTTGGACCCCCACATTTTCAGCCAAACATAAAAATATAGTCAGTATTGTTTGACATAACGGCCTAATGTTATTTCATTTCAACACTGTGATTACTAATTTCAATGGAGAAGGGGGATATGTTTCCTTATAGATTCTTGAGGATCGTTGTTTGTCCTTTTGTCCATTTACTGTCATTCTTCGGGCAATTGTAATAGTTGTCCTTCTTCGATTTACGATTGCAAATACCCTTAGATATATTTCTCCTCTTACATATGTATGATCCTCTTTACTTGTAAACAATAAGTAGGTTGTGCCTTATTTTCTCCCCTCGGAAAAATAAGCTTTGTAGCTAACAGTGGCCTCTAAGTTAAGCTACCATTTTCCCCTTATATTACTGCAAAACACTGGTAATTTCAATAAAATGTGTGTTGAAAGAAAAATGTTTTTGACGTATATATGTACATCCTTAATCATGTAATAGGTTTATATAATGGCTAGAGAAAGTGTCTATCTAGAATGGACAATCATTAGAATCTGGCAACTGCATAACTACCATTACATATTTTCTTTCATTCAGAGTTACGATATTTATGTACCAAACTCAATTGATAAATTACTGAAATATTAAATGATAAGATAAAACGGAACAACAAATAAAATTGAACAGATATTTATGTATTTAGTGGTAGAAGGAATCAGTATACCAATATTAATGCTGTGGTTATCCTCGCTGTGACAATTCCACACTGGCGGCATATGATATTTAACATTGACATGATCTGTCCTGTAATACAGCGTCAACGCTATTAGGAAACACATCGCACACGACAATGTACCACGATACAACCATCATCTTAGAGCATTCAATTAGATATAGGCAATCGACATATTATTCTTTGGCTACCCTTTCAAAATCTTCCTACATGTATATAGACTTTGCAATATGCAAATAATCTTGAATATGTATTGCATGTTCGTTTTACTTTCTATTGTTCGTTGCGGTACAATACGCTTACACATTAGCCATCCATAAATATTAACCGCATAAGTTCCCATCATTTGTTTTTATTTCTTTTGTATTGCGTGTTGACCACACCTTCATCTGTTTGTTTATATCCAATATATATTTTTTTTGAATCGTGGTTTACGAAATTAATTTCGAACTTTTGATTGGTTTTTCGGTATTCTCTAACATTTCTTCAAGTTGGTCTTAATTTGATTGAATAAAGCAGTTACATTCATATCAATAATAATAAATATACTTTAAACCCATAGGTGTTGTGCCTTTACACAATATTTAACGGTCATTGAGATCCGTGTTGCTCATTTATTTTGTCTTTTTGTGTTTTCCTAATATGTGTCTTTACGTTTTGGGTTCCGTGTTGTGATTTCCGCATACAAGCGATGTTCGGTTCGTCTCTACCTCCAGTTGTTTGTAAGAGTGCTCATATCTTATTAACGTTATGTGTGTTTGCTTGTGGATAGTGGTGTCCAACGCACATTGTGTTGTGTTGGTTTTTTCCTTTGGTTATTTCTTTGTCTTGTGTGACCTGCGTTGTCAATTTCTATGGATTGTCCATTTTGCGTTCCCACCTCAGTATTCTCTATCGTTTATTGACTTTAGCATATTAAATGTTAAGTAAATGTCATCTTGTTTGTATTATATCACAACTGTGGATTAAGGTCAATTCAATGGTTATAATGATGTAATTTATCCCGATCTTGATGTTAATGTCTTAACGATGTTAATAAAATGGTACATTGCACGCTATTTATTAGCATTTACAAAATAAAATAAGTCAATGTTTCTTTTATATTTCATTTCTGCATTTATTGTTACATTACAAAGCCCACTCCGTATGGTATTTCGTGAAAATTGATATTTCACAAAATCGGTATGCATAGCCGTTCTGGATCATTAATTACAGGTTAACATAGGAATAGTCATCAATAAGGACGAAAATTAAGCAAAGACACATTGGAAATTCACAAAGCTTATGTTGTTATGATATGCATTGATAATGTGTAAACCATGAATACTGCAAAGGTTAGATTTGTACATATATGTCGATATAATATTGTTAGTGATGTGTAAAGAAAATCACACCATTTGTAATGTTTACATAAATCTCACACATACTATGTTTGGTTCCTGTTTTACCAGTTGTTTGTTGGAGGGCGTATGTCTTATTTACGTTAATTGTGTTAGTTTGTGCATAGTGGTTTCCAACATACATTGTGTTTTGTTTTTGCTTTGTTTTATTTCGTCTTGTGTACTCTAAGTTGTCAGTTTCTCTAGATTGTCATTTTTAGATTGCCCTTTGGTATTCTCTAACGTTTAGTTATAGAAGACTGATTTGTTTTCCCAAATTCTATTTGGACCCCCACATTTTCAGCCAAACATAAAAATATAGTCAGTATTGTTTGACATTACGGCCTAATCTATTTCATTTCAACACTGTGGTTACTAATTTCAATGGAGAAAGGGGATATGTTTCCTTATAGATTCTTGAGGATCGTTGTTTGTCCTTTTGTCCATTTACTGTCCTTCTTCGGGCAATTGTAATAGCTCTCCTTCTTCGATTTACGGATTGCAAATACCCTTAGATATATTTCTCCTCTTACATATGTATGATCTTCTTTACTTGTAAACAATAAGTATGTTGTGCCTTATTTTCTCCCCTCGGACAAATAAGCTTTGTAGCTAACAGTGGCCTCTAAGTTAAGCTACCATTTTCCCCTTATATTACTGCAAAAAACTGGTAATTTCAATACAATGTGTGTTGAAAGAAAACAATTGTTTGACGTATATATGTACATCCTTAATCATGTAATAGGTTTATATGATGGCTAGAGAAAGTGACTATCAAGAATGGACAATCAATAGAAACTGGGAACTGCATAACTACCATTACATATTTTCTTTCATTCACAGTTACGATATTTATGTACCAAACTCAATTGATAAATTACTGAAATATTAAATGATAAGATAAAACGGAACAACAAATAAAATTGAACAGATATTTATGTATTTAGTGGTAGAAGGAATCAGTATACCAATATTAATGCTGTGGTTATCCTCGCTGTGACAATTCCACACTGGCGGCATATGATATTTAACATTGACATGATCTGTCCTGTAATACAGCGTCAACGCTATTAGGAAACACATCGCACACGACAATGTGCCACGACACAACCATCATCTTAGAGCATTCATTTAGATATAGGCAATCGACATATTATTCTTTGGCTACCCTTTCAAAATCTTCCTACCTGTATATAGACTTTGCAATATGCAAATAATCTTGAATATGTATTGCATGTTCGTTTTACTTTCTATTGTTCGTTGCGGTACAATACGCTTACACATTAGCCATCCATAAATATTAACCGCATAAGTTCCCATCATTTGTTTTTATTTCTTTTGTATTGCGTGTTGACCACACCTTCATCTGTTTGTTTATATCCAATATATATTTTTGTTAAATCGTGGTTTACGAAATTAATTTCGAACTTTTGATTGGTTTTTCGGTATTCTCTAACATTTCTTCAAGTTGGTCTTAATTTGATTGAATAAAGCAGTTACATTCATATCAATAATAATAAATACACTTTAAACCCATAGGTGTTGTGCCTTTACACAATATTTAACGGTCATTGAGATCCGTGTTGCTCATTTATTTTGTCTTTTTGTGTTTTCCTAATATGTGTCTTTACGTTTTGGGTTCCGTGTTGTGATTTCCGCATACAAGCGATGTTCGGTTCGTCTCTACCTCCAGTTGTTTGTAAGAGTGCTCATATCTTATTAACGTTATGTGTGTTTGCTTGCGGATAGTGGTGTCCAACGCACATTGTGTTGTGTTGGTTTTTTCCTTTGGTTTTTTCTTTGTCTTGTGTGACCTGCGTTGTCAATTTCTATGGATTGTCCATTTTGCGTTCCCACCTCAGTATTCTCTATCGTTTATTGACTTTAGCATATTAAATGTTAAGTAAATGTCATCTTGTTTGTATTATATCACAACTGTGGATTAAGGTCAATTCAATAGTTATAATGATGTAATTTATCCCGATCTTGATGTTGATGTCTTAACGATGTTAATAAAATGGTACATTGCACGCTATTTATTAGCATTTACAAAATAAAATAAGTCAATGTTTCTTTTATATTTCATTTCTGCATTTATTGTTACATTACAAAGCCCACTCCGTATGGTATTTCGGGAAAATTGACATTTCACAAAATCGGTATGCATAGCCGTTCTGGATCATTAATTACAGGTTAGCATAGGAATAGTCATCAATAAGGACGAAAATTAAGCAAAGACACATTGGAAATTCACAAAGCTTATGTTGTTATGATATGCATTGATAATGTGTAAACCATGAATACTGCAAAGGTTAGATTTGTACATATATGTCGATATAATATTGTTAGTGATGTGTAAAGAAAATCACACCATTTGTAATGTTTACATAAATCTCACACATACTATGTTTGGTTCCTGTTTTACCAGTTGTTTGTTGGAGGGTGTATGTCTTATTTACGTTAATTGTGTTAGTTTGTGCATAGTGGTTTCCAACATACATTGTGTTTTGTTTTTGCTTTGTTTTATTTCGTCTTGTGTATTCTAAGTTGTCAGTTTATCTAGATTGTCATTTTTAGATTGCCCTTTGGTATTCTCTAACGTTTAGTTATAGAAGACTGATTTGTTTTCCCAAATTCTATTTGGACCCCCACATTTTCAGCCAAACATAAAAATATAGTCAGTATTGTTTGACATAACGGCCTAATGTTATTTCATTTCAACACTGTGATTACTAATTTCAATGGAGAAGGGGGATATGTTTCCTTATAGATTCTTGAGGATCGTTGTTTGTCCTTTTGTCCATTTACTGTCCTTCTTCGGGCAATTGTAATAGTTGTCCTTCTTCGATTTACGATTGCAAATACCCTTAGATATATTTCTCCTCTTACATATGTATGATCCTCTTTACTTGTAAACAATAAGTAGGTTGTGCCTTATTTTCTCCCCTCGGAAAAATAAGCTTTGTAGCTAACAGTGGCCTCTAAGTTAAGCTACCATTTTCCCCTTATATTACTGCAAAACACTGGTAATTTCAATAAAATGTGTGTTGAAAGAAAAATGTTTTTGACGTATATATGTACATCCTTAATCATGTAATAGGTTTATATAATGGCTAGAGAAAGTGTCTATCTAGAATGGACAATCATTAGAAACTGGCAACTGCATAACTACCATTACATATTTTCTTTCATTCAGAGTTACGATATTTATGTACCAAACTCAATTGATAAATTACTGAAATATTAAATGATAAGATAAAACGGAACAACAAATAAAATTGAACAGATATTTATGTATTTAGTGGTAGAAGGAATCAGTATACCAATATTAATGCTGTGGTTATCCTCGCTGTGACAATTCCACACTGGCGGCATATGATATTTAACATTGACATGATCTGTCCTGTAATACAGCGTCAACGCTATTAGGAAACACATCGCACACGACAATGTACCACGATACAACCATCATCTTAGAGCATTCATTTAGATATAGGCAATCGACATATTATTCTTTGGCTACCCTTTCAAAATCTTCCTACCTGTATATAGACTTTGCAATATGCAAATAATCTTGAATATGTATTGCATGTTCGTTTTACTTTCTATTGTTCGTTGCGGTACAATACGCTTACACATTAGCCATCCATAAATATTAACCGCATAAGTTCCCATCATTTGTTTTTATTTCTTTTGTATTGCGTGTTGACCACACCTTCATCTGTTTGTTTATATCCAATATATATTTTTGTTAAATCGTGGTTTACGAAATTAATTTCGAACTTTTGATTGGTTTTTCGGTATTCTCTAACATTTCTTCAAGTTGGTCTTAATTTGATTGAATAAAGCAGTTACATTCATATCAATAATAATAAATACACTTTAAACCCATAGGTGTTGTGCCTTTACACAATATTTAACGGTCATTGAGATCCGTGTTGCTCATTTATTTTGTCTTTTTGTGTTTTCCTAATATGTGTCTTTACGTTTTGGGTTCCGTGTTGTGATTTCCGCATACAAGCGATGTTCGGTTCGTCTCTACCTCCAGTTGTTTGTAAGAGTGCTCATATCTTATTAACGTTATGTGTGTTTGCTTGCGGATAGTGGTGTCCAACGCACATTGTGTTGTGTTGGTTTTTTCCTTTGGTTTTTTCTTTGTCTTGTGTGACCTGCGTTGTCAATTTCTATGGATTGTCCATTTTGCGTTCCCACCTCAGTATTCTCTATCGTTTATTGACTTTAGCATATTAAATGTTAAGTAAATGTCATCTTGTTTGTATTATATCACAACTGTGGATTAAGGTCAATTCAATAGTTATAATGATGTAATTTATCCCGATCTTGATGTTGATGTCTTAACGATGTTAATAAAATGGTACATTGCACGCTATTTATTAGCATTTACAAAATAAAATAAGTCAATGTTTCTTTTATATTTCATTTCTGCATTTATTGTTACATTACAAAGCCCACTCCGTATGGTATTTCGGGAAAATTGACATTTCACAAAATCGGTATGCATAGCCGTTCTGGATCATTAATTACAGGTTAGCATAGGAATAGTCATCAATAAGGACGAAAATTAAGCAAAGACACATTGGAAATTCACAAAGCTTATGTTGTTATGATATGCATTGATAATGTGTAAACCATGAATACTGCAAAGGTTAGATTTGTACATATATGTCGATATAATATTGTTAGTGATGTGTAAAGAAAATCACACCATTTGTAATGTTTACATAAATCTCACACATACTATGTTTGGTTCCTGTTTTACCAGTTGTTTGTTGGAGGGTGTATGTCTTATTTACGTTAATTGTGTTAGTTTGTGCATAGTGGTTTCCAACATACATTGTGTTTTGTTTTTGCTTTGTTTTATTTCGTCTTGTGTATTCTAAGTTGTCAGTTTATCTAGATTGTCATTTTTAGATTGCCCTTTGGTATTCTCTAACGTTTAGTTATAGAAGACTGATTTGTTTTCCCAAATTCTATTTGGACCCCCACATTTTCAGCCAAACATAAAAATATAGTCAGTATTGTTTGACATAACGGCCTAATGTTATTTCATTTCAACACTGTGATTACTAATTTCAATGGAGAAGGGGGATATGTTTCCTTATAGATTCTTGAGGATCGTTGTTTGTCCTTTTGTCCATTTACTGTCCTTCTTCGGGCAATTGTAATAGTTGTCCTTCTTCGATTTACGATTGCAAATACCCTTAGATATATTTCTCCTCTTACATATGTATGATCCTCTTTACTTGTAAACAATAAGTAGGTTGTGCCTTATTTTCTCCCCTCGGAAAAATAAGCTTTGTAGCTAACAGTGGCCTCTAAGTTAAGCTACCATTTTCCCCTTATATTACTGCAAAACACTGGTAATTTCAATAAAATGTGTGTTGAAAGAAAAATGTTTTTGACGTATATATGTACATCCTTAATCATGTAATAGGTTTATATAATGGCTAGAGAAAGTGTCTATCTAGAATGGACAATCATTAGAAACTGGCAACTGCATAACTACCATTACATATTTTCTTTCATTCAGAGTTACGATATTTATGTACCAAACTCAATTGATAAATTACTGAAATATTAAATGATAAGATAAAACGGAACAACAAATAAAATTGAACAGATATTCATGTATTTAGTGGTAGAAGGAATCAGTATACCAATATTAATGCTGTGGTTATCCTCGCTGTGACAATTCCACACTGGCGGCATATGATATTTAACATTGACATGATCTGTCCTGTAATACAGCGTCAACGCTATTAGGAAACACATCGCACACGACAATGTACCACGATACAACCATCATCTTAGAGCATTCATTTAGATATAGGCAATCGACATATTATTCTTTGGCTACCCTTTCAAAATCTTCCTACCTGTATATAGACTTTGCAATATGCAAATAATCTTGAATATGTATTGCATGTTCGTTTTACTTTCTATTGTTCGTTGCGGTACAATACGCTTACACATTAGCCATCCATAAATATTAACCGCATAAGTTCCCATCATTTGTTTTTATTTCTTTTGTATTGCGTGTTGACCACACCTTCATCTGTTTGTTTATATCCAATATATATTTTTTTTAAATCGTGGTTTACGAAATTAATTTCGAACTTTTGATTGGTTTTTCGGTATTCTCTAACATTTCTTCAAGTTGGTCTTAATTTGATTGAATAAAGCAGTTACATTCATATCAATAATAATAAATACACTTTAAACCCATAGGTGTTGTGCCTTTACACAATATTTAACGGTCATTGAGATCCGTGTTGCTCATTTATTTTGTCTTTTTGTGTTTTCCTAATATGTGTCTTTACGTTTTGGGTTCCGTGTTGTGATTTCCGCATACAAGCGATGTTCGGTTCGTCTCTACCTCCAGTTGTTTGTAAGAGTGCTCATATCTTATTAACGTTATGTGTGTTTGCTTGCGGATAGTGGTGTCCAACGCACTTTGTGTTGTGTTGGTTTTTTCCTTTGGTTTTTTCTTTCTCTTGTGTGACCTGCGTTGTCAATTTCTATGGATTGTCCATTTTGCGTTCCCACCTCAGTATTCTCTATCGTTTATTGACTTTAGCATATTAAATGTTAAGTAAATGTCATCTTGTTTGTATTATATCACAACTGTGGATTAAGGTCAATTCAATAGTTATAATGATGTAATTTATCCCGATCTTGATGTTAATGTCTTAACGATGTTAATAAAATGGTACATTGCACGCTATTTATTAGCATTTACAAAATAAAATAAGTCAATGTTTCTTTTATATTTCATTTCTGCATTTATTGTTACATTACAAAGCCCACTCCGTATGGTATTTCGGGAAAATTGACATTTCACAAAATCGGTATGCATAGCCGTTCTGGATCATTAATTACAGGTTAACATAGGAATAGTCATCAATAAGGACGAAAATTAAGCAAAGACACATTGGAAATTCACAAAGCTTATGTTGTTATGATATGCATTGATAATGTGTAAACCATGAATACTGCAAAGGTTAGATTTGTACATATATGTCGATATAATATTGTTAGTGATGTGTAAAGAAAATCACACCATTTGTAATGTTTACATAAATCTCACACATACTATGCTTGGTTCCTGTTTTACCAGTTGTTTGTTGGAGGGTGTATGTCTTATTTACGTTAATTGTGTTAGTTTGTGCATAGTGGTTTCCAACATACATTGTGTTTTGTTTTTGCTTTGTTTTATTTCGTCTTGTGTACTCTAAGTTGTCAGTTTCTCTAGATTGTCATTTTTAGATTGCCCTTTGGTATTCTCTAACGTTTAGCTATAGAAGACTGATTTGTTTTCCCAAATTCTATTTGGACCCCCACATTTTCAGCCAAACATAAAAATATAGTCAGTATTGTTTGACATAACGGCCTAATGTTATTTCATTTCAACACTGTGATTACTAATTTCAATGGAGAAGGGGGATATGTTTCCTTATAGATTCTTGAGGATCGTTGTTTGTCCTTTTGTCCATTTACTGTCCTTCTTCGGGCAATTGTAATAGTTGTCCTTCTTCGATTTACGATTGCAAATACCCTTAGATATATTTCTCCTCTTACATATGTATGATCCTCTTTACTTTTAAACAATAAGTAGGTTGTGCCTTATTTTCTCCCCTCGGAAAAATAAGCTTTGTAGCTAACAGTGGCCTCTAAGTTAAGCTACCATTTTCCCCTTATATTACTGCAAAACACTGGTAATTTCAATAAAATGTGTGTTGAAAGAAAAATGTTTTTGACGTATATATGTACATCCTTAATCATGTAATAGGTTTATATAATGGCTAGAGAAAGTGTCTATCTAGAATGGACAATCATTAGAAACTGGCAACTGCATAACTACCATTACATATTTTCTTTCATTCAGAGTTACGATATTTATGTACCAAACTCAATTGATAAATTACTGAAATATTAAATGATAAGATAAAACGGAACAACAAATAAAATTGAACAGATATTTATGTATTTAGTGGTAGAAGGAATCAGTATACCAATATTAATGCTGTGGTTATCCTCGCTGTGACAATTCCACACTGGCGGCATATGATATTTAACATTGACATGATCTGTCCTGTAATACAGCGTCAACGCTATTAGGAAACACATCGCACACGACAATGTACCACGATACAACCATCATCTTAGAGCATTCATTTAGATATAGGCAATCAACATATTATTCTTTGGCTACCCTTTCAAAATCTTCCTACCTGTATATAGACTTTGCAATATGCAAATAATCTTGAATATGTATTGCATGTTCGTTTTACTTTCTATTGTTCGTTGCGGTACAATACGCTTACACATTAGCCATCCATAAATATTAACCGCATAAGTTCCCATCATTTGTTTTTATTTCTTTTGTATTGCGTGTTGACCACACCTTCATCTGTTTGTTTATATCCAATATATATTTTTTTTGAATCGTGGTTTACGAAATTAATTTCGAACTTTTGATTGGTTTTTCGGTATTCTCTAACATTTCTTCAAGTTGGTCTTAATTTGATTGAATAAAGCAGTTACATTCATATCAATAATAATAAATATACTTTAAACCCATAGGTGTTGTGCCTTTACACAATATTTAACGGTCATTGAGATCCGTGTTGCTCATTTATTTTGTCTTTTTGTGTTTTCCTAATATGTGTCTTTACGTTTTGGGTTCCGTGTTGTGATTTCCGCATACAAGCGATGTTCGGTTCGTCTCTACCTCCAGCTGTTTGTAAGAGTGCTCATATCTTATTAACGTTATTTGTGTTTGCTTGCGGATAGTGGTGTCCAACGCATATTGTGTTGTGTTGGTTTTTTCCTTTGGTTTTTTCTTTGTCTTGTGTGACAATATTGTCAATTTCTATGGATTGTCCATTTTGCGTTCCCACCTCAGTATTCTCTATCGTTTATTGACTTTAGCATATTAAATGTTAAGTAAATGTCATCTTGTTTGTATTATATCACAACTGTGGATTAAGGTCAATTCAATAGTTATAATGATGTAATTTATCCCGATCTTGATGTTAATGTCTTAACGATGTTAATAAAATGGTACATTGCACGCTATTTATTAGCATTTACAAAATAAGATAAGTCAATGTTTCTTTTATATTTCATTTCTGCATTTATTGTTACATTACAACACCCACTCCGTATGGTATTTCGGGAAAATTGACATTTCACAAAATCGGTATGCATAGCCGTTCTGGATCATTAATTACAGGTTAACATAGGAATAGTCATCAATAAGGACGAAAATTAAGCAAAGACACATTGGAAATTCACAAAGCTTATGTTGTTATGATATGCATTGATAATGTGTAAACCATGAATACTGCAAAGGTTAGATTTGTACATATATGTCGATATAATATTATTAGTGATGTGTAAAGAAAATCACACCATTTGTAATGTTTACATAAATCTCACACATACTATGTTTGGTTCCTGTTTTACCAGTTGTTTGTTGGAGGGCGTATGTCTTATTTACGTTAATTGTGTTAGTTTGTGCATAGTGGTTTCAAACATACATTGTGTTTTGTTTTTGCTTTGTTTTATTTCGTCTTGTGTACTCTAAGTTGTCAGTTTCTCTAGATTGTCATTTTTAGATTGCCCTTTGGTATTCTCTAACGTTTAGTTATAGAAGACTGATTTGTTTTCCCAAATTCTATTTGGACCCCCACATTTTCAGCCAAGCATAAAAATATAGTCAGTATTGTTTGACATAACGGCCTAATGTTATTTCATTTCAACACTGTGATTACTAATTTCAATGGAGAAGGGGGATATGTTTCCTTATAGATTCTTGAGGATCGTTGTTTGTCCTTTTGTCCATTTACTGTCCTTCTTCGGGCAATTGTAATAGTTGTCCTTCTTCGATTTACGATTGCAAATACCCTTAGATATATTTCTCCTCTTACATATGTATGATCCTCTTTACTTGTAAACAATAAGTAGGTTGTGCCTTATTTTCTCCCCTCGGAAAAATAAGCTTTGTAGCTAACAGTGGCCTCTAAGTTAAGCTACCATTTTCCCCTTATATTACTGCAAAACACTGGTAATTTCAATAAAATGTGTGTTGAAAGAAAAATGTTTTTGACGTATATATGTACATCCTTAATCATGTAATAGGTTTATATAATGGCTAGAGAAAGTGTCTATCTAGAATGGACAATCATTAGAATCTGGCAACTGCATAACTACCATTACATATTTTCTTTCATTCAGAGTTACGATATTTATGTACCAAACTCAATTGATAAATTACTGAAATATTAAATGATAAGATAAAACGGAACAACAAATAAAATTGAACAGATATTTATGTATTTAGTGGTAGAAGGAATCAGTATACCAATATTAATGCTGTGGTTATCCTCGCTGTGACAATTCCACACTGGCGGCATATGATATTTAACATTGACATGATCTGTCCTGTAATACAGCGTCAACGCTATTAGGAAACACATCGCACACGACAATGTACCACGATACAACCATCATCTTAGAGCATTCAATTAGATATAGGCAATCGACATATTATTCTTTGGCTACCCTTTCAAAATCTTCCTACCTGTATATAGACTTTGCAATATGCAAATAATCTTGAATATGTATTGCATGTTCGTTTTACTTTCTATTGTTCGTTGCGGTACAATACGCTTACACATTAGCCATCCATAAATATTAACCGCATAAGTTCCCATCATTTGTTTTTATTTCTTTTGTATTGCGTGTTGACCACACCTTCATCTGTTTGTTTATATCCAATATATATTTTTTTTGAATCGTGGTTTACGAAATTAATTTCGAACTTTTGATTGGTTTTTCGGTATTCTCTAACATTTCTTCAAGTTGGTCTTAATTTGATTGAATAAAGCAGTTACATTCATATCAATAATAATAAATATACTTTAAACCCATAGGTGTTGTGCCTTTACACAATATTTAACGGTCATTGAGATCCGTGTTGCTCATTTATTTTGTCTTTTTGTGTTTTCCTAATATGTGTCTTTACGTTTTGGGTTCCGTGTTGTGATTTCCGCATACAAGCGATGTTCGGTTCGTCTCTACCTCCAGCTGTTTGTAAGAGTGCTCATATCTTATTAACGTTATTGTGTTTGCTTGCGGATAGTGGTGTCCAACGCATATTGTGTTGTGTTGGTTTTTTCCTTTGGTTTTTTCTTTGTCTTGTGTGACAATATTGTCAATTTCTATGGATTGTCCATTTTGCGTTCCCACCTCAGTATTCTCTATCGTTTATTGACTTTAGCATATTAAATGTAAAGTAAATGTCATCTTTTTTGTATTATATCACAACTGTGGATTAAGGTCAATTCAATGGTTATAATGATGTAATTTATCCCGATCTTGATGTTAATGTCTTAACGATGTTAATAAAATGGTACATTGCACGCTATTTATTAGCATTTACAAAATAAAATAAGTCAATGTTTCTTTTATATTTCATTTCTGCATTTATTGTTACATTACAAAGCCCACTCCGTATGGTATTTCGTGAAAATTGATATTTCACAAAATCGGTATGCATAGCCGTTCTGGATCATTAATTACAGGTTAACATAGGAATAGTCATCAATAAGGACGAAAATTAAGCAAAGACACATTGGAAATTCACAAAGCTTATGTTGTTATGATATGCATTGATAATGTGTAAACCATGAATACTGCAAAGGTTAGATTTGTACATATATGTCGATATAATATTGTTAGTGATGTGTAAAGAAAATCACACCATTTGTAATGTTTACATAAATCTCACACATACTATGTTTGGTTCCTGTTTTACCAGTTGTTTGTTGGAGGGCGTATGTCTTATTTACGTTAATTGTGTTAGTTTGTGCATAGTGGTTTCCAACATACATTGTGTTTTGTTTTTGCTTTGTTTTATTTCGTCTTGTGTACTCTAAGTTGTCAGTTTCTCTAGATTGTCATTTTTAGATTGCCCTTTGGTATTCTCTAACGTTTAGTTATAGAAGACTGATTTGTTTTCCCAAATTCTATTTGGACCCCCACATTTTCAGCCAAACATAAAAATATAGTCAGTATTGTTTGACATTACGGCCTAATCTATTTCATTTCAACACTGTGGTTACTAATTTCAATGGAGAAAGGGGATATGTTTCCTTATAGATTCTTGAGGATCGTTGTTTGTCCTTTTGTCCATTTACTGTCCTTCTTCGGGCAATTGTAATAGCTCTCCTTCTTCGATTTACGGATTGCAAATACCCTTAGATATATTTCTCCTCTTACATATGTATGATCTTCTTTACTTGTAAACAATAAGTATGTTGTGCCTTATTTTCTCCCCTCGGACAAATAAGCTTTGTAGCTAACAGTGGCCTCTAAGTTAAGCTACCATTTTCCCCTTATATTACTGCAAAAAACTGGTAATTTCAATACAATGTGTGTTGAAAGAAAACAATTGTTTGACGTATATATGTACATCCTTAATCATGTAATAGGTTTATATGATGGCTAGAGAAAGTGACTATCAAGAATGGACAATCAATAGAAACTGGCAACTGCATAACTACCATTACATATTTTCTTTCATTCACAGTTACGATATTTATGTACCAAACTCAATTGATAAATTACTGAAATATTAAATGATAAGATAAAACGGAACAACAAATAAAATTGAACAGATATTTATGTATTTAGTGGTAGAAGGAATCAGTATACCAATATTAATGCTGTGGTTATCCTCGCTGTGACAATTCCACACTGGCGGCATATGATATTTAACATTGACATGATCTGTCCTGTAATACAGCGTCAACGCTATTAGGAAACACATCGCACACGACAATGTACCACGACACAACCATCATCTTAGAGCATTCATTTAGATATAGGCAATCGACATATTATTCTTTGGCTACCCTTTCAAAATCTTCCTACCTGTATATAGACTTTGCAATATGCAAATAATCTTGAATATGTATTGCATGTTCGTTTTACTTTCTATTGTTCGTTGCGGTACAATACGCTTACACATTAGCCATCCATAAATATTAACCGCATAAGTTCCCATCATTTGTTTTTATTTCTTTTGTATTGCGTGTTGACCACACCTTCATCTGTTTGTTTATATCCAATATATATTTTTTTTAAATCGTGGTTTACGAAATTAATTTCGAACTTTTGATTGGTTTTTCGGTATTCTCTAACATTTCTTCAAGTTGGTCTTAATTTGATTGAATAAAGCAGTTACATTCATATCAATAATAATAAATACACTTTAAACCCATAGGTGTTGTGCCTTTACACAATATTTAACGGTCATTGAGATCCGTGTTGCTCATTTATTTTGTCTTTTTGTGTTTTCCTAATATGTGTCTTTACGTTTTGGGTTCCGTGTTGTGATTTCCGCATACAAGCGATGTTCGGTTCGTCTCTACCTCCAGTTGTTTGTAAGAGTGCTCATATCTTATTAACGTTATGTGTGTTTGCTTGCGGATAGTGGTGTCCAACGCACATTGTGTTGTGTTGGTTTTTTCCTTTGGTTTTTTCTTTCTCTTGTGTGACCTGCGTTGTCAATTTCTATGGATTGTCCATTTTGCGTTCCCACCTCAGTATTCTCTATCGTTTATTGACTTTAGCATATTAAATGTTAAGTAAATGTCATCTTGTTTGTATTATATCACAACTGTGGATTAAGGTCAATTCAATAGTTATAATGATGTAATTTATCCCGATCTTGATGTTAATGTCTTAACGATGTTAATAAAATGGTACATTGCACGCTATTTATTAGCATTTACAAAATAAAATAAGTCAATGTTTCTTTTATATTTCATTTCTGCATTTATTGTTACATTACAAAGCCCACTCCGTATGGTATTTCGGGAAAATTGACATTTCACAAAATCGGTATGCATAGCCGTTCTGGATCATTAATTACAGGTTAACATAGGAATAGTCATCAATAAGGACGAAAATTAAGCAAAGACACATTGGAAATTCACAAAGCTTATGTTGTTATGATATGCATTGATAATGTGTAAACCATGAATACTGCAAAGGTTAGATTTGTACATATATGTCGATATAATATTGTTAGTGATGTGTAAAGAAAATCACACCATTTGTAATGTTTACATAAATCTCACACATACTATGCTTGGTTCCTGTTTTACCAGTTGTTTGTTGGAGGGTGTATGTCTTATTTACGTTAATTGTGTTAGTTTGTGCATAGTGGTTTCCAACATACATTGTGTTTTGTTTTTGCTTTGTTTTATTTCGTCTTGTGTACTCTAAGTTGTCAGTTTCTCTAGATTGTCATTTTTAGATTGCCCTTTGGTATTCTCTAACGTTTAGTTATAGAAGACTGATTTGTTTTCCCAAATTCTATTTGGACCCCCACATTTTCAGCCAAACATAAAAATATAGTCAGTATTGTTTGACATAACGGCCTAATGTTATTTCATTTCAACACTGTGATTACTAATTTCAATGGAGAAGGGGGATATGTTTCCTTATAGATTCTTGAGGATCGTTGTTTGTCCTTTTGTCCATTTACTGTCCTTCTTCGGGCAATTGTAATAGTTGTCCTTCTTCGATTTACGATTGCAAATACCCTTAGATATATTTCTCCTCTTACATATGTATGATCCTCTTTACTTTTAAACAATAAGTAGGTTGTGCCTTATTTTCTCCCCTCGGAAAAATAAGCTTTGTAGCTAACAGTGGCCTCTAAGTTAAGCTACCATTTTCCCCTTATATTACTGCAAAACACTGGTAATTTCAATAAAATGTGTGTTGAAAGAAAAATGTTTTTGACGTATATATGTACATCCTTAATCATGTAATAGGTTTATGTAATGGCTAGAGAAAGTGTCTATCTAGAATGGACAATCATTAGAAACTGGCAACTGCATAACTACCATTACATATTTTCTTTCATTCAGAGTTACGATATTTATGTACCAAACTCAATTGATAAATTACTGAAATATTAAATGATAAGATAAAACGGAACAACAAATAAAATTGAACAGATATTTATGTATTTAGTGGTAGAAGGAATCAGTATACCAATATTAATGCTGTGGTTATACTCGCTGTGACAATTCCACACTGGCGGCATATGATATTTAACATTGACATGATCTGTCCTGTAATACAGCGTCAACGCTATTAGGAAACACATCGCACACGACAATGTACCACGATACAACCATCATCTTAGAGCATTCATTTAGATATAGGCAATCAACATATTATTCTTTGGCTACCCTTTCAAAATCTTCCTACCTGTATATAGACTTTGCAATATGCAAATAATCTTGAATATGTATTGCATGTTCGTTTTACTTTCTATTGTTCGTTGCGGTACAATACGCTTACACATTAGCCATCCATAAATATTAACCGCATAAGTTCCCATCATTTGTTTTTATTTCTTTTGTATTGCGTGTTGACCACACCTTCATCTGTTTGTTTATATCCAATATATATTTTTTTTGAATCGTGGTTTACGAAATTAATTTCGAACTTTTGATTGGTTTTTCGGTATTCTCTAACATTTCTTCAAGTTGGTCTTAATTTGATTGAATAAAGCAGTTACATTCATATCAATAATAATAAATATACTTTAAACCCATAGGTGTTGTGCCTTTACACAATATTTAACGGTCATTGAGATCCGTGTTGCTCATTTATTTTGTCTTTTTGTGTTTTCCTAATATGTGTCTTTACGTTTTGGGTTCCGTGTTGTGATTTCCGCATACAAGCGATGTTCGGTTCGTCTCTACCTCCAGCTGTTTGTAAGAGTGCTCATATCTTATTAACGTTATTTGTGTTTGCTTGCGGATAGTGGTGTCCAACGCATATTGTGTTGTGTTGGTTTTTTCCTTTGGTTTTTTCTTTGTCTTGTGTGACCTGCGTTGTCAATTTCTATGGATTGTCCATTTTGCGTTCCCACCTCAGTATTCTCTATCGTTTATTGACTTTAGCATATTAAATGTAAAGTAAATGTCATCTTGTTTGTATTATATCACAACTGTGGATTAAGGTCAATTCAATGGTTATAATGATGTAATTTATCCCGATCTTGATGTTAATGTCTTAACGATGTTAATAAAATGGTACATTGCACGCTATTTATTAGCATTTACAAAATAAAATAAGTCAATGTTTCTTTTATATTTCATTTCTGCATTTATTGTTACATTACAAAGCCCACTCCGTATGGTATTTCGTGAAAATTGATATTTCACAAAATCGGTATGCATAGCCGTTCTGGATCATTAATTACAGGTTAACATAGGAATAGTCATCAAAAAGGACGAAAATTAAGCAAAGACACATTGGAAATTCACAAAGCTTATGTTGTTATGATATGCATTGATAATGTGTAAACCATGAATACTGCAAAGGTTAGATTTGTACATATATGTCGATATAATATTGTTAGTGATGTGTAAAGAAAATCACACCATTTGTAATGTTTACATAAATCTCACACATACTATGCTTGGTTCCTGTTTTACCAGTTGTTTGTTGGAGGGTGTATGTCTTATTTACGTTAATTGTGTTAGTTTGTGCATAGTGGTTTCCAACATACATTGTGTTTTGTTTTTGCTTTGTTTTATTTCGTCTTGTGTACTCTAAGTTGTCAGTTTCTCTAGATTGTCATTTTTAGATTGCCCTTTGGTATTCTCTAACGTTTAGTTATAGAAGACTGATTTGTTTTCCCAAATTCTATTTGGACCCCCACATTTTCAGCCAAACATAAAAATATAGTCAGTATTGTTTGACATAACGGCCTAATGTTATTTCATTTCAACACTGTGATTACTAATTTCAATGGAGAAGGGGGATATGTTTCCTTATAGATTCTTGAGGATCGTTGTTTGTCCTTTTGTCCATTTACTGTCCTTCTTCGGGCAATTGTAATAGTTGTCCTTCTTCGATTTACGATTGCAAATACCCTTAGATATATTTCTCCTCTTACATATGTATGATCCTCTTTACTTTTAAACAATAAGTAGGTTGTGCCTTATTTTCTCCCCTCGGAAAAATAAGCTTTGTAGCTAACAGTGGCCTCTAAGTTAAGCTACCATTTTCCCCTTATATTACTGCAAAACACTGGTAATTTCAATAAAATGTGTGTTGAAAGAAAAATGTTTTTGACGTATATATGTACATCCTTAATCATGTAATAGGTTTATGTAATGGCTAGAGAAAGTGTCTATCTAGAATGGACAATCATTAGAAACTGGCAACTGCATAACTACCATTACATATTTTCTTTCATTCAGAGTTACGATATTTATGTACCAAACTCAATTGATAAATTACTGAAATATTAAATGATAAGATAAAACGGAACAACAAATAAAATTGAACAGATATTTATGTATTTAGTGGTAGAAGGAATCAGTATACCAATATTAATGCTGTGGTTATCCTCGCTGTGACAATTCCACACTGGCGGCATATGATATTTAACATTGACATGATCTGTCCTGTAATACAGCGTCAACGCTATTAGGAAACACATCGCACACGACAATGTACCACGACACAACCATCATCTTAGAGCATTCATTTAGATATAGGCAATCGACATATTATTCTTTGGCTACCCTTTCAAAATCTTCCTACCTGTATATAGACTTTGCAATATGCAAATAATCTTGAATATGTATTGCATGTTCGTTTTACTTTCTATTGTTCGTTGCGGTACAATACGCTTACACATTAGCCATCCATAAATATTAACCGCATAAGTTCCCATCATTTGTTTTTATTTCTTTTGTATTGCGTGTTGACCACACCTTCATCTGTTTGTTTATATCCAATATATATTTTTTTTGAATCGTGGTTTACGAAATTAATTTCGAACTTTTGATTGGTTTTTCGGTATTCTCTAACATTTCTTCAAGTTGGTCTTAATTTGATTGAATAAAGCAGTTACATTCATATCAATAATAATAAATATACTTTAAACCCATAGGTGTTGTGCCTTTACACAATATTTAACGGTCATTGAGATCCGTGTTGCTCATTTATTTTGTCTTTTTGTGTTTTCCTAATATGTGTCTTTACGTTTTGGGTTCCGTGTTGTGATTTCCGCATACAAGCGATGTTCGGTTCGTCTCTACCTCCAGCTGTTTGTAAGAGTGCTCATATCTTATTAACGTTATTTGTGTTTGCTTGCGGATAGTGGTGTCCAACGCATATTGTGTTGTGTTGGTTTTTTCCTTTGGTTTTTTCTTTGTCTTGTGTGACCTGCGTTGTCAATTTCTATGGATTGTCCATTTTGCGTTCCCACCTCAGTATTCTCTATCGTTTATTGACTTTAGCATATTAAATGTTAAGTAAATGTCATCTTGTTTGTATTATATCACAACTGTGGATTAAGGTCAATTCAATGGTTATAATGATGTAATTTATCCCGATCTTGATGTTAATGTCTTAACGATGTTAATAAAATGGTACATTGCACGCTATTTATTAGCATTTACAAAATAAAATAAGTCAATGTTTCTTTTATATTTCATTTCTGCATTTATTGTTACATTACAAAGCCCACTCCGTATGGTATTTCGTGAAAATTGATATTTCACAAAATCGGTATGCATAGCCGTTCTGGATCATTAATTACAGGTTAACATAGGAATAGTCATCAATAAGGACGAAAATTAAGCAAAGACACATTGGAAATTCACAAAGCTTATGTTGTTATGATATGCATTGATAATGTGTAAACCATGAATACTGCAAAGGTTAGATTTGTACATATATGTCGATATAATATTGTTAGTGATGTGTAAAGAAAATCACACCATTTGTAATGTTTACATAAATCTCACACATACTATGTTTGGTTCCTGTTTTACCAGTTGTTTGTTGGAGGGCGTATGTCTTATTTACGTTAATTGTGTTAGTTTGTGCATAGTGGTTTCCAACATACATTGTGTTTTGTTTTTGCTTTGTTTTATTTCGTCTTGTGTACTCTAAGTTGTCAGTTTCTCTAGATTGTCATTTTTAGATTGCCCTTTGGTATTCTCTAACGTTTAGTTATAGAAGACTGATTTGTTTTCCCAAATTCTATTTGGACCCCCACATTTTCAGCCAAACATAAAAATATAGTCAGTATTGTTTGACATTACGGCCTAATCTATTTCATTTCAACACTGTGGTTACTAATTTCAATGGAGAAAGGGGATATGTTTCCTTATAGATTCTTGAGGATCGTTGTTTGTCCTTTTGTCCATTTACTGTCCTTCTTCGGGCAATTGTAATAGCTCTCCTTCTTCGATTTACGGATTGCAAATACCCTTAGATATATTTCTTCTCTTACATATGTATGATCTTCTTTACTTGTAAACAATAAGTATGTTGTGCCTTATTTTCTCCCCTCGGACAAATAAGCTTTGTAGCTAACAGTGGCCTCTAAGTTAAGCTACCATTTTCCCCTTATATTACTGCAAAAAACTGGTAATTTCAATACAATGTGTGTTGAAAGAAAACAATTGTTTGACGTATATATGTACATCCTTAATCATGTAATAGGTTTATATGATGGCTAGAGAAAGTGACTATCAAGAATGGACAATCAATAGAAACTGGCAACTGCATAACTACCATTACATATTTTCTTTCATTCACAGTTACGATATTTATGTACCAAACTCAATTGATAAATTACTGAAATATTAAATGATAAGATAAAACGGAACAACAAATAAAATTGAACAGATATTTATGTATTTAGTGGTAGAAGGAATCAGTATACCAATATTAATGCTGTGGTTATCCTCGCTGTGACAATTCCACACTGGCGGCATATGATATTTAACATTGACATGATCTGTCCTGTAATACAGCGTCAACGCTATTAGGAAACACATCGCACACGACAATGTACCACGACACAACCATCATCTTAGAGCATTCATTTAGATATAGGCAATCGACATATTATTCTTTGGCTACCCTTTCAAAATCTTCCTACCTGTATATAGACTTTGCAATATGCAAATAATCTTGAATATGTATTGCATGTTCGTTTTACTTTCTATAGTTCGTTGCGGTACAATACGCTTACACATTAGCCATCCATAAATATTAACCGCATAAGTTCCCATCATTTGTTTTTATTTCTTTTGTATTGCGTGTTGACCACACCTTCATCTGTTTGTTTATATCCAATATATATTTTTTTTAAATCGTGGTTTACGAAATTAATTTCGAACTTTTGATTGGTTTTTCGGTATTCTCTAACATTTCTTCAAGTTGGTCTTAATTTGATTGAATAAAGCAGTTACATTCATATCAATAATAATAAATACACTTTAAACCCATAGGTGTTGTGCCTTTACACAATATTTAACGGTCATTGAGATCCGTGTTGCTCATTTATTTTGTCTTTTTGTGTTTTCCTAATATGTGTCTTTACGTTTTGGGTTCCGTGTTGTGATTTCCGCATACAAGCGATGTTCGGTTCGTCTCTACCTCCAGTTGTTTGTAAGAGTGCTCATATCTTATTAACGTTATGTGTGTTTGCTTGCGGATAGTGGTGTCCAACGCACATTGTGTTGTGTTGGTTTTTTCCTTTGGTTTTTTCTTTGTCTTGTGTGACCTGCGTTGTCAATTTCTATGGATTGTCCATTTTGCGTTCCCACCTCAGTATTCTCTATCGTTTATTGACTTTAGCATATTAAATGTTAAGTAAATGTCATCTTGTTTGTATTATATCACAACTGTGGATTAAGGTCAATTCAATAGTTATAATGATGTAATTTATCCCGATCTTGATGTTAATGTCTTAACGATGTTAATAAAATGGTACATTGCACGCTATTTATTAGCATTTACAAAATAAAATAAGTCAATGTTTCTTTTATATTTCATTTCTGCATTTATTGTTACATTACAAAGCCCACTCCGTATGGTATTTCGGGAAAATTGACATTTCACAACATCGGTATGCATAGCCGTTCTGGATCATTAATTACAGGTTAACATAGGAATAGTCATCAATAAGGACGAAAATTAAGCAAAGACACATTGGAAATTCACAAAGCTTATGTTGTTATGATATGCATTGATAATGTGTAAACCATGAATACTGCAAAGGTTAGATTTGTACATATATGTCGATATAATATTGTTAGTGATGTGTAAAGAAAATCACACCATTTGTAATGTTTACATAAATCTCACACATACTATGTTTGGTTCCTGTTTTACCAGTTGTTTGTTGGAGGGCGTATGTCTTATTTACGTTAATTGTGTTAGTTTGTGCATAGTGGTTTCCAACATACATTGTGTTTTGTTTTTGCTTTGTTTTATTTCGTCTTGTGTACTCTAAGTTGTCAGTTTCTCTAGATTGTCATTTTTAGATTGCCCTTTGGTATTCTCTAACGTTTAGTTATAGAAGACTGATTTGTTTTCCCAAATTCTATTTGGACCCCCACATTTTCAGCCAAACATAAAAATATAGTCAGTATTGTTTGACATTACGGCCTAATGCTATTTCATTTCAACACTGTGGTTACTAATTTCAATGGAGAAAGAGGATATGTTTCCTTATAGATTCTTGAGGATCGTTGTTTGTCCTTTTGTCCATTTACTGTCCTTCTTTGGGCAATTGTAATAGCTCTCCTTCTTCGATTTACGGATTGCAAATACCCTTAGATATATTTCTCCTCTTACATATGTATGATCTTCTTTACTTGTAAACAATAAGTATGTTGTGCCTTATTTTCTCCCCTCGGACAAATAAGCTTTGTAGCTAACAGTGGCCTCTAAGTTAAGCTACCATTTTCCCCTTATATTACTGCAAAAAACTGGTAATTTCAATACAATGTGTGTTGAAAGAAAACAATTGTTTGACGTATATATGTACATCCTTAATCATGTAATAGGTTTATATGATGGCTAGAGAAAGTGACTATCAAGAATGGACATTCAATAGAAACTGGCAACTGCATAACTACCATTACATATTTTCTTTCATTCACAGTTACGATATTTATGTACCAAACTCAATTGATAAATTACTGAAATATTAAATGATAAGATAAAACGGAACAACAAATAAAATTGAACAGATATGTATGTATTTAGTGGTAGAAGGAGTCAGTATACCAATATTAATGCTGTGGTTATCCTCGCTGTGACAATTCCACACTGGCGGCATATGATATTTAACATTGACATGATCTGTCCTGTAATACAGCGTCAACGCTATTAGGAAGCACATCGCACACGACAATGTACCACGACACAACCATCATCTTAGAGCATTCATTTAGATATAGGCAATCGACATATTATTATTTGGCTACCCTTTCAAAATCTTCCTACCTGTATATAGACTTTGCAATATGCAAATAATCTTGAATATGTATTGCATGTTCGTTTTACTTTCTATTGTTCGTTGTGGTACAGTACGCTTACACATTAGCCATCCATAAATATTAACCGCATAAGTTCCCATCATTTGTTTTTATTTCTTTTGTATTGCGTGTTGACCACACCTTCATCTGTTTGTTTATATCCAATATATATTTTTTTTAAATCGTGGTTTACGAAATTAATTTCGAACTTTTGATTGGTTTTTCGGTATTCTCTAACATTTCTTCAAGTTGGTCTTAATTTGATTGAATAAAGCAGTTACATTCATATCAATAATAATAAATACACTTTAAACCCATAGGTGTTGTGCCTTTACACAATATTTAGCGGTCATTGAGATCCGTGTTGCTCATTTATTTTGTCTTTTTGTGTTTTCCTATTATGTGTCTTTACGTTTTGGGTTCCGTGTTGTGATTTCCGCATACAAGCGATGTTCGGTTCGTCTCTACCTCCAGTTGTTTGTAAGAGTGCTCATATCTTATGAACGTTATTTGTGTTTGCTTGCGGATAGTGGTGTCCAACGCACATTGTGTTGTGTTGGTTTTTTCCTTTGGTTTTTTCTTTGTCTTGTGTGACCTGCGTTGTCAATTTCTATGGATTGTCCATTTTGCGTTCCCACCTCAGTATTCTCTATCGTTTATTGACTTTAGCATATTAAATGTAAAGTAAATGTCATCTTGTTTGTATTATATCACAACTGTGGATTAAGGTCAATTCAATGGTTATAATGATGTAATTTATCCCGATCTTGATGTTAATGTCTTAACGATGTTAATAAAATGGTACATTGCACGCTATTTATTAGCATTTACAAAATAAAATAAGTCAATGTTTCTTTTATATTTCATTTCTGCATTTATTGTTACATTACAAAGCCCACTCCGTATGGTATTTCGGGAAAATTGATATTTCACAAAATCGGTATGCATAGCCGTTCTGGATCATTAATTACAGGTTAACATAGGAATAGTCATCAATAAGGACGAAAATTAAGCAAAGACACATTGGAAATTCACAAAGCTTATGTTGTTATGATATGCATTGATAATGTGTAAACCATGAATACTGCAAAGGTTAGATTTGTACATATATGTCGATATAATATTGTTAGTGATGTGTAAAGAAAATCACACCATTTGTAATGTTTACATAACTCTCACACATACTATGTTTGGTTCCTGTTTTACCAGTTGTTTGTTGGAGGGCGTATGTCTTATTTACGTTAATTGTGTTAGTTTGTGCATAGTGGTTTCCAACATACATTGTGTTTTGTTTTTGCTTTGTTTTATTTCGTCTTGTGTACTCTAAGTTGTCAGTTTCTCTAGATTGTCATTTTTAGATTGCCCTTTGGTATTCTCTAACGTTTAGTTATAGAAGACTGATTTGTTTTCCCAAATTCTATTTGGACCCCCACATTTTCAGCCAAACATAAAAATATAGTCAGTATTGTTTGACATTACGGCCTAATGCTATTTCATTTCAACACTGTGGTTACTAATTTCAATGGAGAAAGAGGATATGTTTCCTTATAGATTCTTGAGGATCGTTGTTTGTCCTTTTGTCCATTTACTGTCCTTCTTTGGGCAATTGTAATAGCTCTCCTTCTTCGATTTACGGATTGCAAATACCCTTAGATATATTTCTCCTCTTACATATGTATGATCTTCTTTACTTGTAAACAATAAGTATGTTGTGCCTTATTTTCTCCCCTCGGACAAATAAGCTTTGTAGCTAACAGTGGCCTCTAAGTTAAGCTACCATTTTCCCCTTATATTACTGCAAAAAACTGGTAATTTCAATACAATGTGTGTTGAAAGAAAACAATTGTTTGACGTATATATGTACATCCTTAATCATGTAATAGGTTTATATGATGGCTAGAGAAAGTGACTATCAAGAATGGACATTCAATAGAAACTGGCAACTGCATAACTACCATTACATATTTTCTTTCATTCACAGTTACGATATTTATGTACCAAACTCAATTGATAAATTACTGAAATATTAAATGATAAGATAAAACGGAACAACAAATAAAATTGAACAGATATGTATGTATTTAGTGGTAGAAGGAGTCAGTATACCAATATTAATGCTGTGGTTATCCTCGCTGTGACAATTCCACACTGGCGGCATATGATATTTAACATTGACATGATCTGTCCTGTAATACAGCGTCAACGCTATTAGGAAACACATCGCACACGACAATGTACCACGACACAACCATCATCTTAGAGCATTCATTTAGATATAGGCAATCGACATATTATTATTTGGCTACCCTTTCAAAATCTTCCTACCTGTATATAGACTTTGCAATATGCAAATAATCTTGAATATGTATTGCATGTTCGTTTTACTTTCTATTGTTCGTTGTGGTACAGTACGCTTACACATTAGCCATCCATAAATATTAACCGCATAAGTTCCCATCATTTGTTTTTATTTCTTTTGTATTGCGTGTTGACCACACCTTCATCTGTTTGTTTATATCCAATATATATTTTTTTTAAATCGTGGTTTACGAAATTAATTTCGAACTTTTGATTGGTTTTTCGGTATTCTCTAACATTTCTTCAAGTTGGTCTTAATTTGATTGAATAAAGCAGTTACATTCATATCAATAATAATAAATACACTTTAAACCCATAGGTGTTGTGCCTTTACACAATATTTAGCGGTCATTGAGATCCGTGTTGCTCATTTATTTTGTCTTTTTGTGTTTTCCTATTATGTGTCTTTACGTTTTGGGTTCCGTGTTGTGATTTCCGCATACAAGCGATGTTCGGTTCGTCTCTACCTCCAGTTGTTTGTAAGAGTGCTCATATCTTATGAACGTTATTTGTGTTTGCTTGCGGATAGTGGTGTCCAACGCACATTGTGTTGTGTTGGTTTTTTCCTTTGGTTTTTTCTTTGTCTTGTGTGACCTGCGTTGTCAATTTCTATGGATTGTCCATTTTGCGTTCCCACCTCAGTATTCTCTATCGTTTATTGACTTTAGCATATTAAATGTAAAGTAAATGTCATCTTGTTTGTATTATATCACAACTGTGGATTAAGGTCAATTCAATGGTTATAATGATGTAATTTATCCCGATCTTGATGTTAATGTCTTAACGATGTTAATAAAATGGTACATTGCACGCTATTTATTAGCATTTACAAAATAAAATAAGTCAATGTTTCTTTTATATTTCATTTCTGCATTTATTGTTACATTACAAAGCCCACTCCGTATGGTATTTCGGGAAAATTGATATTTCACAAAATCGGTATGCATAGCCGTTCTGGATCATTAATTACAGGTTAACATAGGAATAGTCATCAATAAGGACGAAAATTAAGCAAAGACACATTGGAAATTCACAAAGCTTATGTTGTTATGATATGCATTGATAATGTGTAAACCATGAATACTGCAAAGGTTAGATTTGTACATATATGTCGATATAATATTGTTAGTGATGTGTAAAGAAAATCACACCATTTGTAATGTTTACATAACTCTCACACATACTATGTTTGGTTCCTGTTTTACCAGTTGTTTGTTGGAGGGCGTATGTCTTATTTACGTTAATTGTGTTAGTTTGTGCATAGTGGTTTCCAACATACATTGTGTTTTGTTTTTGCTTTGTTTTATTTCGTCTTGTGTACTCTAAGTTGTCAGTTTCTCTAGATTGTCATTTTTAGATTGCCCTTTGGTATTCTCTAACGTTTAGTTATAGAAGACTGATTTCTTTTCCAAAATTCTATTTGGACCCCCACATTTTCAGCCAAACATAAAAATATAGTCAGTATTGTTTGACATTACGGCCTAATGCTATTTCATTTCAACACTGTGTTTACTAATTTCAATGGAGAAAGAGGATATGTTTCCTTATAGATTCTTGAGGATCGTTGTTTGTCCTTTTGTCCATTTACTGTCCTTCTTTGGGCAATTGTAATAGCTCTCCTTCTTCGATTTACGGATTGCAAATACCCTTAGATATATTTCTCCTCTTACATATGTATGATCTTCTTTACTTGTAAACAATAAGTATGTTGTGCCTTATTTTCTCCCCTCGGACAAATAAGCTTTGTAGCTAACAGTGGCCTCTAAGTTAAGCTACCATTTTCCCCTTATATTACTGCAAAAAACTGGTAATTTCAATACAATGTGTGTTGAAAGAAAACAATTGTTTGACGTATATATGTACATCCTTAATCATGTAATAGGTTTATATGATGGCTAGAGAAAGTGACTATCAAGAATGGACAATCAATAGAAACTGGCAACTGCATAACTACCATTACATATTTTCTTTCATTCACAGTTACGATATTTATGTACCAAACTCAATTGATAAATTACTGAAATATTAAATGATAAGATAAAACGGAACAACAAATAAAATTGAACAGATATGTATGTATTTAGTGGTAGAAGGAGTCAGTATACCAATATTAATGCTGTGGTTATCCTCGCTGTGACAATTCCACACTGGCGGCATATGATATTTAACATTGACATGATCTGTCCTGTAATACAGCGTCAACGCTATTAGGAAACACATCGCACACGACAATGTACCACGACACAACCATCATCTTAGAGCATTCATTTAGATATAGGCAATCGACATATTATTCTTTGGCTACCCTTTCAAAATCTTCCTACCTGTATATAGACTTTGCAATATGCAAATAATCTTGAATATGTATTGCATGTTCGTTTTACTTTCTATTGTTCGTTGTGGTACAGTACGCTTACACATTAGCCATCCATAAATATTAACCGCATAAGTTCCCATCATTTGTTTTTATTTCTTTTGTATTGCGTGTTGACCACACCTTCATCTGTTTGTTTATATCCAATATATATTTTTTTTAAATCGTGGTTTACGAAATTAATTTCGAACTTTTGATTGGTTTTTCGGTATTCTCTAACATTTCTTCAAGTTGGTCTTAATTTGATTGAATAAAGCAGTTACATTCATATCAATAATAATAAATACACTTTAAACCCATAGGTGTTGTGCCTTTACACAATATTTAGCGGTCATTGAGATCCGTGTTGCTCATTTATTTTGTCTTTTTGTGTTTTCCTATTATGTGTCTTTACGTTTTGGGTTCCGTGTTGTGATTTCCGCATACAAGCGATGTTCGGTTCGTCTCTACCTCCAGTTGTTTGTAAGAGTGCTCATATCTTATTAACGTTATTTGTGTTTGCTTGCGGATAGTGGTGTCCAACGCACATTGTGTTGTGTTGGTTTTTTCCTTTGGTTTTTTCTTTGTCTTGTGTGACCTGCGTTGTCAATTTCTATGGATTGTCCATTTTGCGTTCCCACCTCAGTATTCTCTATCGTTTATTGACTTTAGCATATTAAATGTAAAGTAAATGTCATCTTGTTTGTATTATATCACAACTGTGGATTAAGGTCAATTCAATGGTTATAATGATGTAATTTATCCCGATCTTGATGTTAATGTCTTAACGATGTTAATAAAATGGTACATTGCACGCTATTTATTAGCATTTACAAAATAAAATAAGTCAATGTTTCTTTTATATTTCATTTCTGCATTTATTGTTACATTACAAAGCCCACTCTGTATGGTATTTCGGGAAAATTGATATTTCACAAAATCGGTATGCATAGCCGTTCTGGATCATTAATTACAGGTTAACATAGGAATAGTCATCAATAAGGACGAAAATTAAGCAAAGACACATTGGAAATTCACAAAGCTTATGTTGTTATGATATGCATTGATAATGTGTAAGCCATGAATACTGCAAAAGTTAGATTTGTACATATATGTCGATATAATATTGTTAGTGATGTGTAAAGAAAATCACACCATTTGTAATGTTTACATAACTCTCACACATACTATGTTTGGTTCCTGTTTTACCAGTTGTTTGTTGGAGGGCGTATGTCTTATTTACGTTAATTGTGTTAGTTTGTGCATAGTGGTTTCCGACATGCATTGTGTTTTGTTTTTGCTTTGTTTTATTTCGTCTTGTGTACTCTAAGTTGTCAGTTTCTCTAGATTGTCATTTTTAGATTGCCCTTTGGTATTCTCTAACGTTTAGTTATAGAAGACTGATTTGTTTTCCCAAATTCTATTTGGACCCCCACATTTTCAGCCAAACATAAAAATATAGTCAGTATTGTTTGACATTACGGCCTAATGCTATTTCATTTCAACACTGTGGTTACTAATTTCAATGGAGAAAGAGGATATGTTTCCTTATAGATTCTTGAGGATCGTTGTTTGTCCTTTTGTCCATTTACTGTCATTCTTTGGGCAATTGTAATAGCTCTCCTTCTTCGATTTACGGATTGCAAATACCCTTAGATATATTTCTCCTCTTTCATATGTATGATCTTCTTTACTTGTAAAAAATAAGTATGTTGTGCCTTATTTTCTCCCCTCGGACAAATAAGCTTTGTAGCTAACAGTGGCCTCTAAGTTAAGCTACCATTTTCCCCTTATATTACTGCAAAAAACTGGTAATTTCAATACAATGTGTGTTGAAAGAAAACAATTGTTTGACGTATATATGTACATCCTTAATCATGTAATAGGTTTATATGATGGCTAGAGAAAGTGACTATCAAGAATGGACAATCAATAGAAACTGGCAACTGCATAACTACCATTACATATTTTCTTTCATTCACAGTTACGATATTTATGTACCAAACTCAATTGATAAATTACTGAAATATTAAATGATAAGATAAAACGGAACAACAAATAAAATTGAACAGATATTTATGTATCTAGTGGTAGAAGGAGTCAGTATACCAATAGTAATGCTGTGGTTATCCTCGCTGTGACAATTCCACACTGGCGGCATATGATATTTAACATTGACATGATCTGTCCTGTAATACAGCGTCAACGCTATTAGGAAACACATCGCACACGACAATGTACCACGACACAACCATCATCTTAGAGCATTCATTTAGATATAGGCAATCGACATATTATTATTTGGCTACCCTTTCAAAATCTTCCTACCTGTATATAGACTTTGCAATATGCAAATAATCTTGAATATGTATTGCATGTTCGTTTTACTTTCTATTGTTCGTTGCGGTACAGTACGCTTACACATTAGCCATCCATAAATATTAACCGCATAAGTTCCCATCATTTGTTTTTATTTCTTTTGTATTGCGTGTTGACCACACCTTCATCTGTTTGTTTATATCCAATATATATTTTTTTTAAATCGTGGTTTACGAAATTAATTTCGAACTTTTGATTGGTTTTTCGGTATTCTCTAACATTTCTTCAAGTTGGTCTTAATTTGATTGAATAAAGCAGTTACATTCATATCAATAATAATAAATACACTTTAAACCCATAGGTGTTGTGCCTTTACACAATATTTAGCGGTCATTGAGATCCGTGTTGCTCATTTATTTTGTCTTTTTGTGTTTTCCTATTATGTGTCTTTACGTTTTGGGTTCCGTGTTGTGATTTCCGCATACAAGCGATGTTCGGTTCGTCTCTACCTCCAGTTGTTTGTAAGAGTGCTCATATCTTATTAACGTTATGTGTGTTTGCTTGCGGATAGTGGTGTCCAACGCACATTGTGTTGTGTTGGTTTTTTCCTTTGGTTTTTTCTTTGTCTTGTGTGACCTGCGTTGTCAATTTCTATGGATTGTCCATTTTGCGTTCCCACCTCAGTATTCTCTATCGTTTATTGACTTTAGCATATTAAATGTAAAGTAAATGTCATCTTGTTTGTATTATATCACAACTGTGGATTAAGGTCAATGCAATGGTTATAATGATGTAATTTATCCCGATCTTGATGTTAATGTCTTAACGATGTTAATAAAATGGTACATTGCACGCTATTTATTAGCATTTACAAAATAAAATAAGTCAATGTTTCTTTTATATTTCATTTCTGCATTTATTGTTACATTACAAAGCCCACTCCTTATGGTATTTCGGGAAAATTGATATTTCACAAAATCGGTATGCATAGCCGTTCTGGATCATTAATTACAGGTTAACATAGGAATAGTCATCAATAAGGACGAAAATTAAGCAAAGACACATTGGAAATTCACAAAACTTATGTTGTTATGATATGCATTGATAATGTGTAAACCATGAATACTGCAAAGGTTAGATTTGTACTTATATGTCGATATAATATTGTTAGTGATGTGTAAAGAAAATCACACCATTTGTAATGCTTACATAAATCTCACACATACTATGCTTGGTTCCTGTGTTACCAGTTGTTTGTTGGAGGGCGTATGTCTTATTTACGTTAATTGTGTTAGTTTGTGCATAGTGGTTTCCAACATACATTGTGTTTTGTTTTTGCTTTGTTTTATTTCGTCTTGTGTACTCTAAGTTGTCAGTTTCTCTAGATTGTCATTTTTAGATTGCCCTTTGGTATTCTCTAACGTTTAGTTATAGAAGACTGATTTGTTTTCCCAAATTCTATTTGGACCCCCACATTTTCAGCCAAACATAAAAATATAGTCAGTATTGTTTGACATGACGGCCTAATGTTATTTCATTTCAACACTGTGGTTACTAATTTCAATGGAGAAAGGGGATATGTTTCCTTATAGATTCTTGAGGATCGTTGTTTGTCCTTTTGTCCATTTACTGTCCTTCTTTGGGCAATTGTAATAGCTCTCCTTCTTCGATTTACGGATTGCAAATACCCTTAGATATATTTCTCCTCTTACATATGTATGATCTTCTTTATTTTGTAAACAATAAGTATGTTGTGCCTTATTTTCTCCCCTCGGACAAATAAGCTTTGTAGCTAACAGTGGCCTCTAAGTTAAGCTACCATTTTCCCCTTATATTACTGCAAAAAACTGGTAATTTCAATACAATGTGTGTTGAAAGAAAACAATTGTTTGACGTATATATGTACATCCTTAATCATGTAATAGGTTTATATGATGGCTAGAGAAAGTGACTATCAAGAATGGACAATCAATAGAAACTGGCAACTGCATAACTACCATTACATATTTTCTTTCATTCACAGTTACGATATTTATGTATCAAACTCAATTGATAAATTACTGAAATATTAAATGATAAGATAAAACGGAACAACAAATAAAATTGAACAGATATTTATGTATTTAGTGGTAGAAGGAATCAGTATACCAATATTAATGCTGTGGTTATCCTCGCTGTGACAATTCCACACTGGCGGCATATGATATTTAACATTGACATGATCTGTCCTGTAATACAGCGTCAACGCTATTAGGAAACACATCGCACACGACAATGTACCACGATACAACCATCATCTTAGAGCATTCACTTAGATATAGGCAATCGACATATTATTCTTTGGCTACCCTTTCAAAATCTTCCTACCTGTATATAGACTTTGCAATATGCAAATAATCTTGAATATGTATTGCATGTTCGTTTTACTTTCTATTGTTCGTTGCGGTACAGTACGCTTACACATTAGCCATCCATAAATATTACCCGCATAAGTTCCCATCATTTGTTTTTATTTCTTTTGTATTGCGTGTTGACCACACCTTCATCTGTTTGTTTATATCCAATATATTTGTTTTCTTAAATCGTGGTTTACGAAATTAATCTAAGCGGTCTATTGATATCAGTCCTGAAAGTTGTTCAATCTCCAACAGTAATCACCGGATTCCGTGCTTTAGGGGTTATCAACAAATTTATATCAACACCACTTTTGAACATCTTGGAGGACAAGTCAAGAAACATTCTTGATATGAATGAACGTTACAAAACACTAGTAACATATCTTGAAACTGTCTATGTGGATGTTATTCGTGCACAAGATCTAATAAGAGGCGAATTTCGATCATTCGAAGACCTTGCTATAAAGAAAGACCAAGAATGGGCATGTTTAGTTCAAAGTGACAATGATGCAGAATGCATTGCCATCTTATCCAACATAAGTTCTGCAGTTTGTAAAGCTTTAAAGGATAAAGTCAAAGACCATCTAGATGACGGAAGACACACACAGTACGATGCAACGGACCGAGAGCGGCATAAATATGTTCTTCCACATAACAAACTCCATGAGCGTGTCGTTGGGCAATTGGATTGTTTATTGAGGCATCGTCCAACCTCGTCAAAGTTGACAAATGAGGCGCACATAGTCTACACATTGAATAAAACTGGACAGTGGCTACACGAGCACGACGAAAAGCAAGTCTTAGAACTTATTAAATGGTCAAAGGAACAATTAAAGTATGCAATAGACACTGAAAATATGAGATTGCGCGAACTAGATGCTCAACTTACTCAAATCAGTATAGACAAAGAAAATCTAGCCAAACAAGTACTTGCCAAATTGGTAGAGAAAAAGGAGACTTTGACAAAGCAAATTATAAAACTAGGACTCTGGGATTCAAAACAGCTTGCTAACAAGAAGATGGGGCGACTGAAAGCAAAGAAAGAAAAACAGAATGCACTGAAATCTCAAATTAACTTTCGACATTTTGTACTTGAGCTCAAAACAGAGAAAATGTTATTTCAGACGAACAAATACCAGAAGAAAGTCGTCACAATTGATCAACTGCAGTCAAACCTATTACTACTTAATGAAATAGCCAAACAAAACAACGGTAAATATGCAAATTTTATTACACTTTAACAAATATATCTAGTCTCTTTCTAGAATTTCAAAAATGACTATGAAAACAAATATATATACTAAAATCAAATAAATAATGTTGTCTAGAGTACAATCCTGATCTCTTCGTTATCATTAGATGTTCACCCATTATTTGAATTTCAATTTGTTGGTGTTTAACGCCACTTTCACCAATATTTCAGCTATATCATTTTTAGAGAACCACCGACCCCTGGGCAAGCAACAGGTAAATTGTATCACTTGCGGCTGCGAGTCGAGTGCATCCTTTCTGTAATTTACAAAGCTGGGCGCGAACCCACACCGTATTGGTGATAGGCTTGTATGACTTGTTAGATCGAACAAACTAACTCATTGAGCCACCCGGGCCCTCCATAATTGGATATATGTAGAATAACAACTCAATCATAATATAATTATTTGCCCATATATTTTGGGGGGCATTTTAGCTCTCGGTGGAAGTTTGTGTTTCCAGTCTTTACGTTCGTCTGCTTACGGTTTTCACCCAACAAGTGTAAACTTAAAGGTATGGATTGATCGTAAGAGTAAGCAGTTCCCGTCTATTGCAATTAACCAGTCACTCATGTCGCTAGTTGTCAAGTCCGGTGGTAGTCACAATGCAAAAAAATCGCTGCAGAACTTAGTCACACCTGTATGCAAGGCAATGAAACACACAGACGGGGACTTAAATTTGCTTTGAGGAGTAACTAAGTCTCCAATTGCTGACCAGAGCTTAAGTGTAAATATATCTGATTTATTTTTTTTCGTTTTAGACCTGGTACAAAGACTGGAAGAGTAAAATCATGTTGATGAACTTATAAGTTATATGCAATAACTATTTGACTATGGTTCTCTTGTTCTGACTAACAAGTGTGTAGAGTGTTTATCATGACTTTTGTTCATTAAAGACGTAACCTTTTAAGTAACAAAAATTTTGAAATCTAATGTTATGTGTTTGATGTTGTGTTTATATATTCACGCATTAGTCTTCATTCATGTCATTGTGCTTATGTTTACCATTATCAGCGGTTGTTTATCAGTAACTCCCAGCCCACTTTACTATAAATAACAACATATCAATGCGCAAGTCTTTCGATCAGGCTGATCGGATGCTACGTCTTTAAGTAATATGTTTTCAATACAATATCTGCCTTCCAAAATATTTTAAATCAGGAAAGCAAAGATTTATGGTTTGAAATGTTGAATATACATTGTTGGTCTTTTGCATATATTTAGTAGAGACAAAAGACCCTCCAGAAGAGCGACAGTAAGAAAAGGTCACCTCATGGTCATCAATAAAGACAAGTTAGTTTATTGATTTTTTTTATTATTTTTGGTGTTTTAACGCCACTTTCAGCAATAGTTCAGCTATATCATGGCAACCAGTTTTAGTGGTGGAAGAAGCTGAATTTCGAAGTACCTGACCATTGAAAAAAATATATATATCGACAAACATCACTCCATATTAATTAATGAAATTTAAGTACGGAGATGCACAATCTACTGGTCATAGTTCTCCTGATGTATGACAGTCTTCTTTAAGTGCATATTTAAAGATAATTTAAAACTATTGAACAGTTAATTTTAAGACGTTTTTGGACCAATCCCTTAGTCATCAAGCACATGTTTATGCTTGATACATTTGTGCAAGGAAATTAGTCTGAACACTCAAAATCTAGCAGAATTGAAATTTGACACCGAAAATTGAACTATCGCTCAATTTTCTAATGAACTGACTTAAAAAGAATGTTTGCATGATTTCCTTAACAAACACACAAAAATAAAGTAGCTTAGCCCAAAACAAATTATTTGTGACACAATTTTTGAAATTCCACAGAGTATCTACCAGTTGTTTGTAAGAGGGCTCATTTAGATATAGAAAATTGATATATTATTCTTTGGTTACCCCTTGGAAATCTTCCTATCTGTATATAGACTTTGCACTATGCAAATGCTCCTGAATATGTATCGCATGTTCGTTTTACTTTCTATTGTTCGTTGCGGTACAATAAGCATACAAATTAGCCATCCATAAATATTAACTGCATAAGTTCCCATCTTTTGTTTTTTATTGCTTTTGTATTTCGTGTTGACCCCACCCTCATCTGTTTGAATATATTCAGTTTTTTTCTTAAGCAAAATTTCGTGGTTTACGAAATTAATTTCGAGCTTTTGATTGGCTTTTCGGTATTCTCTAATATTTCTTCAAGTTGGTCTTAATTTGATTGAATAAAGCAGTTAAATTCCTATCAATATTAATAAATACGTTTTGAACCCATATGTGTAGTGCTTTTACAGAAGATTTATCAGTCAATAAGATCCGTGTTGCTCATCTTTTTAGTGTTTTGTGTTCTCCTATTATGTGTCTTTACGTGTTGGGTTCCGTGTTGTGATTTCCGCATACAAACGATGGTTGGTTCGTCTTTACCTCCAGTTGTTTGTAAGAGGGCTCTTGTCTTATTAACGTTAATTGTGCTTGCTTGCGGATAGTGGTATCCAATGCACATTGTGTTGGGTTTTTTTTGTTTGTTTTGTCTGTTTTTTCTTTGTCTTGTGTGACCTGCAGTTACCAGTTTCTCTGGATTGTCCATTTTTTGTTACCTCTTTGGTATTCTCTATCGTTTATTGACTTTAGCACATTAAATGTTAAGTAAATGTCTTCTTGTTTGTATTATATCACAACTGTTGATTAAGGTCAATTCAATAGTTATATAATGTATCCCGATCTTGATATTAATGCCTTAAATACGACATATGACTTTGAAAGGTAGGTCCTGGCTTGGGACAGACACAAAAGTGTGGCGGCCTTAAATCGGTTAATGGGGTCCCAGGCATATCTCTCTTGAAGACAAGAATTCAAAAGACAATAGATATAATTAACAAGCAATTAAATAACATCAACACACTATCATGAAAAAGACTCAGCATGAACATGGAGAACGCATTAGCAGTGTTAAAGCATGCTTGTAGTTAAATGACTACAATCTATAAAGGTATAATCGGTAGGTTAAAGACCATTACTATTTGGAGAAAAAATCATACTGATACTTCTAACAGATTTAAGAAATTATTTTCACTGTTGTAAATGGACTGACACAAAACCAGTCCTTAACATTTTTAATATTAAAGTGAAGCAAAAAGAGAAAATCGAACAGATTAATGCGCTTGTTGAAAATAAAATGTACAAACATGAAAATAAATGAGCTTAATTTATAGTGGTCTACTTTTGTCAACATGCAAGAAAATAATTTATGCATAAAAAACTTAAATTATAAACTCATGTATGCATGAATATATAAAGGAGGTAAATCAAAATTTGATGACATATGTTTTTAGATTTACCACTACTGGTGACGTGAAGCTTCATCATTTTATGTGCTATTTCAATAGCATATTTCATATTGCAATATAACATTCTTTTAATGGAGTATTACAAATGCTGCAAAGAAGCTATTCTGTTGTTAAAATGCATTTGTTTCAATTTATCAACGTTTATGTACATTGGGTAGTCTTCGGCCATCTTGGATACTTTCGACGGAAGTATCTACTTTTAAATTACATGTTGTTAATGTAAGCAGTGGAACCTGTCTGATCCTGCATACCAAGGTACCAGGGAAATGTGTCGGATTGTACAGGATGTTGGAATATTCTGGTTTTATTTTAGCTTACAGAAATTATTTGGGACAATATATTTTTGTCAGAAGTCACAGGATGTCAGAAAACTCAGGTGTCGGATTGCATTGTAATAATTATTAATGTATGCCTATATATGTTCTTAAATATTTTAAACCTTTATCTAAAGCACATAATTACAAATCTTTCTAATCTTGCACATCAAAATAGATGATGTTTACGTTTATGTTACTGTTTTTTAAATTTGTTGTTGTTGTTTTATTCTATTTATGTTTTTGTTTTTGTTTTCGTAGTTTTATGTTCGTTTGCTTGTGTTTATTTTTATTTTTTTTGGGGTGTTTTTTTTTGGGGGGGGGGGGGGGGGGGGGTTAGATTAATAGTAGATTGTCCGTGTCAGAGACATTTCAATATTTCATCAAGTACATTTCAACATTTCATCAACAAACACAGTGCTCTGGTATGATGCGTCAAACATTTCTATTTTCCAGCTAACCTGACAACAATTTGCTACATCAAGGAAAATGAGAGCGACAAGATCAACATTAAAGATGACATGGAAGTTGAGTGTGGTTGTTGTAATAGTCATATTTAGTATTTTGGTATCTACATTGACTTTTTGCAAGAAATCTCCAAATAACTCACATGGATCAAGGACCACTAGATATATACCAACGGAAATTGACCTAAATTGCAGTGATATGCATGATATAATTAGGACGAGAAACGAACTATCGTTGCAGCTTAACAACATGATGAGGTTGATTGGACAAATGCAATGTGAGGTAATAGTTAATTAGTTGAAGCAGTAGATTGAATTTTTGTATAAATAAAGAACATGGGTACTTGTGAACAAGGTGAAGATCTTTGAATGGTATTTGTGAGACATGTTTGCTTTATTTAAGAAAATAATAAATCCTGTGACATCGCATTATTATTTCATTCCATAGATTTTATTTTTGCAAGGAGCTTTTGATGATAGAAAACAGGTAATCAGAAACTGTAAATCGAACGACAGAATGGTCAAAATAAAAAGATCAAATATTGATCTACAAAGCATTACACAGAAAACAAAGGATTGAGTAACACAACACGAACCCTACTAAAACCGTCAATGTCATTCTAAGCTCAGACAAATGTTTAGAAATATGTCGACAAATGAACCCTGAATAATGCATCAACAGCCTCTGTTTAGACTTTATCTTTGTCACAATCGAGGACGGATTGGAGACTGGAGAATATAACATTTTCATATATTTTGTTTGTATCAGAAAACCATCAGGTTATGATCTCGTGGATTGTTATTTGGCTTTCAAATCTGTCGATTTTGAGTGTAGCTGATGAGTGCTACTCCAGAAACTCTTCGTGATTAGATATCTACATGTTTATTGATATGGCTTTAGGATTTAGTGATTAGAATTTTCATCCACAGTACGGCTAAAGAATCGGAGTTCTAATATACGGGATCAAACCAAACTTTCAACAAAAGTAGAACTTGATGTGTTTCTGCGTAAGCTCATAGATATGCAAATAATAATTTCTAGAGATAAATGATGTTTTCTGGTTGAATAGTGTGTCTATTAATTCTAGTCACTATGTAAATCTTAAATCTACTGGTCTATTCCATGTCATCCCACCCAACGCCAAACATTGTGTTCCCAACTCCTTCTTAATGTTCCGCAATCTTAACTACGGTAAAGTACAGAAATACAGATTCGACTTTGGAGGGAGACTTACTTTTCACATGCTTCCGGGAATAACATATATTTATAATGTATAGTTGTCCGAAGTTGATCCTGAATTTCTTGTTTGATGTATGAAATAAGATAGTGGAAAATGGAGGCAGGGTAAAGAACTCTACACACTTATTCCATTTTAGGGAGTTGATATAAATATGAAAGTGTATGCGTACTTAGCAATGGAATATTGTATACTAAATGTATGGTCGCAATGCCAAACGATTTTTAGACGAACCTGACCCATAGCTCTATATCGACATCTACGGTTGAGGAACTAATAAATGATATCAAGTGACTTCATTGACATTTGTAAGCTCAGATGTTCCAATGCTACCACCTGTTGCATATATATGTGTTCGCCCTATTAAATAAAGTGAAATATAGTTTGTAAGTTTATGCTGTATAGATATTATGCCAATCTTTATTTTTCTGTGTAGTGTTTTTTAACATGAAGGGTAGATATATATATCTGATGATGTTCATGTCATTTAACAGTAACCGGGTGGTTTATTGATTTTCTGTTCACCATTGTATTCATTAGCTCTGATCATCCCTTTGGTATCTGCAAACTTTTCTTGTACCCTATTCCGATCAAAATAGCCGTAGCAACGTTAGAAAATACATTATTTTAATGCAATATATTTCATTTTTGGAATGAAAATAATAAATATCTTCCAAATTGTTTTTTTTTATAATTAATGCTTACATTATTCCTTTTCTTCTCCTTTAATATAATTGTAGACTAAACTTTAAAAACAAAGAACTTACAAATCATTAGCTTACATCTGAAGGGGCCGTCGTGGCTGTGATCGCATGGTAGTTGGACTTACAACTAACTATGCAATCAGTGCCTATAATAACTGATGCTGTCAGTTTGTCAGTGACTTACGACATGTTGGTCGCTTTCTCCGGGTTCTCCTGTTTCCTCGACCAATAAAACTGGCCTCCACTATATAACTAAAATATTGTTGAAAGTGGTGTTAAATACCATCAAGCAAACAAACGTTTATATCTGAATTCATTTAGCATTTATGTTTTTTTAGACATCGAAAAATAAGACTAACCAACAAGGCGGATGGTGTAAAGAAACAAGTCAGGAAAACAATAAAGAACATGCAACAGACAAAACATTAATACCACAGATGTCTAAATTACTCAGTAACAAAACTGTTGCTAGTTTTGGAGATGGTCCTGGGGTTTATAAGAGAGAAATCGATAAGTTAGGACAAGTTAAGTTATACGATGCTTTTGATGGTGCGCCGTACTGTGAGGAAATGAGCCATGGTAGAGTCGTGTTTATGGATCTCAGCATTCCACAGTATGGTATTCTACAATATGATTGGATAATATCACTTGAAGTTGCTGAACACATTCCAGAAAAATACGAAGCCGTGTATTTGGATAATATATTTAGACATGCAAAGGAAGGAATAATTTTAAGTTGGGCTGTTCCAGGACAGGGAGGATTAAGTCATATAAATAATAAACCTATTGAATATGTTTTGAAAGTCATGAGAGAAAACGGATTTCAAAGAGATGTAGAAAAAACTAAGAAGTTACAAGCGTCGGCAAGCTTATCTTGGATCAAAAGTAATATAAACGTTTACATTAGGAACAAATAGAAACCAGTAGAACCAAAGGACTAAACACTAAAATAAAATCAAATGTACTATAAGACAATGCTATTATTAAATCAAAGCTAATCATGAAATGAAAAATAAACATACCACAATATCGCGACAGAACACACACACACACACACACACACACACACACACACACACACACACACACACACACACACACACACACATACACACACACACACAAACACACACACACACACTCAAACTTAGATATACAATAGAGCATTCATTTAGATGTAGGCAATCGACATATTATTCTTTGGTTACTCCTTCATAATCCTGTATATAGAGCAAATGATCTTGAATATGTACTGCATGTTCGTTTTACTTTCTATTGTTCGATGCAGTACAATAAGATTACAAATTTGCCATCCATAAATATTGACCGCATAAGTTCTCATCTTTTGTTTTTATTGCTTTTATATTGTGTGTTGACCCCAATGTCATCTGTTTGTATATATCCAATTTTTATTTTAAGCAAAATTTCGTGGTTTACGAACTTAATTTCGAACTTTTGATTAGCTTTTCGGTATTCTCTATCATTTCTTGAAGTTGGTCTTAATTTGATTGAATAAAGCAGTTAAATTCTATCAATATTAATAAATACGCTTTGAACCCATATGTGTAGTGCTTTTACAAAAGATTTATCAGTCATTAAGATTCGTGTTGCTCATCTTTTTAGTGTTTTGTGTTCTCCTATTATGTGTCTTTACGTGTTGGGTTCCGTGTTGTGATTTTCGCATACAAACGATGGTTGGTTCGTCTTTACCTCCAGTTGTTTGTAAGAGGTCTCTTGTCTTATTAACGTTATTTGTGTTTGCGTGCGGATAGTGGTATGTTTTGTCTTGTGTGACCTGCGTTGCCAGTTTCTATGGATTCTCCATTTTGTGTTACTACTTCAGTATTCTCTATCGTTTATTGACATTAGCACATTAAATGTTAAGTAAATGTCCTCTTATTTGCATTATATCACAACTGTGGATTAAGATCAATTCAATAGTTATATTGATGTAATTTATCCCGATCTTGATGTTAATGTATTAATGATGTTAGCAAAATGGTACATTACGCGCTTTTTATATACATTTAGAGAATAAAATAAATGATTGTTTCTTTTATATTCTATTTCTGCATGTAATGTTATATTGCAAAGTCCACTCCGTATGATATTTCTGGCAAATAGAAATATCACAAAATCGGTATGCAAAACCGTTCTGGATCATTAAAAACAGGTAAACAAAGGCATAGTCATCAATGAGGACGAAATTTAAACAAAGACACATTAGAAATTCACAAAGCTTATGTTGTTATAAATTGCATGCATAAAGTGTAAGCCATGAATACTGCAAAGGTTAGATTTGCACATGCATGTCGAAGTAATATTGTTCGTGATGTGTGAAGAAATCCACACCATTTGTAACGTTTACATCAATCTCACACAAACTATGTTTGGTTCTGTTTTACGAGTTGTTTGTTGGAGGGCACATGTCTTATTTACGTTAAGTGTGTGTGTGTGTGTGTGTGTGTGTGTGTGTGTGTGTGTGTGTGTGTGTGTGTGTGTGTGTGTGTGTGTGTGTGTGTGTGTGTGTGTGTGTGTGTGTGTGTGTGCGTGCGTGCGTGCGTGCGTGCGTGCGTGCGTGCGTGCGTGCGTGCGTGCGTGCGTGCGTGCGTGCGTGCGTGCGTGCGTGCGTGCGTGCGTGCGTGCGTGCGTGCGTGCGTGTGTGTGTGTGTGCATAGTGGTATCCAACATACATTTTGTTGTCTTTTTGCTTTGTTTTATTTCGTCTTGTGTACTCTAAGTTGTCAGCTTCTCTAGATTGTCATTTTGGGATTGGCCTTTAGTATTCTCTAACGTTTAGCTATAGAAGACTGACTTTTCTACCAAATTGTGCTTGGACCCCACGTTTTCAGCCAAGCATAATAATCTTGCCAGTGGTGTTTGACAAACCAGCATAATGTTATTTCATTTCAACACAGTGACTACTAATTTCAATGGAGAATGGATAAATTTATCCTGATAGATCCTTGATGATCGTTGTTTGTCCTGTTGTCCATTTACTGTCCTTCTTCGGACCATTGTATTATATGTCCTTCTTCAATTTACGGATTGCAATTACCCTTTGATATATTTCTCCTGTTGCATATGTATGATCTTCTTTACTTGTAAACAATAAGTATGTTGTACCTTATTTTCTCCCCTCGGACAAATAAGCTTTGTAGCTAACAGTGGCCTCTAAGCTAAGCTACCCTTATATTACTGCAACACCTGGTTATTTCAATAAAATGTGTGTTGAAAGAAAACAATTCTTGACGTATATATGTGCATCCTTAATCATGTAATAGGTCTATATAAACGCTAGAGAAAGTGGTTATCATTTCTTCAAGTTGGTCTTAATTTGATTGCTTAAAGCAGTTAAATTCCTATCAATATTAATAAATACGCTTTGAACTCATCGGTGTAGTACTTTTACAAAAGATTTGCCAGTCAATAAAATCCGTGTTGCTCATCTTTTTAGTTTTTTGTGTTCTCCAACTATGTGTCTTTACATGTTGGGTTCTGTGTTGTGATTTCCGCATACAAACGATGGTTGGTTCGTCTTTACCTCCAGTTGTTTGTAAGATGGCTCTTGTCTTATTAACGTTATTTGTGTTTGCTTGCGGAGAGTGGAGTCCAACGCACATTGTGTTGGTTTTTTTGTTGTTTTTGTTTGGTTTTTATTCTTTGTCTTGTGGGACCTGCGTTGCCAGTTTCCATGGATTGTCCATTTTGTGCTACCACTTTAGTATGCATGCCTTATTTACGTCAATTTTGTCTGTGTGTGCATAGTGGTGTCCAACATACGTTGTGTTGTGTTTTTGCGTTGTTTTTTTTTCGTCTTGTTTTCTAGATTGTCATTTTTGGATTGCCCTTTGGTATTCTCTAACGTTTGGTTATAGAAGACGGACTTTTTTCCCAAATTGTATTTGGACCCCCACATTTTCAGCCAAGCATAATAATCTTGCCAGTGTTGTTTGCCATACCAGCCTAACGCTATTTCATTTTAACACAGTGACTACCAATTTCAATGGAGAAGGGGGATATGTATCCTTATAGATCTTTGAGTATCGTAGTTTGTCCTTTTGTCACTTTATTGTCCTTCTTCTTGTCGTTTTATTATCTGTCCTTCTTCGATTTGCAGATTGCAATTATCCTTTGATATATTTCTCCTGTTGCATATGTATGATCTTCTTTGCTTGTAAAACATAAGTATGTTGCGCCTTATTTTCTCCCCTCGGACAAATAGGCTTGTTAGCTAAGTTAAGCTACCCTTACCCCCGTATATCACTGCAATAATTGGTGATTTCAATAAAATGTGTGTTGAAAGAATACAATTATTGACGTATATATGTACATCCTTAATCATGTAATAGGTTTATATAAACGCTAGAGAAAGTGGCTATTAAGATTGGACAATGAATAGAAACCGAGAACTGCATAATTACCATGATACATATTCCTTCATTAAAGGTTACAATAGTTAGGTGCCAAGCTCAATTGAGAAATATTGAAATATTAAATGATAAGATAAAACGGAACCATCAATAAAATTTAACACATATTCATGTATTTAGTGGTAGAAGAAATTAGTATACAGATACTAATGCTGTGTTTATCCTCACTGTGACAATTCCACACTGGAGGTTTATGATATGTAACATTGACATGATTTGTCCTAGTATACAGCGTCAACGCTATTAGGAAACACATCGCACACGACAGTGTACTACGATACAATCATCGTCTTAGAGCATTCACTTAGATATAGAAAATCAATATATTATTCTTTGGTTACCCCTTCAAAATCTTCCTACCCGTATATAGACTTTGCAATATGCATATGATCTTGAATATGTTTTGCATGTTCGTTATACTTTCTATTGTTCGTTGCGGTACAGTAAGCTTACAAATTAGCCATCCATAAATATTAACCGCATAAGATCCCATTTTTTGTTTTGTTATTGTTTTTGTATTGCGTGTTGATCCAACCCCCATCTGTTTGTTTATATTCAGTTTTTATTTTATAAAAAAATCGTGTTTTGCAAAATTAATTTCGACATTTTGATTGGCTTTTATGTATACTCTAACATTTATTCAAGTTGGTCTTAATTTGATTGAATAAAGCAGCTAAATTCCTATTAATATTAATAAATACGCTTAGGTTTAGTGATCTTGATGTTAATACCTTAAATACGACATATGACTTTGAAAGATAGGTCTTCGTTTGGGACAGACAGATACATGTGGCGCCCTTAAAACTGTTAATGGGGTCACAAGCATTTCTCTCTTGACAATAGATATAATTTACAAGCAATTAAATAGCATCAACACACCATGCAGTGCTGACAATAACGAGGAGGTATACATGCAGTGTTAACAGTGATTGTGACCATAACGGGGAGGTATATATCCAGTGTTAACAATTATTGTGACAATAACGGGGAGGTATATATGCAGTGTTAACAATTATTGTGACAATAACGGGGAGGTCTATATGTAGTGTTAACAGTTATTGCGACAATAATGGTTAGATCTGTATGCAGTGCAAACATTTATTGTTACAATAACACGGATGTCTATATTCGGTGCTAACAGTTATTGTGACAATAACGGGGATGTATATATGCTGTATAAGCAGTTATTTTGACAATAATGGGGAGGTCTATATGCAGTGCCAACAGCTATTGTGACAATAAAGTGGAAGGTATATATGCAGTGTTAGCAGTTACTATAACAATAACAGGTAATTTATATGTAGTGCTAACAGTTATTATGACAATAACGGGGAGACTTATATGCAGTGCTTAACAGTTGTTGTGACAATAAATGGGAGGTATATATGCAGTGTTAGCAGTTGCTATGACAATAATGACAATAAAGGTGAGGACTATATGCAGTGTTAGCAGTTATTGTGGCAATAACGCAGAGATTTAAATGCAGAGTTAACATTTATTATGACAATAATGGGGAGGTCTACATGTAGTGCTAACAGTCATTGTGACAATGACGGGAAGGTCTATGCGTAGTGCTAACAGTTATGGTGACAATGACGGGGAGGTCTATGTGCAGTGCTAACAGTTAGCGTTAGAATAACAGGGAGGTTGTTGTTGTAGTGTTAACAGTTATTATGACAATAACTGTGAGGTCTAAATGTAGTGCCAACAGTTATTGTGACAATAACTGGGAGGTCTATATGTAGTGTTAACAGTTATTGTGACAATAACGGGCAGGTCTGTATGCAGTGCTAACAGTTATTGTGACAATAAAGGGGATGTCTATATGCAGTGTTAGCAGTTATTTTGACAATAATGGGGAGGTCTATATGCAGTGCTAACATTTATTGTGACAATAAAGAGGAAGGTATATATGCAGTGTTAGCAGTTACTATGACAATAAAGGGGAGGCTTATTTGCACTGTTAACAGTTATTGTGACAATAATGACTATAATGGGGAGGTTTATATGTAGTGCTAACAGTTATTATGACAATAACGGGGAGACATATATGCAGTACTAACAGTTATTGCGACAATAACGGGGATGTCTATATTCAGTGTTAACATTTATTGTGACAATAACGGTGAGGTTTATTTGCAGTGCTAACAGTTATTGTGACAATAAATGGGTGGTATATATGCAGTGCTAGCAGTTATTGTGACAATAATGACAATAAAGGTGAGGACTATATGCAGTGTTAACAGTTATTGTGACAATAACGCAGGGGTTTCAATACAGAGTTAACATTTATTATGACAATAACGGGGAGATCTACATGTAGTGCTAACAGTAATTGTGACAATAACGGGGAGGTATATGTGTAGTGCTAACAGTTAGTGTGACAATGACGGGGAGGTCTATGTGCTGGGCTAACAGTTATTGTAACGAAAACGAGGACGTCTATATGTAGTGCTAGCAGTTATTGTGACAATGACGGGGAGGAATATATTCAGTGTTCACAGTTAGTGTGACAATCATGGGGAGATCAATGTGAAGTGCTAAGAGTTATTGTGACAATACCGGGAGGTATATATGCAGTGCTAACAGTTAGTGTGACAATCATGGGGAGGTATATGTCCATTGTAAACAGTTATTGTGAGAACAACGGGGAGGTTTATATGCAGTGTTAATATTCATTGTAACAACAACGGGAAGGTCTATATGCAGTGGTGACAGTCATTGTGGAAATAACGGAGTGGTTTATGTGCAGTGTTAGCAGTTATTTTGACAATAGCGAGGAGGTTTATATGCAGTGTTATCAACTATTGCGACACTAATGGTGAGGCTTATGTCCAGTGCTAACAGTTATTTTGAAAATAATGACAATAACGGGGTTGTCTGTAGACAGTGCTAACAGTTACTGTGATAATAACGGGGATGTATATATGTAGTTCTAACAGTTATTCTGACAATAACTGGGAATTATATATGTAGTTTTAGCAGTTATTGTGACAATAATGAGGAGGTCTATATGAGGTGCTAAGATATATTGTGACAATAACGGAAGGTTTATATGCAGTGTTAACATTTATTGTGACAATAACGGGGAGGTTTATATGCAGGCTAACAGTTATTGTGACAATAAATGGGAGGTATATATGCAGTGCTAACAGTTATTATGACAATAATGACAATAACGGGGAGGTCTATATGCAGTGTTAGCATTCATTGTGACAATAAAGGAGTGGTTTATGTGCAATGTTTGCAGTTATTGTGACAATAATGGTATAGTCTATGTGCAGTGCTAACAGTTATTTTGACAATAATGACAATAGCGGAGAGGTCTGTAGACAGTGCTAACAGTTATTGTGATAATAACGGTGATGTCCATTTGTAGTTATGATGACAATCACGGGGAATTCTATATGTAGTGCTAGCAGTCAGTGTGACAATAATGGGGAGGTCTATATGCAATACTAATGTATATTGTGACAATAACGGGGGCTTTATATGCAGTGTTAAGAGTTATTGTGAAAATAATGTGGAGGTTAATGCTCAGTTCTAACAGTTATTGTGACAATAACGAGGAGGTATATATGCAGTGCTAACAGTGATTGTGACGATAAGGGGTAGATATATAGGCAGTGTAAACAGTTATTGTGACAATCATGGGGAGGTCTATAAGCAGTTCTAACAGTTATTGTGAAAATAACGGGGAGATCTATGTGAAGTGTTAACAGTTATTGTGACAACAACGAGGAGGTCTATATGCAGTGCTAACAGTGATTGTGACAATAACGGGGAGGCATATATGCAGTATTAACAATTATTGTGACAATAACGGAGATGTCTATATGCAGTGTTAACAGTCATTGTGACAACAACTGGAATTTCTATATGCAGTGTTAGCAGTTATTGTGACAATAACGAGGAGGTTTATGTGCAGTGTCAGCAATTATTGTGACAATAATGACAATAACAGCATTTGCGGGGAGGTATATATGTAGTGCTAACAGTTATTGTGACAATAATTGGGATGTATATGTGCAGTGTTTGCAGTTATTGTGACAATAATGACAATAAAGGGGAGGTGTATGTGTAGTGCTAACAGTTATTGTGACGATAACGGGGAGGTCTATTTGTAGTGTTAGAAGTTACTGTGACAATAATGGGGAGGTCTATATGTAGTGCTTACATATATTGTGACAATAACGGGGAGATAAATATGCAGTGTTAACAGTTATTGTGACAATAACGAGGAGGTCTATATGCACTGTTATCAATTATTGTGACAATATCGGGGAGTTATATGTGCAGTGTTAACAGTCATTGTGATACAAACGGGGAGGTATGTATGCAGTGTTATCAGTTAGTGTGACAATAACGAGGATGTATATATGCAGTGTTAACAGTTCTTGTGACAATAATGATGAGGTATGTATGCAATGTGTGCAGTTATTGTGACAATGACGGGGAGGTCAATGTGTAGTGCTATCATTTAGTATGACAATAACGAGGAGGTATATATGCAGTGTAAGCAGTTCTTGTGACAATAATGGTGAGGTTTATATGTAGTGTTAACATATATTTTGATACTAACGGTGAGGTCTATATGCAATGATAATAGTTATTGTGACAATAAAGTGGAGATCTGTATGTAGTGTTAACAGATATTATGACAATAACAGTGAAGTTCACATGCAGTGTTAGCAGTGATTGTGACAATAATGGGGAGGTCTATATGCAGTGCTAACAGTTAGTATGACAATAAATGGGAGGTATATATGCAGTGTTAGCAGTCATTGTGACAATAAAGGGGAGATATATATGCAGTGCTGACAGTTATTATGACTATAATGGGGAGGTCTATATGCAGTGATGACAGTTATTGTGACAATAATGGGAGGTCTATATGCAGTGTTAGAAGTTATTGTGACAATTATGACTATAATGGGGAGGTTTATATGTAGTGTTAACAGTTAGTGTAACAATAACGTGGAGGTCTATATGCATTGCTTGTAGTGATTGTGACAATAATGGGAGGTCTATATGCAGTGTTAACATTTATTGTGAGAATAACGGGGGGGTTTATATGCAGTGCAAACAGTTATTGTGACAACAAATGGGAAGTATATATGCAGTGCTAACAGTTATAATGACAATAACGAGGAGGTTTATTTGCAGTGTTACCAGTTATTGTGACAATAATGACAATAATGGGTAGGTCTATATGCAGTACTAAGATATATTGTGACAATAACGGGAGGTTTATATGCAGTGTTAACATTTATTGTGAGAATAACGGGGGGGTTTATATGCAGTGCAAACAGTTATTGTGACAAAAAATGGGAAGTATATATGCAGTGCTAACAGTTATAATGACAATAACGAGGAGGTTTATTTGCAGTGTTACCAGTTATTGTGACAATAATGACAATAACGGAGAGGTCTATATGCAGTGTTAACATTCATTGTGACAATAATGGTAAAGTCTATGTGCAGTGCTAACAGTTATTTTGACAATAATGACAATAACGGGGAGGTCTGTAGACAGTGCTAACAGTTATTGTGATAATAACAGTGATGTATATTTGTAGTTCTAACAGTTATTATGACAATCACGGGGAATTCTATATGTAGTGCTAGCAGTTAGTGTGACAATAATGGGGAGGTCTATGTGCAATACTAATATATATTGTGACAATAACGGGAAGGTTTATATGCAGTGTTAACAGTTATTGTGAAAAAAATGTGGAGGCTAATGCTCAGTGCTAACATTTATTGTGACAATAACGAGGAGGTATATATGCAGTGCTAACAGTGATTGTGACGATAAGGGGTTGGTCTATAGGCAGTGTAAACAGTTATTGTGACAATCATGGGGAGGTTTATAAGCAGTTCTAACAGTTATTGTGACAATAACGGGGAGGTCTATATGCAGTGTTAACAGTGAGTGTGACAATAACGGGGAGGCATATATGCAGTATTAACAATTATTGTGACAATAACGGGAAGGTCTATATGCAGTGCTAACAGTCATTTTGACAATAACTGGGAAGTCTATTTGCAGTGTTAGCAGTTATTGTGACAATAACGAGGAGGTTTATGTGCAGTGTTAGCAATTATTGTGACAATAATGACAATAACGACACTTACGGGGAGGTATATATGTAGTGCTAACAGTTATTGAGACAATAACTGGGAAGTCTATATGCAGTGTTAGCAGTTATTGTGACAATAACGAGGAGGTTTATGTGCAGTGTTAGCAGTTATTGTGACAATAATGACAATAAAGGGGAGGTGTATGTGTAGTGCTGACAGTTATTGTGACGATAACGGGGAGGCATATATGCAGTATTAACAATTATTGTGACAATAACGAGGAGGTCTATATGCACTGTTATCAATTATTGTGACAATATCGGGGAGTTATATGTGCAGTGTTAACAGTCATTGTGATACAAACGGGGTGGTATGTATGCAGTGTTATCAGTTAATGTGACAATAACGAGGATCTATATATGCAGTGTTAACAGTTCTTGTGACAAAAATGGTGAGGTATGTATGCAATGTGTGCAGTTATTTTGACAATGACGGGGTGGTCAATGTGTAATGCTATCAGTTAGTATGATAATAACGAGGAGGTATATATGCAGTGTAAACAGTTCTTGTGACAATAATGGTGAAGTTTATATGTAGTGTTAACATTTATTTTGACTATAACGCTGAAGTTCACATGCAGTGTTAGCAGTGATTGTGACAATAATGGGGAGGTCTATTTGCACTGTTCAAAAACAGTTAGTATGACAATAAATGGGAGGTGTATATGCAGTGTTAACAGTCATTGTGACAATAACGGGGAGATATATATGCAGTGCTGACAGTTATTATGACAATAATGGGGAGATATATATGCAGTGCTGACAGTTATTATGACAATAATGGGGAGATATATATGCAGTGCTGACAGTTATTATGACAATAATGGGGAGATATATATGCAGTGCTGACAGTTATTATGACAATAATGGGGAGATATATATGCAGTGTTAACAGTTATTGTGACAATAATGACTATAATGGGGTGTTTATATGTAGTGTTAACAGTTAGTGTGAACATAACGGGGAGGTCTATATGCAATGTTTGCAGTGATTGTGACAATAACGGGGAGGTCTATATGCAGTGTTAACACTTATTTTGACAATAACGGGGAGATATATATGCAGTGTTAACCGTTATTGTGACAATAACGAGGAGGTCTATAAGCAGTGCTAACAATTATTGTGACAATAACGAGGAGGTATATATGCAGTGCTAACAGTTCTTGTGACAATAACAGGGAGATTTAGAGGCAGTGCTAACAGTTAGCGTTACAATAACAGGGAGGTTGCTTTTGTAGTGTTAACAGTTATTATGACAATAACGATGAGGTCTAAATGTAGTGCCAACAGTTATTGTGACAATAACGGGGAGATATATGTGCAGGGCTATCAGTTATTGTGACAATAACGGGGAGGTCTATATGCAGTGTTAACATTCATTGAGACAATAACGGAGTGGTTTATGTGCAGTGTTAGCAGTTATTGTGACAATAATGGTAAGGTCTATGTGCAGTGCTAACAGTTATTGTGACAATAATGGGGAAGCATATGTGCAGTGTTAGCAGTTATTGTGACAATAATGACAATAAAGGGGAGGTGTGTGTGTAGTGCTAACAGTTATTGTGACGATAACGGGGAGGTCTATTTGTAGTGTTAGAAGTTATTGTGACAATAATGGGGAGGTCTATATGTAGTGCTTACATATATTGTGACAATAATGGGGAGATAATTTGCAGTGTTAGCAGTTATTGTGACAATAACGAGGAGGTCTATATGCACTGCTAACAATTATTGTGACAATATCGGGGAGTTATATGTGCAGTGTTAACAGTCATTGTGATACTAACGGGGAGGTATGTATGCAGTGTTATCAGTTAGTGTGACAATAGCGAGGATGTATATATGCAGTGTTAACAGTTCTTGTGACAATAATGGTGAGGTATGCATGCAGTGTGTGCAGTTATTGTGACAATGACGGGGAGGTCAATGTGTAATGCTATCAGTTTGTATGACAATAGCGAGGAGGTATATATGCAGTGTAAACAATTCTTGTGACAATAATGGTGAAGTATGTATGCAGTGTGTGCAGTTATTGTGACAATGACGGAGATGTCAATGTGTAATGCTATCAGTTAGTATGACAATAACGAGGAGGTATATATGCAGTGTAAACAGTTCTTGTGACAATAATGGTGAGGTTTATATGTAGTGTTAACATTTATTTTGACAATAACACTGAAGTTCACATGCAGTGTTAGCAGTGATTGTGACAATAATGAGGAGGTCTATATGCAGTGCTAACAGTTAGTATGACAATAAATGGGAGGTGTATATGCAGTGATAACAGTCATTGTGACAATAACGGGGAGATATATATGCAGTGCTGACAGTTATTATGACAATAAATGGGAGGTGTATATGCAGTGACAACAGTCATTGTGACAATAACGGGGAGATATATATGCAGAGCTGACAGCTATTATGTCAATAATGGGGAGGTCTATATGCATTGCTAACAGTTATTGTGACAATAACGGGGAGGTCTATATCCAGTGTTAGAAGTTATTGTGACAATTATGACTATAATGTGGGGTTTATATGTAGTGCTAAAGTTAGTGTGACAATAACGTGGAGGTCTATATGCAGTGCTTGCAGTGATTGTGACAATAATGGGGAGGTCTACATGCAGTGTTAGCACTTATTGTGACAATGACGGGGAGGAATATATGCAGTGTTAACAGTTATTGTGACAATAACGAGGAGGTCTATAAGCAATGTTAACAATTATTGTGACATTAACGAGGAGGTATATGTGCAGTGTTAACAGTTCTTGTGACAATAACAGGGAGGTTTAATGGCAGTGCTAACAGTTAGCGTTAGAATAACAGGGAGGTTCTTTTTGTAGTGTTAACAGTTATTATGAAACTAACGGTGAGGTCTAAATGTAGTGCCAACAGTTATTATGACAATAAATGGGAGGTGTATATGCAGTGACAACAGTCATTGTGACAATAACGGGGATATATATATGCAGAGCTGACAGCTATTATGTCAATAATGGGGAGGTCTATATGCATTGCTAACAGTTATTGTGACAATAACGGGGAGGTCTATATCCAGTGTTAGAAGTTATTGTGACAATTATGACTATAATGTGGGGGTTGATATGTAGTGCTAAAGTTAGTGTGACAATAACGTGGAGGTCTATATGCAGTGCTTGCAGTGATTGTGACAATAATGGGGAGGTCTACATGCAGTGTTAGCACTTATTGTGACAATGACGGGGAGGAATATATGCAGTGTTAACAGTTATTGTGACAATAACGAGGAGGTCTATAAGCAATGTTAACAATTATTGTGACATTAACGAGGAGGTATATGTGCAGTGTTAACAGTTCTTGTGACAATAACAGGGAGGTTTATTGGCAGTGCTAACAGTTAGCGTTAGAATAACAGGGAGGTTCTTTTTGTAGTGTTAACAGTTATTATGAAACTAACGGTGAGGTCTAAATGTAGTGCCAACAGTTATTATGACAATAAATGGGAGGTGTATATGCAGTGACAACAGTCATTGTGACAATAACGGGGATATATATATGCAGAGCTGACAGCTATTATGTCAATAATGGGGAGGTCTATATGCATTGCTAACAGTTATTGTGACAATAACGGGGAGGTCTATATCCAGTGTTAGAAGTTATTGTGACAATTATGACTATAATGTGGGGGTTGATATGTAGTGCTAAAGTTAGTGTGACAATAACGTGGAGGTCTATATGCAGTGCTTGCAGTGATTGTGACAATAATGGGGAGGTCTACATGCAGTGTTAGCACTTATTGTGACAATGACGGGAAGGAATATATGCAGTGTTAACAGTTATTGTGACAATAACGAGGAGGTCTATAAGCAATGTTAACAATTATTGTGACATTAACGAGGAGGTATATGTGCAGTGTTAACAGTTCTTGTGACAATAACAGGGAGGTTTATTGGCAGTGCTAACAGTTAGCGTTAGAATAACAGGGAGGTTCTTTTTGTAGTGTTAACAGTTATTATGAAACTAACGGTGAGGTCTAAATGTAGTGCCAACAGTTATTGTGACAATAACGAGGAGGTCTATATGCAATGTTAACAATTATTGTGACAAGATCGGGGAGTTCTATGTGCAGTGTTAACAGTCATTGTGATACTAACGGGGAGGTATGTATGCAGTGTTATCAGTTAGTGTGATAATAGCGAGGATGTATATATGCAGTGTTAACAGTTCTTGTGACAATAATGGTGAGGTATGCATGCAGTGTGTGCAGTTATTGTGACAATGACGGGGAGGTCAATGTGTAATGCTATCAGCTTGTATGACAATAACGAGGAGGTATATATGCAGTGTAAACAGTTCTTGTGACAATAATGGTGAGGTTTATATGTAGTGTTAACATTTATTTTGACAATAACAGTGAAGTTCACATGCAGTGTTAGCAGTGATTGTGACAATAATGGGGAGGTCTATATGCAGTGCTAACAGTTAGTATGACAATAAATGGGAGGTGTATATGCAGTGATAACAGTCATTGTGACAATAACGGGGAGATATATATGCAGTGCTGACAGTTATTATGACAATAATGGGGAGGTCTATATGCAGTCCTAACAGTTATTGTGACAATAACGGGGAGGTCTATATGCAGTGTTAGAAGTTATTGTGACAATAATGATTATAATGGGGAGGTTTATATGTAGTGCTAACAGTTAGTGTGACAATAACGGGTGGGTCTATATGCAGTGCTTGCAGTGATTGTGACAATAATGGGGAGGTCTACATGCAGTGTTAACACTTATTGTGATCATGACGGGGAGGTATATATGCAGTGTTAACAGTTATTGTGACAATAACGATGAGGTCTATAAGCAGTGTTAACAATTATTGTGACATTAACGAGGAGGTATATATGCAGTGTTAACAGTTCTTGTGACAATAACGGGGAGGTCTATATGCAGTGCTAACATTCATTGTGATAATAACGGAGTGGCTTATGTGCAGTATTAGCAGTTATTGTGACAATAATGGTGATGTCTATGTGCAGTCCTAGCAGTTATTTTGACAATAATGACAATAACGGAGAGGTCTGTAGACAGTGCTAACAGTTAATGTGATAATAACGGTGATGTCTATTTGTAGTTCTAACAGTTATTATGACAATCATTGGGAATTATATATGTAGTGCCAGCAGTTAGAGTGACAATAATGGGGAGGTCTATATGCAGTGCTAATATATATTGTTACAATAACGGGGAGGTTTATATGCAGTGTTAACAGTTATTGTGAAAATAATGGGGAGGTTAATGCTCAGTTATAACAGTTATTGTGACAATAACGAAGAGGTATATATGCAGTGCTAACAGTGATTGTGACAATAAGGGGTAGGTCTATAGGCAGTGTAAACAGTTATTGTGACAATCATGGGGAGGTCTATAAGCAGTCCTAACAGTTATTTTGAAAATAACGGGGAGATCTATGTGAAGTGTTAACAGTTATTGTGATAATAACGGGGAGGTCTATATGCAGTGCTAACAGTTATTGCATGTTCGTTTTACTTTCTATTATTCGTTGCGGTACAGTAAACTTACAAATTAGCCAACCATCAATATTAGTCGGATAAGTTCCCATCTTTTGGTTTTTTTATTGCTTTTGTATTGCGTGTTGATTCCACCCTCATCTGTTTGTTTATATCCAGTTTTTATTTTAAGCAAAAGCTCGTGGTTTAGAAAATTAATTTCGAACTTTTGAATGGCTTTTCGGTATTCTCTAACATGTATTCAAGTTGGTCTTAATTGGATTGAATAAAGCAGTTAACTTCCTGTCAATATTATTATATACGCTTTGACGCCATATGTGTAGTGCTTTTACAAAAGATTTACCGGTCATTAAGATTAAGATCCGTGTTGGTCCTCTTTTTAGTGCTTTGTGTTCGCCTATTGTGTGTCTTTACGCTTTGGGTTCCGTGTTGTGATTTCCGCATGCAAAAGATGATTGGTTCGTCTTTTCCTCCAGTTGTGTGTAAGAGGGCTCATGTCTTATTAACATTATTTGTGATTGCTTGCTGGTAGTGGTGTCCAACGCACATTGTGTTGTTTTTTTTTTTTTTTTTTTTTTTTCTTTTTCTTGTGTGAACTGCGTTGCCAGTTTCTCTGGATTGTCCATGTTGTGTTACCTCTTCAGTATTTTCTATCGTTTATTGAATTTGGCACATTGAATGTTAAGCAAATTCCATCTTGTTTGTATTATATCACAATTGTGGATTAAGGTGAATTCAATAGTTATATTGATGTAATTTATCCCGATCTTGATGTTAATGTCTTAATGATATTAACAAAATGGTATAGTACACGCTTTTTATCAGCATTTAGAGAATACAATAAATCAATGTTTCTCTTATATTCTATTTCTGCATTTAATGTTTTATTACAAAGCCCACTCCATATGCTATTTCTGGCAAATTGATCTATCAGAAAATCGGTATGCATAACCGTTCTGGATCATTAAAAACTTGTATAAAAAAAGTGTACAAGTATTGTTATTTCCCCTCCCCCCCCCCCCCCCCTCCCCCCAAAAAAAAAATTGAACTCTATGATTTTGAACAAACATTCTGTTCTGTTATGGAGTTTTAATGAAATTGTGTTTTTATTTAAAGAATCATAATAAATTGTCCAAATACATAATTATTTTCACTTATTTGACATTTTTTCATTAAAAAACGATTATAGTTTAGTTATTACACAATACACAAACATGTCTCTGCAATACACATCTACAACATTTATCATAATTATTAAAGATGATTAAACTTTATTACATTTAGTTACGCAACAATACTAAAACATGCTGATAAAAATCACATAGAGTATATGCACTAATTAGTTCTCAGGTAAAATACAGGTAGCAATACTCGTACCTTTCTTATCATATATTTTTATTATTATATATTTGTATACAAGTAATGCAATCATAAAGTTCAAGGGATCCTCATTTTTACTTACTGTGAAATCTTTAATAAAGGGGCTAACATATGATATGAGCTGTTTGATACACACACATCATGAAACATTGAGGGATTTGTCAAGGTCCTCTGTGGCGTAATGATGGAGACTTAAGGAGACTTTAGGAAATATAGGAAGCACTATTATTGATCTATTTCATTCACAAAAGGATAGCAAAAGTCTCCACCAGATTACACAAATTTTCATTTTTAATGTTGATCGGTTGAGGACGCTATGAATGAATAAACAGATGAATCCGAAGGATGATTTGGTTAAAATAAGTTCATGAGTAACATCCATGGTATATATGTTTTTTAACAGAAATTACATGATTGAGAGACTTATGCATCAAAAACATGGAATAACAGATCTGATACGTGAAAATCATGGAATAGCATGTTGTGCATGTGTATTGCAGAGACATGTTTGTGTATTGTGCAATAACTAAACTATAATCGTTTTTCTATGAAAAAATGTCAAATAAGTGAACAATACTTATGTATTTGGACATTTAATTAGGATTCTTTAAATAAAAGCACAATGTCATTAAAGCTCCATAACAGAAAAGAACAAAAATCATAATCATAGAGTTCAACTTTTTTGGGGGAAAACATAACAATACTTGTGCACTCCTTTTAATACAAGTATTGCGATCATAAAGCTCAAGATATCCCATAGTGAAAACAAATTTAGACAGCTGGATAAATTCACGTTTAATTTTTGTAGTGAGATGCTTTCACTTCAACGTCCGTTTTTAAAATGAATCGTAAACATCCGGTTATCGATAACATACTTGCTATGTGCGTGTCGTGTGCAGAGCGTCGAGCCTCCTCTGGGTAATAACATAAGTTTATATTCACATATTGTACCATACATTCGTTTTATGAGGAAATAATATAGGTTTATATTCACAAATTGTAATGAAAATTATTTTTGTTACCTAATAATAGAGATTTATATTCACAAATTGTACCGTCAATTATTTCTATTAAGTAATATTATTGGTTTTTATTAACATTTTGTACGGTATGTTATTTTTGTTAGGTAATAACAGAGTTTTATATTTACATATTGTACCGTGAATTACTTTTATGAGGTATTAATAGATGTTTATATGCACAAATTGCACCGTAATTTTTGCTATGAAGAAATAATAGAGGTTTATATTCATATATTGTACGGTATATTATTTGCATTAGATAATAAAAGAGGTTTATATTCACAAATTGTGCCGTAAATTACTTGTATTAGGTAATAATAGAGGTATATATTCACATATTGTACCGTATATTATTTGCATTAGGTAATAATAGAGGTATATATTACGAATTTAGTTTGTTACACATATTTTCATTGGTACTTCAACCCTGAATGTCAGTATATATTCGGAAAACAGACGGGGTATATATTTCAGTCCCCAAAAACGATTAAAACATGGACGACAAAACATTGCGCTTCACTGAATCAATGGTATAATACGGAATAATAAATGTGTTTTTACCAAATTAAATGCTGTTTTTATACTGAAAACGGCTGCATGAACAAATACATATTACAACGGCTAATTCCGTCACAAATACCTGATCGATTCAGCAAACTCCTATGTTCCACGGCTGTACCATAACAAATAAACAAAACGTTGAGCCTTGAAAACGTTCGACGTCATTGGGCCACACCAAGGTTTGTTTTACATGGTGTTAACATTTAAATTATTGCAGCTGTTTCGCAAACCCGTTGTTTTGTTATGTGATATATACGAGTGGAAAAAAGAAACTGTGCATTACGAAAAAATCAATTAAAGATCAATATCAAAATAAAATTTATTAAATATGTTCAGTATGTTGTCGAATAATGCATTTTTCACCAAACCATCAGACCAATAACATTTAACGTGACTTGAATTCATTTGGTAAACGTTTTAAGCAACGCAAAGCTCTTTAGACATTAACAAAGTCAGTAGTGTGTGTGTCCACCATTTGCATTAATGAATGCTTGGCAACGGCGACGCATTGATCTAACCAAGTTGTTGAAAAATGCTTGTGAGATATTGTTCCAAATGCGGATCAATGCCGGACCCATTTCCGCTATATCATGCTTTCTCGTTTTTTTCTATTGTCAACAGTCGTACAATATCTCATGATACCCAGAGAAGAGGTGAATCAAAATGACGTCACATCATGCACTATCTTCAATAACAAAATATACAAGATATCATCATAAAGCTTGCATGTCGCTAACTTTGATTGACGTCGCAAGATACAAGTCCGTTATTAAACAAAGGAACTCGTGCACCATTATATATTTTGATAGGCCACATTCGTTCTGCGAACTCATCACATGGCCTACCAAAGAATATGATGATACACTCGCCTTTTTGTTCAATAAATGTAACATATTGTACCGTAAATTACTTTTATTATGTAATAATAACGGTCTATGTTTACATATTGTACCATGAATTACTTTTATTAGGTAATACCCGTAATATAGGTTTATGTTCACATATTGTACCATAAATTACTTTTATTAGGTAATACCCGTAATATAGGTTTATGTTCACATATTGTACCATAAATTACTTTTATTAGGTAATACCCGTAATATAGGTTTATGTTCACATATTGTACCATAAATTACTTTTATTAGGTAATACCCGTAATATAGGTTTATGTTCACATATTGTACCATAAATTACTTTTATTAGGTAATACCCGTAATATAGGTTTATGTTCACATATTGTACCATAAATTACTTTTATTAGGTAATACCCGTAATATAGGTTTATGTTCACATATTGTACCATAAATTACTTTTATTAGGTAATACCCGTAATATAGGTTTATGTTCACATATTGTACCATAAATTACTTTTATTAGGTAATACCCGTAATATAGGTTTATGTTCACATATTGTACCATAAATTACTTTTATTAGGTAATACCCGTAATATAGGTTTATGTTCACATATTGTACCATAAATTACTTTTATTAGGTAATACCCGTAATATAGGTTTATGTTCACATATTGTACCATAAATTACTTTTATTAGGTAATACCCGTAATATAGGTTTATGTTCACATATTGTACCATAAATTACTTTTATTAGGTAATACCCGTAATATAGGTTTATGTTCACATATTGTACCATAAATTACTTTTATTAGGTAATACCCGTAATATAGGTTTATGTTCACATATTGTACCATAAATTACTTTTATTAGGTAATACCCGTAATATAGGTTTATGTTCACATATTGTACCATAAATTACTTTTATTAGGTAATACCCGTAATATAGGTTTATGTTCACATATTGTACCATAAATTACTTTTATTAGGTAATACCCGTAATATAGGTTTATGTTCACATATTGTACCATAAATTACTTTTATTAGGGAATACTAATTTGTTGTGGTCGTGGACTCATGGTAGTAGGATAATTCTACGTCTTACACAGTCATTTTTTTTTATTTTCAAATGTCATCTCAAATTCACTGTACACGTTAGCGTGCTCGCCACGAATACGGTAGATCGTAGGCTCGATTCGCGGTCGAGTTAAACCAAAGACTAACAATTGGCATTTTATTGCTTTTCCATTAAGCACGCAGCATTAAGGGGAAAGAGCAAAGACTGGTTGGTTTCGGAAGCAGATTAGTGTGTCCGAGTGGGACGACATGTCTACCAGCGGACTGTTGTCTCAGTGAGCTATCACTATAGAAATCCAACTCAGCGGGTTGGTCTAGAACAAAGTGGACCTCGTGATCATCATCTCATTGAAAATGAAGTTGCCCTCGCCATAATATAGCTGACAAGTTTCAAAATATCCGTTAACAAAAATCACTCATTCACTCAAATTCATTGTAATCAAAATCATATATATTATCACTGTCAAATTAAAATAATTAGGACCCGCTGCTTTAGGAAATTACATCCTTTTATTAAATAAAATAGTTGTAACTGGAAACTATTATACCTAGAAAAATATTATGTTGATTTCCGTCAAATGACACCATCAACCCACTATGATGAAGCTGTGGTATATTTACTGAAAACCAACAACTACCAGTGATAAGAGATAGGTATTAACATATATGATTTATTAATAGTACACGACATACATTTACATCATATAACATGTAGAAACTATGACATCTGCGTGTCTGACGACACTCTACATCTACAACTAATTCTACACACCGCAACATTTTCCACACACACACACACACACACACATACACATGCACGCACACACGCACGCGTACGCGTACGCACACACACCCACACACATACCCACCCACACATCCACCCCATCCCCCCAAACCCCCCCCCCCCACACACACACACCTATATATATATATTTATATTTATATATGTATATATATTATAAATAAATTTCACTCTACTTTCAAATTGAAAATCTTAATTTTTGCTCAATTTAGAGCAAAATATGCCCTGCACAAGTGAAAACGATAGTGATGATGTGCTCAGATCTACCGCAACACACTACCAGTAGCTTATTGAGGAATTATTTGACAAATATGTCTGCAATTGTAAAGGATGATATATCCTATAATACAGTGCCAGGTTTTAGAATAAAATACAAAAAGAAAAAAATACCACTGTCAAAACAAGTGTGACAAGTTACCAAAAAAAAACTTGTATAAATTTGCTTAGCAAGTTCAAAGAAACGAATTTCCCAGTAGTCAAGCTTAATGGTCACTAGTTGTAAACGTTCTATTGTCTTTAAATTGGATGGTAAATGCCATGACATAGGGTAAGTCATATATACTGATGTCGTGTGGACTTGCAAAACGTTCATGAAATTCAAGTATGAGTATTGATGCCATTTGAATGAAGTTTATGATGTACTTTCTTAGTATCAATAAAATCATCATTACTTTTCCAGCTGCTTCTAATTTGTCAAGAATTTCTAGTTATGAAGCATCAGAAAATTATCTAGAATTGACAAAAAAGCAACAACTGTGAGTTCGAACCCCAATCATGACGAGGTGTACTCGATACAATATTATGTGATTAAGTTTGTCACTGACCTGCGACGGGTCGGTGGTTTTCTCCAGTTTCCTCCACCAATAAAACTGACCGCCACGATACAACTCAATTATTGTTGAAAATGGCGTCAAACACCATAAGCCAAACCTTACCGACCAAACAGGTAATCAGAAATCGTGAAGCGAAAGAAATACAGTACAATGACTAAGAGATAAATCACAAATGGACAAACAATCATCTACTAAACGCTACACAGAAATTGGAAAAATTTAGCACGAATCCCACAAAAATAAAAGCGGTTTGAATTCAGATCCCTCGGAAGGGTCAGCTGTTCCTGCTCCACTAGTAGCATCTGTCGTGTTCAAGACCGCCACATAATGTACATTGTTTACTGTTATGGTATAACGAAAACCAGCTGATACGTGCATAGTCAAAAGATTGGAAGGCAAATACCTTAAAAATCGTTGGGATCAATATTCTATTTGAAATAAACATCGATCAATCTGTGCGTATTGATATATTCTCCAACCTCCTATAAAGGTACGATGAGCAGTTCATGTTTCATTCAATTTCTACTCTTTACTATTGATAAAACATAATACACAGCACGTTCTCAAATTAATATATACTAAATGAAAAATGCTTAGCAACAACATTAGTTTAAAATATGTGTTTTCCCTCACATACTGCGGGTATGCATATCATATGGATCACTTTGCGCCGAAAATCAGCTGCACGTGCAGTAAGGGTGTTTTACTTGTCTTAACTGTTTATGCTTTCTGAAAATTGATTTCAAAACAAAAGAAAAACATTTTCCTTGTTAGGAACAAAATTATGAGGCGGCGTATAGGTCTTCCACAGAATGACCGCCATCGGGCCATCAAAATGTTAGAAGAAGAAATGAGGGAAGATGACGTTTCTGTGTTAATTGATGTTTACCGTACAACCATGTGGAGCTTAATCTAACTTATCAGGACCACTGGTGCAGTTATGGATAGGCCTGTAGGCCGAAACGTCTCATTCCTAGAGAAGACCGTTACAGCAGGATCACAACAGGTGGTGACCGCTTCATACCAGCAACATGCATTTTCAACAGAATACGGAGAGGAACTGGAGTCCGTATATCCGCACAAACAGTCCGCAAGAAACTTAAAACTTGTCGTTTCAAATCAAGAAGACCAAATGGAGGTATGGAGTTAATTGTCTACCACAAAAGACAGCCACACGCATGGAAAAATCAACACATGCGCCGAAACCAGAGGACATTACTGTATTCAGGTGGCGGGGAACCTCGCTACATATTTAAGTGTGTAGATAGTCGCATTCGTGGCTGGAGACGGCCTGAATAACGCTTTGTTTGTATTATGCCAGTTGACCATTTGGTGTCGATAGCTTTGTGATGTGGGGAAGAGTGCCAACAAACAACTTGATTGCGATAAGACACACACTTAATGCACAGCGCTACTGAGATGAGATTGTACATCCTGTTGTGGAGCCGTTCATGCGCAGAAACAATCGTGTTGTCTTTCAACAGGACAATGCTCGGCCACACAAAGCATGTCTCTCCGTGAACCTTTATACAGGGCAGCAATGTTAACACATCGGACATATTTGGGACATGCTAAACAGACGAAATCGAAAGAATCATCATCCATTCAACTCTTTGCAGGAATTGGAATCTGCGCTCATCATTTAATTGACCGCCATTTCACAGTGCAAGATCTCAAAAATACCAGAGGCATGCAAAAAGAGGTTGAGCTACCAGCACTGCCAACGGAGCCTGGACACGATTCCGACTTTATCATGTGTCACGTTTTGCACTCCGTAAATCCGGAAGTTTGTGAATGCTCAATTTCTGTACATTCATGTTGCTCTGCATTATTGTTTTTGGTTGCTAGGACAATATTTGTATTGCTTTGCAATGCCATCTACATTAGATTTGATACTATAAAATTAAAAAATATGTGTTGCAAAACCTGTTTTGCTCAGTATAGTTGAAAAGAGCTCAATACACGCTACAAAAAAAAACATTCATCACCTAGATTCGTCTAATTGTATTTGTCACTGTCCTCATGTACTCTAGCTGCTGTGGTATGATAATATTTGCTCAATAATGGAACGAACACAATATAGTTGATTGAATTTGTTTTACTTAGTATATCGCATTACTAATACTAAATCAAAGAAATAAAAAACACATCTAAAATTATTTAATTATTTAATGTAGTTATTAAATTTTATATTCGTTCCCTCGATAAATCGATTCTATTCTACGTATTTTAATAGAAATAGGGCTATTGTATTCATACCCAATGCTTAATATAAATATGTATTTTTAATGTTTAACTGATATCGATTGAGCTTGTAGATGCCAAAGTAAGAACAGACAACACAATGGTCAAAGGAAAAGTACAAAAGAACAAACAAAGATCTACAAAACATACATACACAACAAAAGATCGAGTAATACGAACCTCACTAAAAACTGGGGGTGAATTCACGTGCTTCGGCAGAGTGATTAGTTCCTGCTCCACTAGTGACACCCGTCGTGTTTATCTAGTTACAACACCGGTAATACATCATGAATGATGAAAAGATCGGGAAGTGCTTACGACAAGTGGAACAAATCCGTGGTCATTTGTGACACAGATATTACATAGCGGGCAACCAAGTCATGGTGGTGACGGTACAACATTCGTAGTGATGGCTTAATCTCAACTAAGAGGAACCCTTTGAAAAAGCTAAAGACCGAGCAGCAACAAATCTTGGGTGAATCCAGATGCCCCGGAAGGGTAGACAGTTCCTGATCCAAATGCGATCCCCGTCATGTTATTCTTAATACAAAAAAAATACTATTGATGAAAGCATTTGTTTTCAATAGATCACCATGCGTTCGTATTCATGATTGCATGCTTTTACTACTAGCCAAGAAAGGACAGACAATAATCTACAAAACACCTCATAAACAACTAAAGATCGAGTTACACGAACCGCCAAAACAACCGTGGGTGAATCCAGGTGTCTCGGTAGGGTAGGTTGCTCCTGATCCACATGTAGTCCCCGTAATGTTACTCTTATTACAAAAAACAAACTATTGTTGAAAGCATTTTTTTCAATAGATCATTATCAATTCGTATTCACGATTGCATATTTTTTGTTTAGCTTAAGCATAATTGTATTTGCTAAATATGACAAATAGGGATCGGACACAAGTTTTTCCAACTGAAGAAGTCTACTCCCGAATACAATTAATTACACTATGTATTAGCATGCGCAATGAAATGAAATCATATGTATATAATATCCATACAGATAAATAAACACAGAATGATTCCATACACAAACATATATAGGTAGAGACAATATGTTTTGACCGCTAATCATCTAAAAAGCAAAAACATTTCTCATCAGCCGAATCACACAGAGAAAACATGTTGCAAAATGAAACTTGCACAGCAATGCCAGTCCATTTGGGTGCTTACAGTCCTTTTTCATAGCAGCTCAGGACACAAATGGATTGTTCTACCGTACAAATAGTGATTCCCAAATGAACAGATTTTGCCTAAAAACTTCCCAAAATGACCCACAAAGCACCACAGTCCTGACGACGAGCGATTAGACCACAGGCCAATACCAATAAAAACTTGTTGAATCTAGCTAATTTCTGACCATTTATTTTTATGCGAAATGAACTAGCATTTGGAGCAGTAACAGCAACAATTTCACTACGAAGAATGCAACATTCATAAAATAGCAATATAAATACCCGAAATACTTAAATAATATGTATTTATGTACAATGTATGTACCATCAGAGCCATAATACAGTACATAGTCACATTGTTCCCTGATATATTTTTGCGAAATATAACTCAGACGATCCTTCACGTATACAACTTATGTTAGAGGCACTGTCGCTTATATACCCTGGTGATCTTGAATTAACTATGTAATGAGTGCTATATACTCATTATTTAATGAACATATACTGATTATCATATTTATTTCATATTCTTGCCAATTTGTGAATGTTCCAATGGCTGAAGCCGTCAAAGCTATTCAGCACGCACCTGGATCCCAGATAAGGGGGATCCCTTTCGATGGGGTAGACGGGTTAAATTGCGAAAAGCTTGACCGTGGACTAGACTTGAAAACGCGCTTGGGGAGTGCCACGATCCCACACACTAAATACATATTATGCATATTTCGAAAAAGAATAGGCGCATTCAGCCACTACAAAAGACTAAAATACACGTCACTACTCAGCTCTCCATACCTTTTTCAGTGGAAGTCAAAAGTGGTTGATCGGCTTGACCCATCCCTTCCCTCATATCTATATATATTGTGCTTATTGTTTATTTTTAATTTATTGTTATTTGTTATTTGTTTTCATTGAACTTATTCTCGTACTGAAAATAGCTGACATACTGCTTGCTGGACGTGAAGCAGTAACCATCAACACATGTATAGTATGTTGCATGGTTGGAGTTAAATATTCTCAATAGCTATTAATACATTTTAGTTCTTGGCCGTAACTATGCTTTTTGAATTAGACGAGGGAAATCTTCTCACCGAGCGCCCAAAACAAACAAAAAATAAGATGAAGAATATTACATCACAAATCGCACTCCCTATTTTCTGACCAGTAATGGGGAGAAAGTGAGAGATATGATATTACTCAGATTTGGGATTTGGGTTAAATGGAGGGAAATCCAGCATCATAGGCATTTTCAATTACTCTTTATATATTTTTGAAAATGGAAATTTATGTAGGCCAACCTTAACAGAAATTGCCCGCCGAAAGGTCGATAACTCCTGTTAAAAAACGAACAAGAAAATATGAGTTTAGAATCCTATCAAGGATTTGCTAAGGATCTACTTAGTTCGTATTCCTTTAATGGTTACAGAGCAATGCCCCATTTTGCTTAATCTGGAACCAGTGGTATCCCTCTCCTAATTTCAATCTAACATCAGAAATAATTCCTGCCTCCAAGCGATGGAAGCACTTCGTGAGATTTACCTGGACGACACCTAGAAGTAGATTGATATATCGTCATATTGTATTTACATATATTTCCCATATTTGTTCCGATTCTTTAAAAATGAGAGCGGTAGATCGTGGGTTCGAACCCAGATCGGGTCAAACCAAAGTCTATGAAATTGGTATGTGTTCCTTCTTTGATGAGCACGCAGCCTTAATGAGAAAGATCATAGACTGCTGGCTCTGAATCAAGATAATGTGTCCGAGGCGGGCGACATGTCTATTAGCCGGCGGTTGAGCTAGCACTATGTAAATCCAACTAAGAGTGATGGTCTAGTACAAATCGGGAATCATGATCATCGCATTGAAAATTAACTTGCTCTCGGCATGATATAGCTGCCAAATTCATCTATTGGCATTAAACAACAATCACTCACTCAATCCAATTAAAAAGTTGTCATTGCAATCCGGACCTTTGCTCATTTATGACTGGCGCCACTAATATATCAGGAACTGGCTACCCGTCCGAAGCACCTGTTCTCATCCGGATTGTTAGTGGGTTTCGTCTTGCTCAATCTTTAGCTTTCTCTGTAGTGTTTTGTAGATTATTGTTTGTATTAGTCATTGTAGTGTATGTCTTTCGATTTGCATTGTACGTCTTTTGGTATCTTCAAACGTTTTTCGAGACACTGCTTATAGTGCATGTATCGGTATTAACCGAAAGTGGTCATTCGGTAAGATTATACTGTAGTTAAGGTTAGTATCCAACACTATTCATTCACCTATATAACAACCATAATATAATTGTTATATTCCATATACTAATGTGTAAGTTTTAACAGTGAAATATATTTTAAAGCGCTGACAGAACAGTTGGGACTAGCAAATTCATAAAAAATAGCACGAAGCAAATTCATTGGTTAGCAAGACTACTCTTTGTTCTGACGATCAAAAAGTCTTGACGAGATGTTGGATTGATCATGGTAGATTTACTTACATAATAGATGCATTATCTTCGCTAAAAAAGATTGCATCTTTCATCTCTTACTAACTCTCCGTAGTTTTTTCAACGTCAGTAAAAAATCGTTGTCCCGCTTGTCCCATTTCTCCCTTATTTCTTTAAATATTTTAGATATTCATGAACATCTGATCGTGAAGGCTCAGGGTGGCGCAATGAGTTAGGTAGTTGGATTACCTAACAACTCATACAAATCTATCGGCTATACGGCATGTGTTCGCGGCCAGCTTTGCAAATTACCAAAAAAAGGTCCACTCAACTCGTAGCCGCAAGTGATTAAGCTTATCAGTTGCTTGCACATGGTCGGTGGTTCTCTCCGGGTACTCCGGCTTCTTCCACCACTAAAACTGGTCGCCATGATATAATTGAAATATTGCTGAAAGTGGTTCTAAATACCAAAATAAATATCAAACCAAATCAAATCTTATCGTGATAATAGCTGAACGACTGATCGTTTGGAATAATCACTCAATCTTTATTATATCTGTTAATAGCCTTTTCTCATCGGATATTTCTCATGCTCTGCACTCGCCAACATAGCGACTATCACAATATATTGTTATAACTGACATTTAATTGGAAATGATGTTAACAAAGAATATTAGCATTCTACATGCATAAGACATCGTACAACCAACATTCATACACGGACGCTCATACAGAGTAAATTCATGTTCGGTTCAAAGTGAAAAAAAAAAGTAAAAGATAAAAAGTTGATGATCGGGTGATCATATCAATAATTTAAATGTCTACAATATCTCCATTTATGTCTAAGTGAATCAGTTCATCTGGTAGATGGTCTAATCGGCTATCCCATTTACTTAACAGGTGATCAGTTACATTGACATTAGCACCGAAATGTATGCTCTGTTCCATCCATTTAATTGTCATACCTTCACATCTAAATAAATTATGATACAAAGTATAATATTTATTTTTGTAAGCATGGTAAATGTGTCACATTTCCCACATATTCTCCGTAGCTTTGAATATGATATGATCGCTATACCAATCTGTTGGTTTTATTCCTGGAACTAATGGATGAAAATGTGGATCTTTAGAAGACTCTATATACCATTCTCTAAATTCAATCCAATTTCTTTTCTGAAGTGAAAATCCACATGTACCAAGAATAGGATATAGCAAAACAGGGTTAGAATCTGGAGCATGAAGATTTCCTTCTTTACCGTTGTGTTTCATACTACATTGTAAAGCATAGCTGTTTATAAATGGAACTGAACCGTATTTTGCAAAATATAGTCGCTTATTGTAGAGCAGATGTAATATTGAATCATAAACGCAATTTACGTGAATGTGAAATACAAATATCACAAAGAAAAGCAAAAGGTAACGAAATAAAATGCAAAACATAACTCCACACTGTCGGACCGATTGCAAGATACCACACTGTCAGAACAATCCCAAAATATCACGCTCTCGGAACAATTCCAAAATACCACACTGTTTGAACAATTCCAAAATTACACACTCTCGGAACAATTCCAAAATACCACACTGCTGGAACAATCCCAAAATACCACACTGTCGGAACAATTCCCAAATACCACACTGTCAGAGCGGTTGCAGGATATCACACTGTTGGAACAATTCCAAAATACAACACTGTCGGAACAATCCGAAAATACCACACCATCGGAACAATTCCAAAATACCACATTGTTGGAACAATTCCAATATACCACACGTTCGGATCAATTCCAAAATACCACACTTTAGGAACAATTCCAAAATACCGCAATTTCGGAACAATTCCAAAATACCACACTGTCGGAACAATTACAAAACACCGCACTGTCTGAACAATTCCAAAATGCAATATCAAAATCGGTACACCTAACAAATAAATACATGACCGCGCAATTTCCTGGCTTGGTACATATACTTCTATCATAAGTGGCGGGAATAAACTATATTGATGCGCCCAAACCTCCATCTTAAATCTTAATGCAGTGATGCGATCTTCCAAGTGCTTTGAACATGTGAGTAAAATACCAACCCTGACATATAACAGAACGAACAGCGTCATTATTTACATCAAAGTGAAATACAAATATCACATATGAACATGAAATTCACTGAGTATAGCTTTATTGCATTTAGACAGATATATAAAATACTTTATCTTCATTGCTAATGTTTTTTTTCTCTTCATAACAATTGTACAATATTTTGGAATTCCCGAGTAATGTAATGCATATACTTACTCATGCGAGAAAATTACTAAGTGTTTTGATGCATAACATTCCTCATGTGAGACAACATTGAATTGAATAAACCTCCATCGTTTCAATGTCTGGTTTTGTAAAATAAATTGAACAATCCAGAATGGACAATACAGGGACCCAGGTGACATTGTCCACAGGACACAGAACGAACACAAGCAAAACAAAGAACACAACTTAGACATGTGAGCACCACGAACCCATACAATTATGTTGACAATTCAAACGATTTCAGATGAAATCAGAAACCGTAAATCGAAGGACATGCAATGCAGTTGTTGAAAGAAAAGAGACAATAGAACATATAATGATCTACAAAACACTACACAGAAAACTAAAGATTGCGCAACTCAAACCCGAAAAAAAATCGGGAGTAAACTTAGGTGAGTCGGAAGGGTAAGCATGTCCTTCACTACTAGAAATACCCGTCGTGTTACTGTTAAGCGACACGATATCGGAAGTGTGCTTGACACTAGTATATGCATAAATGAAGACAGCTAGATTAACACGACGGGTGCCACTAGTGTAACAGGAATTGGTTACCCTTCCGGAGAACCAGAGTCCATCCCCTGTTTTTAGTGGAGTTCGCGTTATTCGATCTTTAGATTTATGTGCATGTTTTGTAGATCGTTCTTTGTCCTTTTGTACTTTTTCGTTTGTCCATTGTGTTTTCTGTTCTTCTTCGATATACGGATTACCCATTTGGCATCTTCAAACTCTTCTTCTAACTAATAAGTCAGGCACTCCCTAGAAAACAAATGGGAGTGAAAATTAAAAGAATAAAACATATGATTGGCAGACGTGAGCAACACGAATCCATTACTATATATATATATATTTTTCATAGCAGTATTAGCAGCATTTCAGAAATACCGTAGAGTAAGGTTGTAGATTTGACTGCAATATAACATGGCGTTCATTGTCAATCGTAGGCGTATTTCATATTGCATCTATCGAAAACCTAAGCGGTACTCCATACACACTTATGGTTACAACTTATAAATTTTACTCATGACTTATCACTGGGTTTGTAACTAGATTAACATGGCGGATGTCACTAGTGGAGCAGGACCTATTTTCCCTTCCGGAACACTCAAGTTCACCATGGATTTTTAGTGCGGTTCATTTTATTCGATCTTTAGTTTTATGTGTATATTTTTTAGATGGTTTTTTGTGCTTTTTGGCGGTTTATTTTTGACCATTGTTTTGTCTGTTTTTCTTCGATTAACGGATTCTGATTTCCCTTTGGTGTCTTCAAACTCTTTTTACTTGATTTGCATTACAATGCTCTTATGTACATTGCTATCTAGCGTTATCTTAATATAGTTAAGATTTAGAGTGAAGCGAACTCTTGAGTGGAGTTCGTTGCGCTCGATCAATTATCTACAAAACACTCCACTACAATTAAACCAACACAAACACCACAAAAAACCAGGGATTGTGCTAAATCGGGTACTCCGTAAGGGTAATAGTTCCTGTTCCACATGTGGCACCCGTCAAGCCAGGTGGACGGTGATATATTTGCATGTGAGGAGAATCGCTTTTTCCTCGGTCTACGACTATTGGATGTTAGAACTGTTCAAAAGTGTGATATGTTTACTATGCATTGTATTACACAACCGCATCGGTGGTGTAATGGTTAGCGTGCTCACCTCGAGTGTGGTAGATCGTGTGGTCAAATCAATGATTGCAAAATTGGTATTTGTTTCTTCTCTGCTAAGCACGCAGCATTAAGGAGTAAGAACAAAGACTGGTTGGCCTTGAATCAGAATAATGTGTTCGAGTGGAACAACATGTCTACCTGCACACTGTTGTTGATAAAGTTTAAGTAATCACTTCGAAAATGTTACGGTCGCTACCATAACTTGGTTGACTGCTATGGAATATCTGTGTCACACATGACCACGAATATGTACCACTTGTCGCAATCACTTCCCAGGCCTTTGCTCATTCACGACTTATTACCGGGTTTCTAACTAGATTAACACGACGGGTGCCACTAGTGGAACATGAAATGCTGACCATTTCGGAGAACCTGAGTTCAACCACGGTTTTGGTGGGGTTCGTCTTACTTGATCTTTAGATTTATATGTATCTTTTGTAGATCGTTGTTTGTCCATTTGTACTTTTTCGTTTTGGCCATTGAATTGTCTGTTCTTCTTCGATATATGTATTCAGATTGCCCCTTTGGTATCTTCAAATTCTCCTTAAGTGAGCAAGCAGTATGCAAACCTAACTCAGCATGTTGGTCTAGAACAAAGCGGATCCCATCATCATCTCATTGAAAATAAACTTCTCGCCATGATATAGCTGAACAATTGTTGAGTTGGCGTCAAACAACTATCACTCACTCACTCATTGTATTACCCTAAATTTCCCACATTCCTAATACGCATATATCTAATGAATAATAAAACTACACTTTCCATTACATAAGTTTAAGTTCCCACATGTTACAATTCACAGCCCGACCCAGCCAGGATAAAAACAAATCTGTGTAATCTTTGCTAAAATGTTGGCGTATCGGGGTTCCTTCTTTGGTCGGCTATTTATAATATGTCACATTACCACCGGTTAACCAAGCACTCCACCAGCTGAAGGTACCAACAGTAGAAATCATGTGATCACATGAACCGAAGACCGCCATATCAACCGCAGGGGTGTTTCCTTCTAAATAACTGATTGATATATTTGTTGGCAAGTTTAGTTTTGTCCATTGTATTCCGTTTGATGCAGCTATGGAATGTATGTTTGAATATCTAGACTGGAACCAGTTGACTGCTCGGTGTAGGTGCTCCTTTGTTGCAACATTATATCCCTGGGGGTGGTTAAAGTAGTCCCCACGCCGAACACCTATTAATGTCACTTTCACTCTACATGTTATCTGATCTATTTCATATATATGGACTTGTGTGCGCTCTTCGAATGTATATTGTTTTCGAATGTCACTACTAATTCTATCAAAATAATAATATGAAGCTAGGTTCCAAGTCAGTCTTATCACAGACGTGTTGTCAAAATCTGTCAAGTTGTTTTCATGCGCACAACACTGCTTTTCTGGTCGTGTGTACACACGTTTTGGATCACACAGACATCCACTGTGGTCTATATCTGTTGCATTTAATTGGAAGATTTTTAGCAGGTCAAAATCAGCAGGAACGACAAATCTCATACCTTTTGATTTTGCTATCGCATACATGGAAGCATATTGAAACATATTATTACCTAACCCACCACCTTGATAAAGACAAAGTATATGTTTATTATATTCGATGGAAACAGGATTTGGTAGCTTCAGAGATGATATGTTATTAGATTTTAACAGGACATGTAGATATGTTGTAGTATCTTCACCAAAGTATCGAACGACAACAATGATTGTACATAATACTGGTATAGCCAAGACTGAAATAATAAAAACATAATTTGGTCAACCACACAAATCATTAACTGCTAGGTGTTCTTGGTTTCATTCGGTATAATAAAACATGTATATCATGCGGGTTCAGGAAATATGAAAATGTATTCACCCGCGCAGATCAATCAAAAACTCATATTCACTGATGCAAAAGCCTGTAATTGTTTTATTGCATATACTATAATGCTTATGATGTCCTCCGGTGAATATTACTTCCAAGGTGTAAGTAGTATATGCTAGGACATTTGAGAAACCCCAAAAACCCGTGGCGTTGTGGCGTTCCCATAAAAGGGTAGACCCCGCACACATGCCATATAAGGGCAAAACCCCACCCCCGGAACTGACGTCACAACACATTTGAAATCCATATATGGTCACGACGACGCTCTCGTCGCACTCTGACTCACGGTAAAGGAATTCCCCCAACACCCCCGAAGACCAAATGTGGTCCCCCCTTTCGTTGGAATATGATTCATCACATTCCACCGTCCCGAGCGCCGTCACCAATCAAGAACGACCAACAGGTCAAAAAGAGAAAAATGGTTCAAGATTGAAAACATCATCAATTCACATATACCCCTTCCCCTTTTCTTCTCACTATTACAGATTCAATGAAAACCAATACCTGTGTTAGCCACCTGCATACAATCAAAAAGCATAAACGTACTGATATTTTTATTCACACCCATTTTATTTGAAATCCATGTTTTTATCCCTTAGCATTCTCAATGTTTGATTTAAAAAACACGCTTAGATCCATGTCGTTCAAATAGGAAAAGTCATTTACGATTTTGATCTTGATATCACACGCGCTATGGTCATATGTTTTTAATTCATCAGATGATAACACGTGCATCGGTTCTTTTTAATCTACACACGGACAACAGACATATCAAATATCCATCGCACGCACTGACCATTTATCTTGACCCGAAATGATAAATACGCATATAGTATAAACACATGTCAATGTAAACCTCAACAGATATAAGAATTGAAGAGCGTAAGATGTTTGTATTGATAAATGTCTTTAATTGTGTGTTAATTAATGAATATATAATATGAGTAATAATTTCTTTTTAGAACAATAACACATAAAAAACAGAGCTTTACCTTAGAAAACCCTTTGACTTCTGCTAAGGCTATACGTTTCAACATCGTCTGCATTGAGGATTAAATTTCAATTGATCTGACCTCGAGGAACCCCTTGATTTGCTACGTGTTACTGATAAACCACTCGAGTTAATTAATTCCATGAATGTGTCTGTAACAAAACAAAAAATGTTACACACGAGCTTTCTTTAATTGTTATCGAAGGCAATATAGCGATGAATAACTCGACCGATAAGATCTCCACGTGTGCTTCATGTGTTATGTGGTCATTTTTATCAGTAACACATAACAAATCAAGGGGTTCCTCGAGGTCAGATCAATTGAAATGTATCAGTAGTTTTATGCTTTTTGATTGTATGCAGGTTTACACAGGTTTGGTCGTCTGGGTGCGGGGAATTATTTTACCGTGAGTCAGAGTGCGACGAGAGCGTCATCATGACCAAATATGGGTTTCAAAATTGTTGCGACGTCAGTTCCGGGGGATGGTGTTATGCCCTTAAATGACATTTGGGCGGGGCATACCGTTATATGGGGACGCCACAACGCCACGGGTTTTTGGGGTGCCTAAAATGTCCTAACATATACTACTGGTGTATACCATGCATTTACTTCTCTTGCATAAGGGAGATATGAAGGTTTTTTTTACCGAGAAAAGACATATTTCCCGAGGGCAATACCCGAGGGAAATATGACTATTTCGAGGGTGAACACATTTTCATATCTCCCTTATGCAATGGAAATGAATGTTGTATTCCACAAGGTAAACGTTTAGGTGATTTCTGCCAAGTGAAATCTTTTGGCCATATTTGTTTAGAAAATTAATATTTCGGAACATCTCAGGAGTTATCTTTACTAATATGACCAAAGCGTTAAATCTTGAAAATTTCGAATAATGGAAATACGATATTGTTGAGAGGGAAATGCATTGTTGTTGAGAGGGAAATGCATATCACGTGGGATTGGTTCGACCATTCGAATTTCTATATAAGTAGAATAAAGATTACAGAGTGGAATAATATACATTGATTGCATGCTAGTGAAGGACATATGGAAATGCATTCACACAAGAGTATCATATTCCCCGAACGCAACGCATGGGTGAATACATTTTCACATTTCCTGAACCCATGTTACACATGTTTTATTATGCCGAATGAAACCAAGAAAACAGATACATGTAAAATACTGCTGGAAAACATATTTTAAGTCCATTAGAACGTTATCTCAGATATTTAAGAAAACAGTGTAACGATGGTCTGCAAGTGATGCGTTCCGAATGCCACAGACGTTTTCCTGTCAAAAAACGAAAGCTCTGGCGGAAAAAACCGCGAGGTATCCGAGGGGGTGGAATATGACTTTTGTTCTGTGCGATCAAGTGTTCTGATTTTTACCCATTGTATGAATTTCTTGTCTAAAGAGTAATGGTATCTAACTAACAGCGTCTACCTTTCTAACTAGTAGTCAATTAGCAACGGGCATTCACTGACCATGCAATTATATTGGCCATGTTTATGTTGTATATTGTTGTGATAGTATGGTGTCTTTTGAGTGGAAAGGAATATGTGCTGGATTTTATGTTTGTTTATATCTTTATTGTTGGTGAAGATTCAATTATCAAGCGGAAGGTTTGAGATGTCATTAACCTGTTTAACCCCGCCTATCTCAAGCCAGAACCTGGAGATCCAACGTTATATGTGGTGGTCATATCTTGTTATTATTTGATTATTTGAGATGAGAGGTGATTGTTTGCTTTGATGATATTGTTGAAATTGTTTACCATCACTATTAAACTTTTTATTCATACTGTGCAATGCATAGCGTCTGTGAGGAGGTTTAAATATATACATATATAAAGTGCATAATATCAAATCCTAATAGGAGAAAAAAAACCTGAGGAAAATCAGCTGAATAATTGAGAACAAAAGTAATATTACAAACGCAAGAACAGAATACAGAATTCAATGCATGACCACATGCTTCATTAGAGAACAAAATACCATTGCTGGTGAATTTCCTGGTTTTCTTCAAGAACTACAATAACAAGTGGCAAGGTGAAACTAGTTTTATGTCTAATCACATAACATTTTACAGTTTAGAGTAAATTTGGATCTTACATTTAACTTAGCTCAAGATGTACATCATCATGTATATGTTAATTCATTATCACATAATTTGCTATGCATATTAATGTACTTTCTTTTGCTAAACTACGCTTATACATAAATCAATATAATTCAAAATCACATGGATTGATGTATTTACGACAACTTATGAGTCACAAAGATTACATATAGTATTATAAAGTTCAAGATTCTATACAAGAACGCTGTTCTCCCGGAATTTGAGCGCATCTTTTCACTAAGACGAGATGTTTGACCTATAAAACTAGTGTCAAAGTGCCACTTTTCCTCTTTCTCTGTTGATAGAAGTGCCTGTATCAAGTAAAATATACGTCTTACGTATTGTAAGTGTGCCCACCAATATTGGTACCACTTTCCTTTCTAATGTAAACATCAAGCTTCCACCTTCCACATGTATCGATCACCGGCATTTCGCCTGATTGTTTGCATTCGAAGCCCAGCATGCCTGTTACAGGAAGTCGTGCACAGACTTATAAAACATGTCAAGATCAACAAAAAACGTAGGGTATGCACCTTTGTTACATTTTATCTTTTATTTGATACCAAATTCATAAAGTGAAACATTTATCTTTTTTTGTCACAATATTGTCGACCTTGTAATCGCTAGATGCACAGACTTATGATATGAGTAATCTATCTATCTCTATATATAAAAGGAGTATCATTTGTTCCTCTGCTTCGACGATTTTTCGATCGATTAGATTTAGGAAATGTTCTGACAGTGCGGTATTCTTTGCTTTTCATTTGTATGTACTATCACACTTTTGATATATCTGATATTACACTTTAAACAAGAATAAAAGTAAACATGAAAACTTATGTAATTTTGCTAAATAGCTTATTCTTGTCATTCTAGATTGTGTACCTAAAATACCGAAAGTATCATTGTGGAATACATGGAAATAATAATAATCAGAGCATACATTGTACGCCAATTTTACTATAATATCCCATGCGATACGCCATTACACGCCTTAATCAAGCTGTGATTTTATAAGCTGTAAAGCATACCGGTATTAAAGAGATATATACTACAGTTGTACTAGTGATAATAAAGGTTAGAGAAAACCGAAGGGGCAATCAAGAATGAACAATCCAGACACCGACAACACTAGGTACACAATACACAGAACAAAGGTTAGAGAAAACCGAAGGGCAATCATGTATGGACAATCCAGAAACCAGCAACACTGGGTGCACAATACACAGGACGAAAACAAACAAAAGAAAAAACACAACACAAAAAGCACATAACAAAGATGAGTAACACGGACCCCACTAAAAACCTGGGTGAACCAATGTGTTCGCGAAGGGTAAACAGTTCCTGCCTCTTCTACATTAGGAGATTAGTGTTTCGTAAACTATGCTGAGTTTTGGGAGCGTATTGCACCGCTAGCATTGCTGATTTGCTTTACTGTCAGTTTCCCTCAAGCTTAACTATACATTGATTCCCTGTAGTTCATTAACCAATATTGAAAGGGTTAGGGAAGATGATAACCTTGGGTATTAATGTTCTAATATTGATGATTGCAAGCTTAGTGGTCGGTCACTTACAAGCATTCATTGACCCTGCTATTGAAGTTGTCATACATTTTAGTGATGGTAAGTGGGCTTCTTGAGTGACAGTGAATAAGTGCAAATTGTTATATTCCGTTTGCATCTGTATTACCATCGGTGATCCAATCAACATGATAAAATTAGATATATCAAGAGGTTTTTGTGTGCTAAGACCTGAACTAAAATCGACAAAAAGTATTTGTTTGTTGCGTTCAATGATTTGAAGTGTATTTGTTAGGAATGCTGATTTTTTTTTAAATTGATGACAATCACTGTTTAAGTTTTCTTTAGATTAAGGATACTACCAGTATTTAACATACAAACATAATACTTAAAGCATTAAAACTATAATTGTTTAACAATTTGTCTTTCTTTTCCCAAGCTCATTTTCGTTCTTTTGCAATCAACAAGCGAAATTGATCTGCACACTCAAGATCACAATTCAACGACACATACAATGCACATGTCTCATTGTACATCTCAAATACACTCACCATCCGCCATATTAATAGACGACGATATACACACTATGACATGTATTATATAAACACTTGACTATGAGAAACACGGTGGACCTCTTTTAAAAAAAATGAACTTATTCTTTACGAACACCAGGATTAACCCTCGATTTTTATGGGTTTCGTGTTGCTAATATATTTAAAGTAGTGTTGTCTTCGTTCAATATATAGTATCAATTGTTGTATGTGTGTTTGGACTGTCCATTCTTAATCGTGTGTTCGATTTACTAAAAGAAAAGATTGATACCAATGAGGTAATCAGCGTAGTAAATCGGAGGACTGACAATACAGTGGCTCCACGAAAGAGGACAAGCAATGATATACAAAACATTACACAGAAAACTAACATGTGGAATCCGTCATATTACTAAATCTCCTCTACAGGAACAAGTAGAGAACTGAACCATATTTGGTTTTTCTTGATTGAAATAGTAAAATAGACCCTTTGAAACATATTCAAGAACTTTCCATCTATGATTTGTCAGTGGGATTAGTATTGCTCAATGTTTAATTTGCTGCTTAGTGCTTTGGTGACATTGTTTTTGTTTCCGACATTCTTTTCCGTCGATATACGCTCTCTTTCATGGCTTGGTAAAAGGTACATCAATAAATTGTGGCGGGATTGAATTAGACATGTTAAAACAAGCATCCTCTCTGTGATATGCCGTCATTTCTGCAATATTAGGTCATTTGCGTTTCATTTGTTTCTAATCAAACACTAAAATGCAAATTCCGAATTAAACGGCATGACATTATTATACTACTCATTTCTCATGTAGAAATTCTGTAACAGGAAAATAGAATACGAATGTAAAAATTCCGTTTCAATATATCTTAGAAATTAACGCAATTCAGCAAAACTATAATAGTGTAAGACCTAACCAACGAATATTATCAAGAATGACTTAATAATTTGAAGCAAGAGCACATTCTAGAATGAAATTTTTTAAATGTCCACAATGATGATTGATCGATTTGATTACTTTATTGTGTTTTAACGCCACTCTCAGCAATATTTCAGCTATATCATGGCGACCAGTTTTAGCAGTGGAAGGAGGCGGAATACCCGAAGAGAACTACCGAATGCGAGTCAACTGCACCTTTTTTGTAATTTACAAAGGTGGGCGCGAACTCACACCGTCTTTGTGATAGGCTTGCTTGATTTGTTAGGCAACCCAACTAGCTAACTCATTGAGCTACCCGGGCCGTCACAACTGCTCTAAATGTGAGTGGATTGGAGACTAGACATATTTGTAAAAGTAAAGTAAAATCAATCATAATACTTATCACTATGACTGGGAAATGATATTAAATGCGCTTAAAAAATCACAATAATTTTGCAATGTATATTATAGCACATGTGCATTCGATATATATACGCTGTCGATGTTCATCACAGGTTTTGTAGCAAGGTTTTTAGCGGGGTTCGTTTTATTCGATCTTTAGTTTTATATGTATGTTTTATAGATCGTTGTTTTTAATTTTATTTTGGCCATGGTATTGTCTGGTCTTTTTCGATATACAGATTCTGATTACCCCTTTGGCATCTCCAAGCTCTTCTTAGGTGAATTCCTGTTGTTTTTAGATCCGTATATAGATTTCCACGTAAAAAACGATGTTCGTGTTGTCTTTATTCTCATTTGTGTTGTAGGGGGTTCCTGTTTTATGTTATTTGTATTTATGTACGCATATAGCTGTCCAACACGACTTCCATGTCATATGAGGACTCGGGTGGCTTAATGAGTTATGCAATTTGATTACCTAACAACTCATACAATCCTATCACCAAGTGATAAAGTTTACCAGTTGTTTGTCCATGTTCGATGGTTCTCTCCGGCTTCTTTGGATTCAAGTTCATCTGCAAAAGGTCATTCTTTGTATTTTTAATATTAAACCGATATCGCTTGATTTACATGAAGAATTGGCAGATACCAAAGGAGTAATCAGAAACCGTATATCGAAGAAGAAGAACAGACAACACAATGGCCAAAGGACAAAGTACAAAAGGACAAATAACGATCTACAAAACATACACATAAAACTAGAGATGGCATAACACGAACCTCACTTAAAACGGGGGTTCCGGAAGGATAAGAAGTTCCTACTTCACTAGTGACACCCGTCGTGTTAATATAGTTACACACCGGTGATAAGTCATGAATGAGGAAAGGACCGGGAAGTGTTTGCGAAAAGTGGAAAATATCCGTGGTTATTTGTGACACAACTATTACATAATGGTCAACCAAGTCATGGTGGCGACCGAAAAGCTTTCGAAGTGATGATTTCAACTTAACAAAGATGAAGCCTTGGTTCAACAGCTTCCAACTTAACATGTGCAGTGCAAACGGTTGGAGATACCAATGGGGGATTCTCGGAAGCCGTAACTCAAAGGACAGATAATACACTTGCCAAAAAAGGACAGACAATAATCTACAAAACACTTCATAAACATCAAAAGATTGAGTAACACGAACCCCCAAAACAACCGTGGGTGAAAAAAGGTGCCCCGGTAGGGTAGGTAGCTCCTGATCCACATGTAGTCCCCGTAATGTTACTCTTATTACAAAAACAAACTATTGTTGAAAGCATTTTTTCAATAGATCACTATCAATTCGTATTCACGATTGCATATTGTTAGCTTAGCTTAAGCATAATTGTATTTGCTAAATATGACAAATAGGGATCGGACACAAGTATTTCCAACTGAAGCAGTCTACTCCCGAATACAATTAATTACACTGTGTATTAGCATGCGTAATGAAATGATATAATATGTATATGATATCCATACAGATAAATAAACACAGAATGATTCCATACACAAGCATAGGTAGAGAAAATATATGAAAGAAAAGAAAGAACAGAAAGGAGAATAAATACACTTGGAGATATGTGTTGGTTCTTTAGATCATTTAGAAAATTGCAAATATTCTGGAGTCTGTAATATATTGAAAAGCATGTTTGATAATAATTGTATTGGTAATTGTATTGTATTTGCATGTTTTGACCGCTAATCATCTAAAAAGCAAAAACATGTCTCATTAGCCAAATCACACAGAGAAAACATGTTGCAAAATGAAACGTGCACAGCAATGACAGTCCATGTGAGTGCTTACAATCCTTTTTCATAGCAGCTGAGTACAAACATGAATTGTTCTACCGTACAAATAATGATTCCCAAATGACCAGATGTTTGCTACAAACTTCCCAAAATGACCCACAAAGCACCACAGTCCTGACGACGAGCCACTAGACCACAGGTGCGGTTTAATATGAATTCAATAGTAATATTGGTGTAATGCATGCATGACCTTGATATTAAAGTTTTGGATTGATTGTACTAAAACATGTTTATGATGTCATTACATTGGTGTATTATAAGCTTTATTTAAAAAAATACAAAGATAAAAATGGAAGAATGTATTTGTATTGCTATGTCAACACACCCCGAATGCTATTTACATGATATTAATGGCAAATTCACACTCACGATCTACCAAGCATCATCATGTTTAACTGTTTCGATCATTGCGTCAATGCATGCATAGTCATAAATCAGAACGGAATTTAAACAGACAAAGGCATGTCTTCAATATACAAAGCTTATGTTGTTATAATATATGTTTGTATTCAATAATCCATGAATACTAGACAAGTTAGATATGTACGTCTAATTCTAAGTAATACTGTTCTTGTTTAATAAAAAATCACATCTTGTCGGATACATAAGGCAAACTCATCAAAACGATTGGCCAAACATCAACATGTTTAACCGTCCTGTATCACTGAATACATACATACATATAAATAATGTACGCACAAAGTAGGAGAAGGAATGTAAGCGGACGCATAGAATTTGAAGTAAAAGAAATTTGAAGACATCGACGGGGTAATCAGAAGCCGAAGGTCATAGAAGGACAATACAGTGACCGAAATGAAAAGGACAAACAATATCTGCAAAACACTACAGAGCAAATTAAGGATCGAGCGACACGTTTCCCACTACAACTTGGAAGTGAATTCGGCTGTAGTTTAACGCAATATTTTTAAATTATTGTTATTTTGTAGCTAAAAGAAAAGTACAAATGTATATATACAGTCAAACCTGCTTCTAATACACTCGATATTGTCCTGACTTTTTATTTTAAATATGGTGACATATTGTAGTGGAACCGAAATTTAATGAAGCGAATCGTAGACAATCAAAACTTTACAATATTTATAAACGAAACGATTGTAATCTCTAATGTGTGGACATGTTCTCCCTAGGGATACTATTTCTGCATAAAAGGTTGGCTGTAACCATGAAAACTAGCGTAATATATTTCAATATGTGTATTCAGTAGTGTCTGTATTTTTTATTTTATCTATCTATTTGCACAGCACGAGATTGTATATGAACGTCGAATACACGTATTTCCATTGAATCGATACATAAATCTAACCGTAGATCACAACGATACAGCACTACGTTTGCCGGTATGTCTTAATCCCACTCAACGCCATTTCGTCATGCTGTAGTATACAAGGCATGTTTGGGTACCAGAAGTTGACCCATTTTCTTCATTGAACTTTTTTTGTGAATGTCATAACTGTAAGGTTACATTTAACACAACAAATATCGTAAATACTGATCTTGTCATTTTCCATCATAGCGAATTACCAATACAAGCACCATCTCAGAAAGCATCATCACAGATATGGGTTTTTTCTTCATGGGAATCTGGGTTTTTAACCAATAAACAGTATCAACAATCAACATGGATAGATAAATTCGATTGGACAATGAGTTATTGTAGAGACTCCGAAGAATACGCCCCCTATGGCGAAATAATTCCAAGAAAGATTTTAGAGCCAAAAAACTATTCGTCGATCTTTGCAAGAAAGCATAAAAGTGTTGCCTGGATTGTCAGCCATTGCAAGGTTAACTCTAAGCGAATGACATATGTTAAAGAGATGAGTAAATACATAGATATAGATATATATGGCAAGTGTGGTAAATATACATGTGATGATAACAAAGACTGTTAAAAACAACTAAGTGGTTCATATAAATTTTATTTAGCATTTGAAAATTCCTTGTGCAAGGAATACACTACCGAAAAACTCTTCTATCTGTTTCAGGAAGATTTTAATATAATACCCGTGGTAAGAGGAGCTCCAGATACAGCTGACATTGTTCCAAGTAATACATACATATCTTCTTCAGACTTCAATTCTCCTAAATCATTAGCTCTATATCTAAGCAAGGTAGCATCAAATGAAACGTTGTATTTATCATTTCTTAAAGAAAAAGACCGATTTAGTGTACGGAATTTAACGGTGTATAATTATGGAATGTGTTCTTTGTGTAAACAATTAAGCAATAATTATACTCGCCAGACGCCGCTCGATATAAATGATTGGTACACTAACCGGTGTGTTTCTGTTACTGATATGCAACTGTATTAGCTGTAAACTTATTTAAATTACAATAAAACATATACGAATGTTAACGAAGCTAGAGTAGCCGGAGAGAACCACCGACCATAGTAAGCAACTGGTAAGCTTTATCACTTGCAGCTGCGAATCGAGTGCACCCATTTTGTAATTTGCAAAGCCGGGCGCGAACCCACGTCGTATTGGTGATATGATTGTATGAGTTGTTAAATAATCCTGCGACCTAACTCATTGAGCCACCCGGTTCCTCATATGGCATGGACGTCGTGTTGGACAGCTACATACAATGTACCTACATAAATACAAAAAACATAAAACAAATGAATGTAAAGTCAAACCGATCATCGTTTATACGTGGAAATTTAAATACGGATCTAAAAACGGGAGACATGTAATTTGACAACATAAACAACAGGAGTCCCCCTAAAAAGAGCTTGAAGATACCAAAGGGGTAATCAGAATCTGTATATCGAAAAGTCCAGACAATACAATGACCAAAATAAAATGGACAAACAATGATCTACAAAGCGTGCATAAAAAACAAAATATCAAGAAACACGACCCCCACTAAATGCACGGGGTGAATTCAGGTGCACCATAAGGGTAAACAGTTCCTGCTTCACTGGTGACACCCGTCGTGGTAATCTAGTTACAAACCCAGTGATAAACATCGTCATCGTATTTATATCGAATGTACATGTGTTATTAACATATCTTACACAATTATTTGTGATTATTTTACGCGCTTCTAATATCAATGCCCAATCGTAGCGATAATTATTGAGATTGGCTTTACTTTACTCTTACACAGTTGTCTAGTCTCCAATCAACTCATATTTAGATCAGTCATAATTGTGAGGACTCGGGTGGCTCAATGAGTTAGGTAGCTGGGTTGCCTAGCAGCTCATACAAGCCTATCACCAATACAGCGTGGGTTCGCGCCCAGCTTTGTAAATTGCAAAAGAAGATGGACTTGAATCGCAGCTGCTTGCCTTTGGTCGGCAATTCTCTCCGGGTACCCCTGTTTCTTCTATCGCTAACACTGGTCACCATGATATGGCTGAAATACTGCTGAAAGTGGCGTTAAAGCACAATAAATCAATCAAATATAAATGTGAACATTTAAAAAATTCCATTCTAGAATATGCTCGACCTTCAAATTATCAGGTTATTCTTGATAATATTCGTTGGTTATATCTTACACTGTTATAGTTTTGCTGAATTGTGTTCATTTATAAAATATACTGAAACGGAATATTTACATTCCTATTCTATTTGCTTGTTGCTGAATTTCTACATGAACAATTTAATGACCAATTTTAGTCTGCAAACAAATGTTCAAGGATATCAACGAAAAGAGTAGTATAATATTGCCATGCCGTTTAATTCGGAATTTGTATGCTAGTTCTTCATTAAAAACAAACGAAGCGCAAGCGCACATGCATTGTGTTTGGTTATTTAGTTGATCATCTAACAAGAACTCTGTCTTGTATTTAAGGTTAGCAAGGTTAAATATTATGTGGTAGAATCTTTTCCAAAAATAAACAATGTAAATATTTTAACGGCGACTTTGATGGTTTGTTCGATGGTGTTTAACACCACTTTCAATAATATTTTAGTTATATCATGGCTGTCAGATTTATCGGTGGAGGAAACCGGGAGTGTCAGAGAACACACCTGACCTTTATCACATAGTATTGGACACCCCTTCCTGCTCGAAGATCCGAACTCACATCAGTAGTGATAGGCATTGTTTGCGTAGGTAGTTGTAAATCCAACTTACATAAGATCAAGGCCACAACGGCCTCTCTAGATATGGTCAATAATTGAGGATGGTGTACAACATGTTACAACACATGTACAGATAATTTAAAAGGATATTCTGTAATTTAAAATGACTTAATATTGCAGAAATGATGGCATATCGCAAAGGGTATGTTGGTTTTTACACGTCTAATTCAAGCCCGCCACTTTGTATTGATGTACCTTTTACCAAGCCACGAACAAGAGCCGTAAATATACGGAAAGAAAATGCAATAGCCTAAATAAAAGAATGTCGAAAACAAAAACAATGTCAACAAATAACTAAGCATCAAATTAAATCAAATTAAACATTGAGCAATGCGAATCCCACTGACAAACCATAGATGGAAAGTTCTTGAATATGTTTCAAAGGGTCTATTTTAGTTGAGTTCTCTACTTGCTCCTTTAGATGAGATTTAGTAATTTGGCGGGTTCCGCATTTGGAGCAGAAACACCTGACACATCCAGAGCATATCCCCGGGGATCACCGTCCTGTCCGTCAAAGACCTAGACGAACACCTCTAGCTACAATAAAAGAGGCAGAAGAAGCAATTCAGAATATGGTTAAACAAGAAGTAATTGAACAGTCTATGAGTCCCTGGAATTTTAATCCTGTATTGGTTAGAAAAAGTGATGGTAGTTTAAGGTTTTGCATATATTTTAGGGGTGTGCATGATATAACAGTCAAAGATTCAATCTACTCCCAAGAATCGATGATACAATAGATGCACTATCTGGTGCAAAATATTTGTCAACAGCTGATTTAAAGTCATATATTATCAAATTCCTGTGGCTGAGAAAGATAGACATACAACTGCTTTTTCCTTCCCAGGGGAGGACTTTGGCAATTTAAGAGAATGCCTATGGGATTAAGCAACAGCGCCCCAGTATTTGAGTGCTCTCTGGGCTAACATGGAAAACTTGCTTAGTTTATCTTGATGATATTGTTATATTTTCAAGAACTTTTGAAAACCACTTAGCTAATTTAAGAGAGGTGTTTGAGAAATTAAAAAAAGCTCATCTAACACTCAGTCCTAAGAAATGTAATTTTTTCAAAGCAAAGGTGAATTTTTAGGTCATATAGTGAGTGATGAGGGGGTATCAACTGACCGTAGCAAAATAAAGGCAGTAAAAGACTGGCCTATTCCAAGAAATGTGAAAGATGTTCGAAGTTTTCTTGGTTTAACATCTTACTATAGAAAATGTATTTACAAATATGCAGGTAAAGCTAAAACTTCACACAACATTACTGAGAAAAATCAGAAATGTACATGGACAGAAGATTGTCAAAAGTCATTTGATGCATTAAAACAAGCTTTGATAAGTGCCCCTATTCTAGCATATTCAACTAGGGAAGACTTCTTTATTTTGGCCACAGATGCTAGTAATGTTGGAATGGGTTCTGTATTGTCCCAAGTTCAAGACGGGCAAGAAAAAACTTATCAGCTATTACAGCAAATCTTTTAACAAAGCAGAGAGGAAATATTGTGTTGCAAGAAGGGAACTTCTTGCAGTAGTGACATCTATTAAAAACTTTCATCATATTTATATGGAAGAAAATTTAAAGTTAGAAGTGGTCATAGAGCACTTAGCTGGCTTTACAATTTTAAGAACCCAGAGGGACAATTAGCCCTTTGGTTTGAAGTTTTAGCATCCTATGATTTAAAGATAAAACATAGGGCTGGGCGATCTCATAGTAATGCAGATGCTTTAAGCAGGCGCCCATATCAAACAACTTGTTGTCCCTATTCCTTACGAGCAGAGAGAAACTATGATAATCATTATCTGAAACCAAGGAATCAGCTGAAAATATAAGGATTGATCCAAACAAATCTCCTCAGGAGAATTGTTTAAATTGCTTAGATAAGTCAGTTGATGATTCCAATGATTTAGAAAAAAATACAGTTCAAGTATGTCTTGGTCAAAATGATATTGGTCCAAATAACGAGAACAACTCAAAATGCATACCATGTTTGATATGTGATTCTTGCCAATTGGTTCAAGAAGTTCAACATGAAAAAAGTATTAAAGAGAGTTCTAAAAAGGGTGAAAATATCAGAAAAAGATTAAAACAGAACATAGGTATAGGAAAATCTTACTCAGGGAAACATGATATTCCTTGTAATCTGGAAAGTGAGGGCAAAAGTGTCGTACTTCCTAAATTACTGGAACATGTAAGAGTAAGTATCCGAGCAAAGAGCTATGAGAGGAGGGAAATCTCTGAAAAAACAACCAACAAACAGTAATGATGAAACAATGCAGGATAAGGACAATATAAAGACCTTACAGCAAAATGATGAAATATTAAGTCAGATCTTTCTTTGGAAAAATAATAATGAAAATCCAACTTGGTCAGATATTTCTCATACGAGTCCTGAGATAAAATTGTATTCGTCCAGATTAAATTCCTTCATTATCAAAGATGAAATATTGTATAGAAAATGGGAAAGTAATAATGGTAAACATTTTGATTTGCATCTAGTTATTCCCAAAAGCTTGAACAGTTTTGTGTTAAACCAAGTTCATAGAAAACTTGATACAAGATCAAAAGGAAGAGATATTTCTGGTATCAAATTAGAAATGATGTACAGAATTGGTGTTCAAAATGTGATACTTGTGCTATGAAAAAGGCTCCACATAGAAAACCAAAAGTCCCTATGAGTAAATACCTGGTGGATGCTCCTTGGGAGAGAATGGCAATTGATATATTGGGACCTCTTCCTCGGACAGATAGCGGTAATACATACACAATGGTGTTTGGGGACTATTTCCCAATGTGGATGAAAGCAATTACAATACCTGATGCTGAAGCTAAGACTGTTGCGGATAAATTTGTAGAAAGAATAGTTTCTATTGTTGGTGTCCCTTTACAAATTCATTCTGACCAAGGTTCAAATTTTGAATCAAAAGTATTTAATGAAATGTGCATAATTTTGGGTATGCACAAAACAAGAACAACTCCTCCAAGGCCACAATCTGATGGCATGATTGAAAAATTTAATCCCACATTAGAAATTTTGTTATCAGCTTTTGTCAGAGAAAATCAAAGAGATGGGGACGAATATGTCTATTTATTGATGTTTGCCTATAGGTCATCAGAAAATGAAAGCATAGGCACTTCGCCCAATTCTATGATGTTTGGAAGAGAATTAAATTTGCCTGTAGATTTGTTGATGGGTAGATTATCTGGGAATGATTCCAATTCAGGAATGATATCTGATTATGCAAATAATGTATCTGATAAATTAGAGAAAATTCTTGTCTTTGCAAGAAAGAAGTTGCAATTGTCAAGTGACAACATGAAAAAGAAATATGATATTGGATTTAAAATGCAAAATATTGTAGAAGGATCAGCTGTGTGGTTGCATAATCCACACAGAACAAATGGACTATGTCCAAAGTTACAAAAAAATTGGGAAGGTCCATACATAGTGATAGATAAAATAAATGATGTTATTTATCGTATTAGAAAAGGACCAAAGTATAAACCAAAGGTGGTACACCAAGATAGGCTAACACCCGACAAAGATGAAAATCCTCCACTGTGGGATTAGGATTAATACACGAAACAACATATCAAGCGAATGGAATATCTTGGTATCAGAGAAAGTATATCTAGTCCAATATTAAGATAGAAATAAATCAGATATATATGAAATTATAAATCCTAAAAATATTGCATATATTGCCATTACAGGTTACAGTATATAGATGTGGAATATGTGAAGATTATAATTTCGATCAGTCCATAGTGTGCAAGAGCCGCATGACACTCTGGCTATGGATGGCGGTGTCAGGAGTGCCGAATAGTATTTGCTCGTCAGTTGCTTCGTCACAAAAACTGTTAAGGAGAACTGGAAATAATTAATAGGACGACCATGATCTGCACTAGATAGGAGAAGGAGGCATATGAAGAATTTAAAGGAATAGAGGTGACAAGGTCATTCTCGTTAGAATGTCATGTGCAGAACAAATGAGTCTAACAAATGCCCAAAGGAGCAGGTCACACATCAAAGGGAATGTCTTCAAAAATATAAAAAAGGAGTCCAAAGAGAAAAGCAATATTGAACAATGTATACAAACCAATAAAAATGAAGTTTGTAGAAAAGAGTTGATGCCGTGACCAAGAGAAGAAAGAAGAATCCCGGAGGCCTATACAGATAACACCAGTCAAAATACTACCGGTAATACCAGTCAAATTCCAGCTGCTGCTGGTAAGGTTCATGAAGAGCCCAGTAAGACTAGGGGTCCAGCTGGTGACAGTCTGTACCAGAGTCAGAGAGAAGAAAAGAAATGAATGGTCGATAGTGAAGCATCATTAACGTCGTCTGAAAAAGGAGAGATATCAATAATGGAAGAAGGAGAATTCAGTGATGATGATGATGATATGAATGGTTTACAAAATAATAGTGAGAAAAACTTAAAGGACAATGATACAAATGATGATAGGGTGAAAGTAATAGAAGTAGTTGACATTACCGAGATAAGCAGTAGTAAACCAGTACACAGCAACACCAACTAGAATCTTAAGACTAGTGCAAATAGACAAAGAACAGAAAACTAGATTCATGGTTAACATTGGGGGAATGAAATTTGAAACCTGTGCCAACACAATTAACAATGTTCCAGATTCAGTTTTATTTGAACTTATAAATGCACATTCAACCGCAAAACCATATTTAGTAGAAGGTAGATCAACTTATTTTATTGGCCGCGACCCAAAACATTTTCCAGTTACTTTGAATTATGTAAGGAATGGTGGAAGATACCATTGTGATATAATTACAAGTAGAAGCCATATTTTATGAACTTAAACATTTGGAACTCAACATACAACGTAGAATTTTAGACATACAGCATGGACATTTTCTTTTATAGTACTTTGGGGGTAGTATATTATTCATGGACATTAACGGTGTTTTAACATAAGTAATATTGGGGGGGGGGGGGGGGGGGGGGGAAGGGGGCGGAGATTTTACATGTCATTCTTGTGAATGCTATTATGATGCATTTGTTGAAATTGTATGCTACAAAGCACAGTATTACCTTGGAAAAGCTTATGATGTCCTTAATTTAAGGCTGATGAAAGTTCTCTTTTCTTTTCTCAGGTTTTACTGTTCTATATTTAGTTGTTTATTCCATATAATAGTTGGCTATATTGTGTATTATGGAATCTAATATTTATATGTGTTACAGTTTAAGGTTGAATTTTATATTAAATTTGAATATTTTCCTCTAGACAGGAAGTTATTTTAAAATGCTATATTTTAATGGTTAAATGTTAAAAATTTAACTCAACTTTATCACATTGTTATTGTATTTCATTATCAAATATGTTATATGAGCATTCGGGGACAAATGATTATGGGAAGGGGCTATGTTACGAGTTTGCAGTTACTCGTAATCACGTTTGCTTACTTTTTGAAATACTTCGTGAATTTTCACGTATTTTCTGCAAGCAGAACCATTTGACCACTGGTTGACAGTTATCGTGAGTATTTGAGGTTTGTTTATTTAATTATGTGTATTTACTACTTAATTGCAAACTGTATAATGCATTTATTCATCCGTAATCCCTCACATTCCAGTTAGATATGTTGTTGTTTACTACGTCTGCCATTAATAATTTAACGTATTTGTGTATTGGCGGGAATTCTCACGAAACGTTATTTCATATAGCAGACGATTGATTGGCTAAGACCAGGTGGTGGGACCAATAAATAGGAGTCTTGATCAGCCTTCGATAGAATCTTTTCTCGTTGCTGTTCAAGAGCGGACGTTAATTTCTTAGCAAAGCAATATAAATCAGCCTTCGTCAGCCTTCATCAACATGGCTCATAGAGAAGTTGAGAAAATGAGAAACCAGTTGGGAATGGTAATTGTTTAAACCGGCGAAATTGATGCCGATATTTAAATTAGCCATGTGCTTGATTATCTGCTCTTGAGGTCAGCCTTCCTGATTCGCTAATAATCAGCCTTCGACCTAAAAACCTACTTACGCTCTATTTGGCATATGTATTGGTATATGTGTAAAGATTTATGCATACATATACATGTATTCATTTGAAATATTCTGGCAAAGAATGTACAGTTCCAAATAGGAAAGCAAAATATTATCCGTGTCTTTTTTCAACAATGTACAAATACACTGTTGCTGTTTATCAATTCTTTTTATTTTCATGAACTCTGCAAAATTTAAAATAAAGGTAATCCAGAAAGTAGGGTAGCTGTGAACATGATTACTTTATATTCTTTGTTTTTTTATATCAAATGGAACCGTACAAAGTTTATGAGTATTCTGTTTCATACACTGATTTGACTGGAAACATTTTGGATTTAACTTACTTGTATGTAATGTTCTATTATTGGAGATTTTCCTGTTGGTTGTTGTTGATCTCATCAATCTGGTTATAATGTTGAATGATTTGTAGTTGGTAAAGTTGACATTTTCTTTAACATTGTGAATTTTCATTTTTTTAATAGATATTTAAAAAAAATGACTTGTTTGAAAGTAAAACATGATACCTCCCCCCGATATCATGCAATACATTGCCGACCACTGTATGCCACCTAACATGATATCACAATGGAATTGAATTGTAAATACATGTAATTAAATTAAAGTAATAATTGCATTTGCCTAAATAAAAATAATAAAACTTTGTCATTTAAAGATTAATAGAAATAAAAATTCCAACTTTCCATCTACTGTTCAGCCATCTTCTTTTCACACAAAAGCTTCTTGTTGTTGGGATATTGGAGCAAGAGCTTTTTAACATCATTGTGTTTTTACCTCACTGCTGTATGAAGCTTAATAAAGCATTTGTGTAATGCAGCTTCTGCAGTAGCCATGCCTGAGCATATATTGGCTTTTCTTTCTTTCTTTATGTACTCAACATACTATATATATACACATCAACCAACAGTAGCTTGAGGCTATTGATTTCTTGTGTCTCTGAAGTGTTAAGCAAATAATATTTTTTTCTTAAGCAGGAAGTGCACAACAGGTACCACAATTAACTTTCCTAAACAGATAGTTGGATTTATATTAATACATATGTTGTATCATTTTCTGCTAGAATATGTATGGGAACATTTTGAATTAATGTAATCATTTTACTGAACACCCAATGAGAGTCTCTGACAAATAGGTAAGCATATGCAAATTTAAGGAGATTTGAAACAAGATGAATCATTTCATGTTCAATTCTGTAGTTACCTTAATGTGGAAATGTACAACTGTATTTATAAAATGCTGTTAATGTTTTAATAATAATTATTCACCTTTGATGGTTGCCTCAACATATTTGTGTACCATGACTGTTTTATTTCCCTTTGGCAATTCCAGCAATACTTTTTTGCCACTTTGTCCTAAAACATAATTATGTAAAATTAAATATTCTTAATAACTGATTCTGAAAATAATCGGTCAGTGTGACGTCAAACATATATTACGGATACAAACGATAATGTCAGTTATGAAGGTCTCGACATACATTTTCAGTAGTTTGTCTCGACCTTCACATATGCATGTATAACAATTCCAGCATTAACTAACTAAAACTGACAGGCTGTTATGTAAGCATATCCTTTTCTTGTATAATTGTTCGAGTCTAGTACAAAAAGTCTTGTCACTATGCGTGAAAATACAAATACTAAAGATACAGTTAAAGATTAATATTAATTACAATTGTAACTTTAATTTACAGGTACCTTAATGATATTCTTCAAAACATTTCCTTTTTTTTAGGCTTAGTGGCTCGAGTGGCAATGCTGTTCGTGATGTCATCTCTGTTGCTGTTCTTGTCTCCTGAAAGATGATTGGAGCGAGATATCAATGTATTGTTAGTACATTTTTCTGTATTTCTATATATGATATTTATTCCATTCCATTAAATTATTATAAATATCTTTAATGTTTACCTTCTTTAATGATGTCATATATAATCCAGTCACAAGTTCAGTCTATTTAAATTAATCAATGAAACGGTTAGATATTAATATAATAGAAAACATGCGAGCCAAAAAATAGGAGCATTACAACACAATACAAACCCACTCCTATATAAATCTGTTTAAGCATGCATTGTTTTCTGATTATTCCTCTGAATGTGACAAGCTTACCATTGCTTTCTATGTCCTTGGTAAGAGGTAGAGGATTCAAAGCACACCATCGAGCAGTTCTTGCTTTATTGGTCAATTCTAGATCATGTTCTGATGCTTCATCACTAGAAATTCTTGACAAATTAGAAGCAGTTGAAAAAGTAATGATGATTTTAGTGATACTGAGAAAGTACATCATCAACTTCATTCAAATGGTATCAATACACATACTTGAATTTCATGAACGCCACACGACATCAGTATCTATGATTTACCCTATGTCATGACATTTACCATCCAATTTAAAGACGATAACAAGCTTACAACAAGTGACCATTAAGTTTGACTACTGGTCAATTCACTTCTTTGAACATTCTAAGCAAATGTATACAAGTTTTGTTTTGGTAACCTGTCATACTTGATTCGACAGTGGTATTTTTTTTCTTTGTATTTCATTCTAAAACCTGGCACTGTATTGCAGGATATATCATCCTTTACAATTGCAGAAATATTTGCCAAAAACCTTACTCAATAAGTACTGGTAGTGCGTTGTGGTAGAACTGTGCACATCTTGGCATCAACTTGAACTGCTTTGATGTGTGCATCATCACTATTTTATTCACTTGTGCAGGGCATATTTTGTTCTAAATTGAAACACATAGAGATTTTAAGTTTGAAAGTAGAATGAAAATTATAAATATTAATAAATATATATATATATATATTGAACATTTATTTTATTAATTTGGATGTTTATTTCATTGAATTTACAAAATTAATCATGTCCAGTTGAATTCAACATTCATATGCATTGTGTTTTTAGATCACAGAATCTGAAGTTGTATAACAATAAGTGACCATGGTTGTCAACTGTTTTCTTGGACTCTTTCTTCTGTTGGAATATGAAGAAATGAACAAACATATGTCTAAGGTTTGCATGGTTGTAAAAGTGTTTGATTTTGATGTGAAATGACTATTTGTCAATTATCATGAGCAAGTGGTTAATGGCTGCGAAATACTGGTACTATCATTTATCATTTTAAAATTTTAAATTTCTTAGAATTGATTATGTAAAAGATTCATTTATTTAAGTTCTTGCAACTTCCTGAGGTTAGTCAAATTTAAGAAAGTATATAGGTTAGAGCTGAAGATATTGAAAAATTCTCATAAACTGCATACAGCATACCTTCTAATTCATAATAATTATTTATTTCTTCATCTATTTTGTCATTTATTTCTTCATCTGTTTTGTCTTCTGTTTCATCATCTGGTCTGTTATCTGAAATGTTCAATATTAAAATGGGATTTTGAATTCAACAGGTATATCATCGTGTATTGTGTTTTCAGAATACAGAGTATGAAGTAACCATGGATGTCAGCTGATTTCTCGGAAACACACTTCTGTTGGCCTTTTTGGGAAATTAATGAATATGTGTCAAAGGTTTGTACATGATGAGAACTTTTGTCTAGTTAAGAAATAAATCATGGAAGCCAGATTGGCGGATATTGGTAATTTATCCCGAGCCAGAATCGAGGGATATCATTAACTAATATCCGCCAATCCATGTTGAAACTCAAAACACATTCTCCTTTCCATGATTTAGTTCGATTGTGATATGTCTAAGAGTACACATACTGTAGTATTCTTTGATTGGAAGACGGTAATTTATATATAGGCTTGCAGAAAATGTCGCACACAATTTATTTAGTTCGAATAATACTGCGCCCTCTATCGGCTTTATTCGGGTCGCAATTTATGCTGCCAATGGAAACGTCAGTCGCATTCATCAACGCATTCGCTAATGAGATAATACAAGGAAATAATTCTGGCTTTTTTTCAACAAAGGGAAAAAGTGAGGTCATGTTAGAATTAATCAATATATTTAACTATCTTCCATATGATTGATTGGTCAAATATGAATGAAATGTGACTCGCATCAACGGCATACCTTCTAAAGGATGTCAAATACAATTAACTGTAACATTTTGATTGGTTATGCACTTTTAATATTAAGATATTTACCTATGCCATCATCACTTTCAATTTGAAACACATCAGAATAAATTGTCTGTGTCAGCTTTCCCTCATTGTAGCATTTGATTTTCTGGATAGGCAGTTGTAGGTTATGTTTGTTAAGCTCTGAAATACATTTCTCCCAAGATTTACAAATGTATTTTTTTTTTCTTTTTCAGAGTAAGACCTTAAATGATGAAGTGGTGGTTCTGCAGTGGAGGTTACTAGCCTGTCTGTCACATCATAAAATATGACTGATGTCTCATGGAACTTGAATGGATTTTTCGATATTGATGTAATAGGAATTGTTGTATTTATGTTTTCATTGAGAAGGCTGGCTTGCTGGCTAACAATTGATTCTGGTCGTTGAAATGAATTTTGTTTTTCACGGTACTTTTGTTAAGCTCTAAAACGCAGAACAGCACTGTCAATAACATGTGAAGGTTTCCTGTTATTTGTGTTCTTTTTTTACTGATCTTTGATCTCCAAAACTCCTTTCTTCTTCTTCGGGAACTACGGATTGTAGGCAGACAAGTCTGTAGATTTTCAATTACTGATATGCATGTACTTGAAAATAAATAACAAAGATTGTGAAGTCTCAAGATTTGTTTTGGAGTTATTCGGGTGTAGTTGTCAAAACACATGTTAATAATTTCTGTCAAAGAGTTACATATTGTCAGGATGTCGTGGATTACTTTTCCGTCTTGAAACATGGTTTGTGTGAACTTTGCTAGTTTTACTGCATATAATCTAGCATCTGACCCTTTAATCTATTTCTTTCTCTCCTACAGTTTGAGAACAAAATTGTTCATATTGTTTTTTGATTTCGTTGTTGTCAATGTGAGATGGCTTGATTGATTGATTGGTGTTTAACGTCCAGTGAGCAATTTGTCAGCTATATTCAGGTAATTCATTGGTAATTTTTATATCACATTTGCAATATCATGCAGTGGTTCACATGCTAAAACCTCATACTGTTGACAGTTGATTTCAGATGCAGTTATAATTGGATTACTGCACATAAGAGCAGGGGGGCGCTGTAACCCTTCAAATGTTTCTTGGATTTCTTGTTGGAGCTCAGTTCTGCTTAAGTTATTTGTGTTTATTCCCCTGCATTCCAGTTCATCAGTAAGAACTTCTTTCCCTAGATTTGAAAAAAATAATTTGTCTGGCCCTAAGTTAATTTAGTCCATTGCATACCATTAACACATGTTTGTCTCCTATCTTCTAATGATTTATTTTTCCGTTGTATGTTGATGCCAGGTTTTTATGCTCATTGGCCCTTATACCACAAATACAGCTGAAGTGGCCTCGACGTTGCTGACCAGCTTCAGATTGCCTGGCTGGTCCATCACCACTAAAAAGTCGTAGGACATCATATATGGGTATCCCTTGTTTTTCTTAATTGGATTTGACAATTCATTGAGATATTTGACTCTCTCCTCAATATAGCTTAATTGGTCTTTGTCAGTGCTTTTTGATTGACCAATAATGTACAGGTTTGTATGTTCCACTGTTGATGCTACATCAATTGGTTTTCTGAAGGAAAACTTGAGTTTGTGCTCTTCATTTGTTAGAAACAATGCATGATCATATATGACACTGACCATGACATTGATGAAAGTATGATTTAAGATGTCAGATGAATCGTGCCATACGTTTAGCTGTCTCGTTCTTTCAACTTTTTGTAGTTGATTTAACTTGTGTTCGTAGGGACGGATAATTTAGTCAGTGCAACAGGTGTCCTATGGACCACTCATCATGAGCATAATGAGCTGTTACACTGAGGTCGTTACTAATATGCAGTTGAAAGCTGATCAACTTACATTGTTTGTGTTGCATCTGTTCCATTAACCGTTTTTTGTTATCTGTTTTGTCAATTATATTAGTAGTGATTGCTGTTGCAACTATTTTTCTTTCAATTTTGAAGTCCTCAATTCTCACTTTTTCTTTGACTATTGCCTTAATTTGCTTCGAGCTTCTATAGGATGGTATTGCTACTTTGCTTGTCAGTCTTTTCTTGGCACGCCTTACATATTGGAGATAGTGTCGGTCACTGACTCGTACATGTTTGTTGAAATGGTTGGTGTTTATTCCATTTTGTTTGGCAAATTATTTGAGAGTTTGACCCCCATTCAGTGGGAAAACACCATTTGTAGTTTGTTTTTGGTATTTCTTGACCATACTTTGCCAATATACATGACTTGCTGGTTTTAATGTTTGGATATCTTGTAAACATTTCTATTTTTCAAGTATATATCTAGAGAAATGTCCATGATGTTTTTTTCGCTTAATTACACCAGCATTTTCCTTGTTGCAGCGTTTTATCATTAACTTGTCTGCTTCCTCAGTATCGATATTAAAAGTAAAATGTCTATCCCGTTCATATTGCTCAAAAGATTTACCGAAGACGAGACAATTTAAGACATCGGCGTCGTTTGATTTTATTTCTTTTATATTTTTTGTCATGTCTTTCTTTGCTTGTAGAGTCTTTGTTTTCCTTTTTTCCTCATGGCATTATTTTGGTGTTAAATTCATAGCCTTTGATAATGATTTTGATATGTCAACTCCGAGATTTATTTCAGCAATTGGGGATAATATCTTCACAAAGTTGTGAACCTTTTTTTTCATTTCTTCTGTACATGGTGGTGATTTCTCTAAAAATGTACTAGTGAGATTGTTGCATAATTTAACAAGTTCTCCGTTTTCAGTGGGAAAGGAAGAGTGACTAGATAATATATCTGTATTGACGGACACACATCCTAGGAATGCTTAAGTTGTTGTTGTGACAAGTTACTTTCCCAAGAATATAATGAAAAGGCTTCAATAAGCTTTGTTTTATCCTGTGTCTTGTTATTTTTTGCCCAGTTTGAATTTGTTGCAATGTTTTTCTCTAATTTAGGAAGTCGTCTTCTGAATATATCAAATGGAACCTGCATTTTTGGATAAGAGGCTGTAAAATTGGAGTAGTGTTCCTGCCTCTGAGCAGGACTAATGGTAATGTCATATTTTGGAGATGATTGCATCTTGGAAGATTCTTGTGATAGGTCTATGTTTTTGTCATCCCTATATTGTATAGATTCCCTGTATTTAGTTGATCTAGTGATCAACATTTTCGCAAAATTGCAGATATTCATGGTGGCTGTTTATGTTGGTTTTCCATTTTGATTCCAATAAAGGATGGAAAATATTGTTGATTATGTATATATTTTTATTTTTATTTTTTAGGTTGTAATTGGATTTGTTAGATATATATTATTGTCATTTTTTAGTTGAAATGAAATTAAAAAATATTTTTTTTATTGAGTTTTGTTTTATTTGAGGTACACACTGAAGTGAAAGGGAATGTAAGTGAATCCACATATATCCTCCAATCTGTTTTGATTTTTTAACAATACAACACAATGGATATTTACTATTTTATTTCTGAGAGTAAACAATGATAAGTTTGAGTTTTAATAGGTGAAAGTCAATATATCGTCGGTGTACTTCACACTGTAACCTTTGGGAAGCCTCCAGAATTCTACAAAAAAAAGTTGGATATCAATACAGTTACAACATGAAATAATTACTCTGTAAGAAATTGCTAATAATTTACAAGAAACTGGTAATAATTTACGATTTTAATTTCTTCGTACATATTATTAATACGGTGCACAAATGTTTTACATGCGACGAGTCTATAATTTATTTATGGCAAAAAATCATTCTGACAAGATCAGCTGATGTAGACAAAATAAGCAATTAATATATATGAGAAAGGCGGCTATCTGATATTAGTAGACACATATTTATTTGAAAAGCCACCCTTTGTTGGTCCTCATTAGGTCAGCATTAATATAATTATAATTTAGACAAATTAATTGATTTTGTGCAAAAAGGAGGTTATTATTTTAGGTAATACATCATAACATGTTCCTTAAAATAATTTGTTAAATGAAAACATCCTATGTTTACGGCGGTCTTAAACAGACGCTCGCTATGACGTAATCTGGACGTCATTTATGCGGAATTTGCACCCGTCCATATTTGTATATTACATACAACGTCCTCTGTGTGTTTTAAAATAATCGATGACATTGGTATTTGTCAAATAAATTTATAAAACTCGATAGAACAACGGCATCCCGAAGACTTATCTTGGAAAAAAATGTATAATCAGCATACTTGATCATTAGATACGATCATTTCCTATGGCAAAGAATACAGGGATTGAACGTAGCAAGAATAATTCCATAGAACTCGGGAAAAGGGGGGTTTCTGGCATATGTTGCCTTTCAATCTATTCGCACATTTACTCAACTGAAATTCAACACTTTGTCATGCATTTTTCTTGAAGAATAGGATATCCCCAATCCAACGGTTCCTTCATTACTTGCATTGAACATCGGCATGCCGTTTTTCTGTTCGGGTTTAAAGGTCACGATGCTACTTTCTCTTTAATGTGATCACGTGACATTTGTGATTTATTCATAAAAAACCAAATTCAGTTTGAGTAGATCAATCACAATTGTATTGGTTTATTGATTAAATGGGTAAAATTAATGCATTATTGCATGTATTGAACCAAAAAGTAATATCATGGTTTTTTTTGTGTGGATTTTCAAACTGTGGACTGCCTTAACATTACTGCGAAGTACAATACAACCATCGTCTTACAGCATTCATTTAGATATAGAAAATCGATATATTATTCTTTGGTTACTCCTTCAAAATCGTCCTACCTGTATATAGACTTTGCAATATGCAAATGATCTTGAATATGTATTGCATTTTCGTTTTACTTTCTATTGTCCGTTGCGTTACAATAAGCTTACACATTAGCGATCCATAAATATTAATCGCATAAGTTCCCATCTATTATTTTTTATTGCTTTTTTTATTGCGTGTTGACCCCACCCTCATCTGTTTGTTTATATCCAGTTTTTAATTTATCAAAAAAATTGTTGTTTACGAAATTGATTTCGAAATTTTGATTGGCTTTACGGTATTCTCTAACATTTATTCAAGTTTGTTTTAATTTGAATGAATAACGCAGTTAAATTCCTATTAATATGAATAAATACGCTTTGAACCCATAGTTGTAGTGCTTTTACAACAGATTTACCGGTCATTAATATCCGTGTTGCTCATCTTTTTAGTTTTTTGTGTTCTCCTATTATGTGTCTTTACGCTTTGGGTTGCGTGTTATGATTTCCGCATACAAACGATGTTCGGTTCGTCTTTATCTCCAGTTGTCTGTAAGAGAGCTCATGTCTTATTAACGTTATTTGCGTTGTTTGAAGATAGTGGTGTCCAACGCACATTATGTTGCTTTGGTTTTGCTTTTGTTTTGTTTTGTTTTCCTTCGTCTTCTTCGACCTGTGTTGTCAGTTTCTCTGAATTGTCCATTTTGTGTTACCTCTTCGGTATTCTCTATCGTTTATTGACTTTAGCAAATTAAATCTGAAGCAAATGTCATCTTGTTTGTATTATATCATAACTGTAGATTAAGGTCAATTCAATAGTTATATTGATGTAATTTATCCCGATCTTGATATTAATGTCTTAATGATGTTAACAAAATGGTACATTACACGCTTTTCATTAGCAATTAGAGAATAAAACAAATCAATGTTTCTTTTATATTCTATTTCTGCATTTAATGTTATATTACAAAACCCACTCCGTATGATATTTCTGGCAAATTGATCAATCACAAAATCGGCATGCATAACCGTACTAGATCATTAAATACAGGTTAGCATAGGCATAGTCGTCAATGAGGACTAAATTTAAGCAAAGACACAATAGAAATCCACAAAGCATGTTCGTATTACTTTATATTGTTCGTTGTGGTACAGTAAGCTTACACATTAGCAATCCATAAATAATAACAGCATACGTTCCCATCTTTTGCTTTGTATTGCTTTTTTTATTGTGTGTTGACCCCACCCTCATCTGTTTGTTTATATCCAGTTTTTATTTTAGAAAACAATTTCTTGCATTACGATATTAATTTCGAACTTTTGATTGGATTTCGATATTCTCTAATATTTATTCAAGTTGCTCTTAATTTTATTTGATACAACAGTTAAATTCCTATCAATATTAATAAATACGCTTTGAACCCATAGCTGTAGTGCTTTTACAAAGGATTTACCGCTCATTAAGATTCGTGTTGCTCATCTTTTTAGTTGTTTGTGTTCTCCTATTATGTTTCTTTACGTTTTGAGTTCCGTGTTGTGATTTCCACATGCAAATGCTGGTTGGTTCGGCTTTACCTCCAGTTGTTTGTAAGAGTGCTTATGTCTTATTAACGTTATTTTTGTTTTCTTGCAGATAGTGGTGTCCAACGCACATTATGTTGCTTTGGTTTTGCTTTTGTTTTTATTTTTTTTCCTTCGTCTTGTCTGACCTGTGTTGCCAGTTTCTCTGGAATGTCCATTTTGTGTTACCTCTTCGGTATTCTCTGGAATGTCCATTTTGTGTTACCTCTTCGGTATTCTCTATCGTTTATTGACATTAGCAAATTAAATCTGAAGCAAATGTCATCTTGTTTGTATTATATCATAACTGTGGATAAAGGTAAATTCAATAGTAATATTGATGTAATTTATCCCGATCTTGATGTTAATGTCTTAATGATGTTAACACAATGGTACATTACACGCTTTTCATTAGCAATTAGAGAATAAAACAAATCAATGTTTCTTTTATATTCTATTTCTGCATTTAATGTTATATTACAAAACCCACTCGGAATGATATTTCTGGCAAATTGATCTATCTCAAAATCGGTATGCATAACCGTTCTGGATCATTAAATACAGGTTAACATAGGCATAGTCATCAATAAGGACTACATTTAAGCAAAGACACATTTGAAATCCACAAAGCTTATGTTGTTATAATATGTATTGATATTGTGTAAGCCATGACTACTACAAAGGTTAGATTTGCACATGTATGTCGATGTAATATTGTTCGTGATATGTGAAAAAAATCACACTATTTTAATGCTTACATAAATCTCACACAGATTATGCTTGGTTCATGTTTTACCAGTTGTTTGCTGGAGGGTGCATGTCTTATTTACGTTAATTGTATTTGCTTTTGCCTAGTGTGTCCAACGTACATTGTGTTTTGTATATGTTTTATTTCATCTTGTATACCTTAAGTTGACAATTTCTCTAGATTGTCATTTTTGAATTGCCCTTTGGTGTTCTTTAACATTTAGTTATAGAAGACTGACTTTTTTCTCAATTTGTATTTGGACCCCCACTTGTTCAGCCATTCATATAAATCTAGCCAGTATTATTTGACATACCAGCCTAATGTTACTTCATTTCAACACAGTGACCACTAATTTCAATGGAGAAGGGGGATATTTATCCTTATACATCCTTGAGGATAGTTGTTTGTCCGTTTGCCCCTTTTCTTGTCCTTCTTCGAGCAACTGTATTGTCTGTCCTTCTTCGATTTACGGATTGCAATTACCCTTTGATATATTTCTACTCTTAAATATGTATGATCTTCTTTTCTTGCAAATATGTCCTTCGATTTACGGATTGCAATTACCCTTTGATATATTTCTCCTCTTACATATGTCTGATCTTCTTTATTTGTAAAAAATAAGTATGCTGTGCCTTATTTGCTCCCCTCTGACAAATAAGCATTGCAGCTAACAGGCGCTTCTAAGTTAAGCTACCCTTACCCCCTTATATTACTGCAAAAATGGTGATTTCAATAAAATGAGAGTTGAAAAAAAAAATGTTTGACGTATTGATGTACATCCTTAATCATGTAATAGGTTTATATAAACGCTAGAGAAAGTGGCTATCAATAATGGACAATCAATAGAAACTGACAACTGCATAACTACCATTATCTATTTTCTTTCATTTACAGTTACAATATTGTTGTACCAAACTCAATTGATAAATACTGAAATATTAAATGATAAGATAAAACGGAACAATGACAAAAATTTTGCACATATTTATGTATTTAGTGGTAGAAGGAATCAGTATACTCAATACTAATGCTGTGTTTATCCTCACTGTGACAATTCCACACTGGAGGTTTATGATATTTAACATTGACATGATTTGTCCTATTATATTATACAGCGTCAAAGCTATTAGGAAACACATCGCACGCCACAATGTAACACGATACAACCATCGTCTTAGAGCATTCATTTAGATATATAAAATCGATATATTATTCTGTGGTTACCCCTTCAAAATCTTCCTACTTGTATATAGACTTTCCAATATGCAAGTGATCTTCATTATGTATTGCATGCTGGTTTTACTTTCTATTATTCGTTGCGGTAAAATAAAATTACACATTAGCCATTCATAACTATTAACAGCATAAGTTCCCATCTTTTGTTTTGTTATTGCTTTTGTATTGCATGTTGACCCCACCCTCATCTGTTAGTTTATATCCAGTATTTCATTCCAAAAAAATCCTCGTTTACGAAATAAATTTCTAACTTTTGATTGGCTTTTCGGTATTCTCTAGCATCTATTTAAGTTGGTCTGAATTTGATTGAATAAAGCAGTTAAATTCATCTCAATATTTATAAATACGCTTTGAATCGATAGGTGCAGTGGTATTACAAAAGATTTACCGGTCACTAAGATCCGTGTTCCTCATAATTTTATTTTTGTGTGTTCTCCTATTATGTTTCTTTACGTTTTGGGTTCCGTGTTGTGATTTCCGTATGCAAACGATGGTTGGTTCGTCTTTACCTCCAGTTGTTTGTAAGAGGGTTCACGTCGTATTAACGTTATTTGTGTTTGCTTGTGGATAGTGGTTTTTGTTTTTTGTTTTTTTTTTTGTATTTTTCTTTGTCTATTTCGTGCTACCACTTCAGTATTCTCTATCGTTTATTCACTTTAGCACATTACATGTTAAGTAAATGTCTTCTTTTTTTACTGTGTCGTTGTTAAGGGGGTGGGTTAGGTAATAACATATTCCAATATGCTAGCAAAATCAAAAGGTATGAGATGTGTCGTTCCTGCTGATCTTGACATGCTAACGACATGATAACGATCTTCAAATTAAATGTAACAGATATAGACCACAGTGAATATCTGTGTGATCCAAAACGTGTGGACAAAACTAAACTGACCTAAAAAAATATCAGTCAGTTATTTAGAAGGAAACATCCCTGCGGTTGGTCTGGCGGTCTTATGTTCGTGTGATCACATGATTTCTGCTGTCGGTACCTTCAGCCGGTGGAATGCTTGGTCAACCGGTGGTAATGTGACGTATTATAAATGGCCGACCAAAGAAGGAACATCGATACGCCAACATTTTAGCAAAGATTACACGGACAATTGTGGGAACTTAAGCTTATGCTATGGAAAGAATAGTTTTATTATCATTAGATATCTGCGTATTAGGAATGTGGCAAATTAAGTGTAATAAAATGAGTGAGTGAATGATTGTTGTTTGGTACAATGGTCAGAAGAAAATGTACAAAAGGACTAACAACGATCTACAAAACATACATATAAAACTAAAGATCGAGTAACACGAACCCCACTATAGCCGGGGAGGAATTCAGGTGCTCCGGGAGGGTCAGCAGTTCTTCTTCCACTAGTGAAACCCGTCGTGTTAATCTAGTTAGAAACCCGGTAATAAGTCGTGCATGAGCAAAGGCCCGGGAAGTGTTAGCAACAAATGGTACACATACATGGTCATGTGTGACACAGATATTCCATAGCGGTCAACCAAGCTATGGTGGCGACCGTAAAAGTTGATGACTTCAACATTACCAACAACAGTCCACGGGTATACTATCTTTCCATTCGGATACATTATTACTGATTCAAGGCCAACTAGTCTTTGCTCTTACTCCTTAATGATGTGTGCTTAGCAGAGAAGAAACAAATACCAATGTTATAGTCTTTGATTTGACCATACGATCTACCACACTCGAGGTATGCACGCTAACCATCACACCACCGATGCGGTTCTAAAATCCTATTGTCGTAGACAGAGACAAAACCGATTCTCCTCACATTCGGGTTTTTGTGGGGTTTGCATTGGTCTAATTTTAACTTTATGTGGGGTGTTTTGTAGATGGTTCATCGAGCACAGCGAACCCTTCGCAAGAGTTTGCTTTACTCTAGATCTTAAATATACTAGGATAGCGCTATATAGCAATATACGTAGCAGTATTGAATGAAAATCAAATAAGAAGAGTTTGAAGAAACCAAGGGGGCAATCATAATCCGTAAATCGAAAAAAAACATACAGCACCATTCCCATTAGAAAAAGGACAAAAGGACAAACAATGATCTACAAAACATACACATAAAACTAAAGATCGAGTAAATTGAACCCCACTAAAAACCGGGGGTGAAATCAGGTGTTGCGGAAGGGTAAGCAGTTAATGCTCCACTAGTGGCATCCGTCATGATAATCTATTTACAAACCTGGTGATAGATCATGAGTAAGATTTATAAGTTCTAACCACAATATTAGGTTAACGATAAATACAATATGAAATACGGCTACGATTGACGATGAACACCATATTATATGGCAGTAACATTTGCAAATTCACTCTATGCTATTCCTGATATTTTGCTAATACTGCTAAAAAAATTATGTAGTAGTAGATTCGTGTTGCTCATCTCCGCCAATCATATGTGCTATACCTTTAGTTTTGGATTGTACAGTGTCAGAAAACGATGTTCAATCATTTTCACTCATCTTTATTTTCTAAGGAGTTCCTGCTTTATTAGTTAGAAGAAGAGTTTGAAGATATCAAAAGGGCAATCAGAAACCGTATATCGAAGAAGAACAGACATAAGAAAAAGAACAAATGGACAAACAACTATCTACAAAACATACACATAAAACTAAAGCTCGAGAAACACGAACCCCACTAAAAACCGGGGGTGAACTCAGGTATTCCAGGAGGGTAAGTAGTTCATGCACCCGTCGTGCTAATTTACTTGTCTTCATTTATGCATATGCTAGTGTCAAGCACACTTCCCATATCGTGTCGCTTAACAGTAGCACGACAGGTATCTCTAGTGATACAGGACATGTTTACCCTTCAGGAGCACCTGCGTTTACCCCCGATATGTTGTGGGTTCGAGTTGCACAATCTGTATTTTGTCTATGGTATTTTGTATGTCATTATATGTGTTAGCTTCCATTTCCTTTTGGTCAATTTGGTATTATGGAATTGTTCGACAGTGTTGTATTGTGAAATCGTTCCGACAGTTTGGTATTTTGGAATTATTCCGACAGTTTGGAATTGGACCGATAATTTGGTATGATGGAATTTTCCAACAGCTTTGTATTTTGGAATCACTCCTACAATTTGGTATTTTGGAATTATTCAGACCGTTTGGTATAATGGAATTGTTCCGAGGGTGTTGTATTTTGGAATCATTCCGACAGTTTGGTATTTTGGATTTATTCCGACCGCTTGGTATAATGAAATCGTTCCGACAGTGTTGTATCTTGGAATTGTTCCGACATTTAGGTATTTTTGAATCGTTCCGATAGTTTGGTATCTTGGAATCATTCCGACAGATTGGTATAATGGAATCGTTCCGACAGTGTTATATTTTGGAATTGTTCCGAAAGCTAGGTATTTTTGAATCGTTTCGATAGTTTGGTATCTTGGATTCATTCCGACATCTTGGTATTAGTTGCTTTGCATTTTATTTCAATACATTATACTTGTATTCGTAATATTTGTATTTCACTTTCATGTAATATATACTAAAAAGAAATCTTACCGGAACGTAACAACCTACAGTAAGAATAAGATTATCTTTAAAGCAGAAGTCAAGCTAGAGCATTATATATTTGTTTTCACTAGAAATACTTGAAGATACCAAAGCGGTAATCAGAAGCTGCTAATGGAAGAATCATAGACAATGCAATGTCCAAAATAAAACGAACAAACTGAGAGACAATTGTCTACAAAGCACTGCACAGAGAACTAGAGAGTAGCTAATACGTTGGTATCTGACTTAGTGATGTAATAAATTTCATCAGTTGCGCTCAGACTCACAAGATCTGAAAATGACTAGCTAAACTATTTTTGTTGAAATTACAATAGTATTGTATTTTTTTTCAGATCCTGCCCGTAGCGATAAACACCATAGAAGACTGGTGTTTATTAAGAAATTATTGGTGGTATTCATTGGTCAGTTTATTGAATATGATTGGAATATTCTTAATTACAGTATATTGGTAGATAAGCATCAGATACGAACCGAATATTGGGTCAACTCATATTGGTTCAAATCTTATTGTGTCATTTAATATTGGGTCAACCCATAGTATATCAACTCAAATTGAGTCGATTCATAACGGACCAACTCATAATATGTAAAATCATATTTGGGTAGCTCATTTTGGGTCAACTAATAATGTGTCAATTGATATTGGATCACATAATACTGTGTCAATTAATATTTAGTCAACTCATAATGTGTCAATTAATAGTGGGTCAACTCATATCATATCAACTCGTACTGGGTCAACTCATATTGGATCAACTCATAAAATGTCAAATCATATTGGGGCAACTCATATTGGATCAACGGAGCGAGCAGAGTTATTATAGACAGCGCAATAATCTTGAACATTATACATAGCATATGTAATCATCTTGACAAAGGAGCTGTCATATGCATAACATTATTTCTATTAAAAAAGAAACGATGGTCTCAACTTATGAAAAAAAGAAATAATCTTGAAACATTATACATAATATATTTAATTTTCGTGACTTAACAGTTGTTATATGTATACTATTAGTTATTCATTTAATTGTTGTTTTTTTCAGTCGAACAAAATATTGCATTTGTTTCCAAAGGCAAATCCTTCAATCGAACTTGATCTGACATCTAGGAGAGTTACAGATGTTGATTTTTGCATGATTATTATACCATACAACAGACCATGGTCCTTACACAGATTGCTTCTGTCACTAAATACAATGGACTACAGTTACAGTAGAGATATGGATGGACCAATCTAAAGATGGACACATTCATGAACATACATATGCAGTGGGGGATAAGCTTGCATTTGAGAAAGGAAGTAAAACTGTTATAAATCAAACACATCATGCTGGTTTGTACGGTCAGTGGATGGGGCTCTCACAACCAACTGGGAAAACCAAGGAAATAGTCGTGATATTTGAAGATGATCTCACAGTCTCGCCATTCTTTTACCGTTATCTAAAAAACGTTCATGCAAAATACAGCTCAGTTCCATATATAAACAACTATGCTTTACAATGTAGTATGAAACACAACGGTAAAGAAGGAAATATTCACGCTGCAGATTATGTCCCTGTACTTGTATATCATATTCTTGGTACATGTGGATGTTCACCTCAGAAAAGAAATTGGATAGAATTTAGAGAATGGTATACACAGGCGTCTAGAGATCCCCATTTTTATCCTCTAGTTCCAGGAATAAAACCAACAGATTGGCATAGCGATCACATCAGGTTTAAAGCTACGGATAATATGTGGGAGATGTGGCATATTTACCATGCTTACAAAAATAAATATTATACTTTGTATCCTAATTTACTTAGATGCGAAATATCCCTACATACGCAAGCTGCAAGTATGTATCTGTTCACAATTGAGAATGAGTTCATTTGCAGTGAAATTAGATGCGATAAAGGTCATTTATTAAGAAAAATCTGTGAAAACTACTATTAATATAAAAAAAGAAAATATTATTTCTGCTGGTAGGGTGATTGATATGGATAAATTAGTTAACAAAGATAGAAAACAAATTGAAAATATTTAGATGGAAACTATTGCAATTTATTATTCCAACCAAATCACATCTGTTCAAATAGAAAATATCAACTGACAGTTTATGTAATGTTTGTAAAGTAGAAGAAGATTATGATCACTTTTTTATGTCGTGTAAATATTTAGACATATTTTGTAATAAAATAAATGAAATGTTAAAAAAGGTCCAATTTGAAAACAATATCAGACTTCAACATTTAGTATTTGGGTACAACATTTTCGACAAAGAATATGTTCACCTAAATTATTTCTTAACTATACTGGCATTTACAATTTACAAATCCTATTATGTATCCGAACAAAAGACAAAGACAATTGATGTTTATCTGTTATTCAAAAATGAATTTCAAAGAAAAATGAAGGAAAATAAATTACTAGGAATGAATTCATTGTTCAATCATATATTAAATAAACTGGGATCATAACTTATGCAAAAGAATATATTAGAATAAAATAGTTTTATATGTAATTATAGTTTTGAGTATTTCCCTGGATATTCAAAACAGAATTTCACAGGGATACTTCAGAGGAACTTGGACTCTAAAGTAAAAATGTAACAAGATATTTACTAAATAAAATCTGTGATAGTGAAAAAAAAAATATTAATAATTATATATGCGCATTTAGGAACTATTTTTTCCGTGTGCTCCAGTTGATCCCAAATTTCTATATCTGACAAGTTTACGTCTGGTAGCATCAAAAACAATTTCGAAAATTTCCAAGTATCCCTACATACGCAAGCTGCAAGTATGCATCTGTTCACAATTGAGTATGAGTTAATTTGCAGTGAAATTAGATGCGATAAAGGTCATTTATTAAGAATACAATACAACTGAATTGTACAAACAATTATGCAATAATAAAAAATCTGAATAAATGACAATAATATGCAAAGGTGGGGAATACAAAAACCGCCAAAATTCATCAAGAAAAAGATTTGGGGAGACCGCCACCAGAAGACTTCTTGGAGATTAATGGTCTTGTTACACACAGAAAATATAATTGAAAACATTTAAGTTTATTTAAGCGAAACTTGACATTGAAAAAAAATCAATACATGTAATACAGTAGAGTTAGCCATATTCTATTCACCATGTATATTAGATTTGCACGTATATTTCGAACTAATAAGTTTCATGCTTTTTAAAATATCACACCCTGTATGATATTTAAGTAAAACTCCCACAGTCGATTGACCGAAAATCAACATGCTCAACCGTTTTGGATCATTACATACAGGTATGCAGAGTCATAGTCATCAATAAGAACGTCATTGAAACAGTTTTAGACAGTCAAAGACATGTTTTCAATATACAAAGTTTATGTTGTTATAATATATATTTGTGTCACCCAAATTTTGCTCCATGAAATTAAGAAAAGAATAACGACAGCCTAAAATCATGAATGATCAATCTGATGCGTGTTTGTGTGTTCGACTGTCAGACCATACCAAGCCGCAGCTTCATTTCCTCCCGAAAAAAGCTTAATCCGTCAAGGAGTCTGAGTTCATTTGCATTAAAATTAGATCCAAAATGTGTGATAAAGATCATTTATTCAGAATACAATAAAATCATTATAAAACATTGTACAAACAATTATGTAATAGTAAAACATCTGAATAGATGACAATAATATGCAAAGGTGGGGAATAAAACACAGCCACCATCAACTCATCTTAATACAGACAATAGACATGCATCATTACAAATATAATTTCCAAAATACACAGAGATACACTATTAAAGGGTGCAGGTGGGTGGGTAATGAAATGGTTGCACACATTTCGATGTGTCAATGTGTCTATGTCTATTTGTCTATATATATATATTATTTGATATAATGTTGCTAACCTGGGAAAGCTAGACCGAATTAATAATTATATATGCGCATCTAGGAACTATTTTTTTCCGTTTGCTCCAGTTGATCACAAATTTCTATAACTGACAAGATGACGTCTGGTAGCATCAAAAACAATATCGAAAATGTTCAAGTATCCCTACATACGCAAGCTGCAAGTATGCATCTGTTCACAATTGAGTACGAGTTCATTTGCAGTGAAATTAGATGCGATAAAGGTCATTTATTAAGAATACAATACAACTGAATTGTGCAAACAATTATGCAATAATAAAAAAATCTGAATAAATGACAATAATATGCAAAGGTGGGGAATACAAAAATCCTCAAAAACAAGATTTGGGGAGACCGCCACCAGAAGACTTCTTGGAGATTAATGTTCTTGTTACACACAGAAAATATAATTGAAAACATTTAAGTTTATTTAAGCGAAACTTGACATTGAAAAAAAAATCAATACATGTAATACAGTAGAGTTAGCCATATTCTATTCACCATGTATACTAGATTTGCACGTATATTTCGAACTAATAAGTTTCATGCTTTTTAAAATATCACACCCTGTATGATATTTAAGTAAAACTCCCACAGTCGATTGACCAAACATCAACATGCTTAACCGTTCTGGATCATTGAATACATGAACACATAATCATTGCAGATTTACATTGGGGAGGATTCACAACTCGATGGGACAACCAGATACCTATCAAATGGGCGGATGAACAGTATACAATGGGTGGTTTAAAAAATGCATAATGTATGCATATAATAGGATAATAACGAAAAGTCACCTTGGATAATCGTAGTCTATGCTTAAATGCTAGTGTATTCTGTATTGTCCTATAATATTCTACAGCTTACGGTCAATGTAATTTTGTTTTACCTGTCTCAACAATAGTTAGAAATAATAAAATATTCACTGTTTTATCCTGTCATGTTTTACGGCTTTGTGACGTAAAATTCCACACGTTTATTTCATTACACTCGCAGATTATAGTATATGTATTCGTGTGTATCCTGCCTTAAATATAGTTAGAAATAAATATATTCTTGTTCTATCTCATATCACATATACATTAAAATAAATGTCGTGTTTATTACAACTTACTTGAACACGCTTGTATTATATTATATTATTATTTATTTTGAAAATAAGTTTTAAGACCACAACTTTACCGAATAGATAATACAACTACATTGTATAGCTTTGATCAATGGTCTTCACTCTAGTTTGGTTGGATTCGTGTATGGTAAATAACGCCACTTTCAAAAATGTTTCAGTTATATCGTCGAGGTCAGTTCTATTGGTTGAAAAAACTGTTGTATCGAGTACACCTCGCCACCAACCGGGTTTGAAATCACAACCTTAGTGGTGATAGGCACTGATTGCACGTGTAGTCTTGCATCCAACTACCATACAATCACAACCACCATGGCCCTTCTTGACTCTTGGTTGTGTTCTATATACTAGTCCAATTATTGTGAAGGTGTGTTCGATTTGTCAGTTGGTAAATATCAGACTGTGGTACACTCGTTATTATTCATGATTTTATTAATAATTAAGAGTGCATCTCTTATGTATTTGTGCTAGATTGTTTATATATAGTGCTTATATAAAGGCAACGATGTTGTGAGTTGCTAAGGTTGTATCTGATCTTGTTGTCATATATTTGAACAATAAAATATGTTAAATCTAGCACACTTTTAATGTTAAGTATATGTAATCTTGTTTGCGTTATCGTAGCTGCGGTTTAAAGTGAATTCATTAGTTACCTTGATATAATGTATGTCCATCCTTGATACTAAAGTTGCAGGTTGATTTTACCAATAGAATGTGTATGGTGTCATTAAAATGGTGTATTATATGTTTGTTTTTTTCTTAAATTAAAGAATAAAATAGGAGATTGTTTATTTAAATTTCTATGTCAACCAATGCATGCATGTTCTAAGCTTTAAATCCTAAAAAACACCCCAAAAAGTATCGTGTGATACGTGTGATCCACAGTGGAGGAAACTACGAAGAGAAGAAGCATGTTATAAGATTCTACATATAATGTTATATGACAAAAAAGAACACCCTTGTTATATTTACATGATATTGATGGCAAATTTCACACACACGATCTACCAAAAATGAGCAAGCTTAACCGTTCTGGATCAATACATACATGTAGGCATAGTCATAGTCATAAATAAGAACGACATTTAAATACATGTCGTACAATACACAGCTGATGCTGCTATAATATATATTAATATTCTATATACCATGAATACTAGAAAGGTTAGATTTGCACGAATATACGAGTATTTCGTAGTGATATTGACGTAGATTTGTCAAAAATGACACTCTGTGTGATGCCTACGTAAAACTTACAACGACGATTGACCAAAATCAACATGCGTATCGGTTCTGGATCATTGAATTCATGCATACATAGTCATAGTGTACAAACAAAATAGTGGGGAAATTTATATCTGTCGAATTATTCTTCATGTTTAATAAGCTTAGATAGTACTGCGTCTCATCGAATTGTGGATATCCTGAATTATCCTTTTATATTGTTTTTCCTTCTTCTTTTTGTTGTTTTCGTTTTTATTTTCGTTTTTTTTGTGGGTTTTTTTGTCTTTGTTTTTTTTATTTTTTGTGTTTCATTTTGCCTTTTTTTACTGTTTTGGGTTATTTTTTCTTTCTAAAAGACTGTCTGATTATTTGTCTTTACAATATTATGGCTTTGATGTACACTATTATGCATACGTGTCGTGCGCCATTTATTTAAATTATTTGGCTTTCTAATCTTTTTAGAGCCTATCTGCTGAAAATCATTTCAGATACGCATCATATTAACCCAATATAACTCTTTATTTGAACACACATGCTATTGAACAAACCACTTTCTGTTCCACTATTGACGCCCATCAGAAGATGAGCATATAAACACACGATAACTCTTTATTCGAACAAACCAGTTCCCGTTCCACCATTGACACCCTGCAGAGGGTGAGGATATCAACCCAAGATATATAGAATATTGGCCGTTTTGGAGACACTATCGCTAGTATCGCAGCAAATCCGAAAGACCGAGCTGTGATATTAGTGACAATGTATGTCGAGATCTTCATAACTTGATTTATCGTTTTCATCGGAGTGGTCAACATGTGTTTATCGGAGAGGTCAACATGTGTGTGTCGTCACATTGGCAGATACTTTTCAACATCAGAGTCATTTCGTGTGCATGCGAGTTACGAACTAAGTTAATATTTTTGTGGATCAAGGTCAGTTCAGTGATCTAAACTTGATCAGCGGCACACATCAAAGAAAACATGTCCAATTTGCCGATAAAACATGTGATTGGACAAATCACGTCTTGGTCCACTAGTGACACCCGTCAGAAGATGAGCATATCAACCAATAATAACTGTTCATTCGAGCAAACTATTTCTCCTTCCACTATTGAAAACCTCCACGAGATGAGCATATTAACCCCCACCAACACCCGAACAGAACAAATGTTTATTCGGACAAACAACTTCCCATTCCATTATTGGCACTCGTCGAAAGATAATTCGCACCCACTGAAGATTCTCGTATGATTCCATTAATTGTTATATTTAAGGAATATTTGAAATTTCTTAACAGGATATACGATATAACCTGGTTTGGGCAGATTAAGCTTAATAAGACTTTCAAATATTTCTTATAATTGAATTTTTGCAATAACATTTAATGATTCCTCGATTTTAATTACGATTATTTCATGTGACTCTTTGAATTCGTCGTTGGGGAATGAATATCTTGGTGATGTCACAATACCAACCCAGATTATTAAGGATTGATAGCAATTTTTGTTCGATTCATGAAGAAATAACCTCAATCAGGTTGTACACACTGTGTAACCCGTGTAGCGTGTTAAGCAAGGGTGTGAACAACCTGATTGAGGTCATTTCGAATGAACCGAACACATAATCTCGATAAATCCTATTAAATTAGTTTAAACTCTTTTTGCTATGATATTGAAAATATATTTTTTTTTCAAAATAAGGCAAATAATCGGAAATAAATTTTAATAATCCCAAATGTGCCTCATTAATAGAAATTCCCCTCATGTCAACGGCGCGAGACGCCTTGAGAACGACGTCTATTTTTAGAGTCCGTTCATTGACAAATAACCTCAACTTTTTAAACCGATCAAAACACGTATAAAATGACATGTGACTCTAAAATTAATTCATTCAAGCATGACCAAACTTTTTCCATCCGGATCATCCAATCAGATTGCAGTATTCAAATCAAATTAAATTACAATTATTCAAAGATCATGAAAGACCAACCCAATTAGGATAGGAGTAATAAGAGTAATCATGATTGTATTGTTTTCTCAGTGTTGAGTTTGGTTTAGCAGGCCATTTAAAATATGTCACCTCTCCATTTGTTAACCAACCTGTCCACCAACCGAATGAACCTACTGTTATTATTGAATGATCACATGAAGCTAAAATAGCCATATCTAACTCTCTCCTCCCTGTTGTTATCAATTCACTCGGATGAGTTGTTGGCATATGCTTGATTGCCCATGCATGGTTCTGCGCTGATGTCACAATGAACAGAACAGCATGGTAACGACGTGTATAGTATGACGTTGCTCTATGCAAATATTGAGGCGTGGCAACTTCGTATCCATAGTTACTAAAATATTTATCATTTATCGCATTACCTCTGCGAATATGAACTCCCACTAATGTTGTTGTATGTCTGGTTAAATTTCTTTTCAGTAATATATTCTGAACTATTTCCCTAGAATTCCTGTCGACATGCTCCCTGAAGATCAATTGTTTCCTTAATTTACCAATGATCGTGTCAAAATACTTCCAGGATTCAACCCTGAAGTTGTTATCTTTTATCAGTTGAACCATATTTCTATCGAATCCACAAGATATATGTTCATTGAGTAGTGCATGTTATTGCAAATATCTTTGTTTATTCGAAGGTCAACGCTTAGCTTAAAAACCAGGTTTATTTCTGATTTACAATTCACAATGATATTCATATTTTTAGACATTGCAATTCCCAATACTGAGGCAAACTGAAACATATTATTTCCAAGATCTCCATGGAAAGTTGGGCACAGTATATGACCGCTGTTGCTAACATCACTGGCAAGGGGTTCGCTGTCGTTAAAATAGGAAAAGTGAATTACGATTTTGACCTTGATATGGACATATGTTTTTAAATCATCAGTGCCTCTCTTCCAGTCAATGTTTGTTTACTTTGAGTAAATACTAGAGTGTTCTCCTTTGTTGATAACTAACGAAAAGAAAGAAATTACATCACTTTGACCAAATTTAAATATTTTTTTACAGGTATTTATTTCTGTTGTAGTTACATTTATAATATGGTTATTAAATACATTGTATTTCATTATTAAATAAATTAAAAATACTGCCAAGACACGGATGCATATGGATGAATCGTATATTTACTTCAGCAATGGAAAACACATTTTTGGGAACACGCGCGATGGAATGTAAGCAAAACAATTAGGTGCTTAGTGAAAAATAAAATCAAACATGCCTCGTAAGAGAACGATTGAAATCTTACCGTCGGGTGTCGGATATTTCCCTATCTTGTATTTCCCCGGTGTTAAATTTTATATTTCTTCCATAAATAGCTGTTTTCAGCGTGAGATGACCCAATGAAGATCGGTACACGTGACCTCATCTCCAACACCAATATACCTCATCTCCCATCGCTTGTCAGCCAATCAGATCGCTCCGTTATTTTTTAAAACAAATCATAAAAAATAACAAAAATAAATTGTTCTTGTACAATTACGATTTGGAAGCTATTTAACCCTTTGACTGCGCTAGGAACATATATGTCTCTTGTTGGTAGACTGAGCTAGAGAGATATATGTCCCTTGTTGGTAGAATGAGCTATGGACATATATGTCCCTTGGTAAAGAAATTTACTTTTATTTTTATTTTCTTTAAGAATAAATTATTCAAATACCTTTTAATTAGATTACACAATTTAAAGTCAGATACAGATATTGCACATATAGAACCACTGAAAAATAATAAAAAAGTAAGTAACGTCACATTGCTATTAAAATGACGTCAGCCTGATGAAAGGGTCACAACATCAGGAATAATTCCTCACACGACGCTACGGATATACACGAAACGTCGCAGTCAACAGATTAATTAAGTTCTTTGTATCCTAAAGCAACATAATATACTCTATGACCTACATTTCTTAGTCACGTACTGTGACGTAGTGCACAATAAAACCTGATATATAAATGAGATATCGATCAATGAAAGTCATACATAGGTGTGTGTATTTGAAAACAAATGTTGTTTATGTGTTGATATGGAACATCGTCAGATATTCCAGTCGTGATAGAAATTTGCCATGTCATTCCAGTCGTTCCGCTGCGCTTCACTCGTGAAAAGACATACAATTATGTATATCACTCATGGAAGATCCACCGCTCTTCCATATCAACGTATGAAAGAACCTATATATCTTGTCCTAGGAAGGGACAAATGTTATTTTGTAGAAAATCACTCTGATTCTACCAAAAAGTATACGATATCATCAAAATGACCGAGGTTTTTATTGACAACATATTTGCTATGTTTGGTACACTTGTTTTTCAACAGACACTCGGCATACCTATGGATACAAAATGTGCTCCTCTTCTCTCCGACTAGTTCCGTTATTGATATTTAGACTTCAAACAGGGGCTACTCAAGAAAAACAAAAAGACGTTAGTCCCATCCTTGAATTTCTCGATCCACTATACAGATGATGTCATTACACTATATAATTTTATGCTTGTCGATTTTATTGATCGCATCTATCCCATTGAGCTTGTAATAAAAGATACATCATATACAGATATGCCTGATTCATGCCTTGACCTACACATATGAATTGACAGTGATGGCCAGTAGAGAACGAAATCTTAGGACAAAAGAGATTATTTCAATTTTCCCATTGTGAACATTCCATTTAATTGAAAAAAACATGACAGCAGCATCTGCATATGGGGGTATATATATCTCAGTTGATCCAATATTCTAGCGATTGTGGATCCTATCAGGATTGCAGATTGAATCTAACAACGATGCTACTAAGCAAGGGTTCCTGGTGGTTAAATTGAAGTCATCGCCACCATTGCTTTCTTAACCGTTACAGAATATCTTTGTCACAAATGACCAGGAATACGTTAAGCTTGTCGTAAGCACTTCTCGGTTCTTTCCTCATAGATGAATTATCATCTTGTTTGCAACTGGAGCAACACGGCGAGTGTCATTAGTGGATTAAGAACTGCATACCCTTCGCAGGTGCTAACACTGTCGGAATAGTTGCAACAGCGAATCGAAAGACCATAAAAACGAGGGGAAAATAAATACCCATAATATATGTATCACCATTGAATTTCCTGGCTTGGAACGTGTGCTAAGTATATCAATTGTGCCCTTTACTACGATTTTTCGAAAAATATTTAGGGCTTTTCCAGCAGTGTGCTATTTTGCTTTGTTTTAAATTGTATCACCACAACTGCTATTTATTGATTTCAAACCAAGAAATTGAACTTTCCTGGACATAATTAACATTATTGCAATCTATATTTACTGACGTGACACGAGGCTATCTGCATTTTGGTTTCATTTTGCATCACTTGATTTGAAAAATGATTGCATTATATATCAAATGATTGAATTAAATTCCACCAATATTTGAGCAAATTGTTCTGAAACCATTATTGAAGAATTCACACGGCATATTACATTAATATACCAACATAAGGTGTTTTACGCGACTTTGATATCTAGATGGTGACCACAAAATAACTAAATGTAAACACACTTTCATATTTAATACATGACCAAAATGAAAGAACAGTCCCGCAGATAGCCGCAAATGATTACACAATATCATGGTCGGTGAGGTGGCCATATCATGTAATGAAAACACAATTTCATATTTAATGTGCTTTAAATCATAGTTAAAATTAACGAACAATCCCACAATACAAATAGTCTGTTCTGTGAGGTTGTAATATCGATTGATATTAACTGATTTGTGATTTTTTACTTACTTCGATGAATTTTATTCCTTTTGCAAAATAACGACACAATAAAACATCTAAATGATCGTGATTTCATATCTGTCCGTGTTGAGTATGTAGTATATATCAGTTTTATTAAATTTCTTATTGCGGCAAGTAGAATAATTGCTGAAATATATACACAAGCAAACACTACATAAATTTCTGAATCATTTTAACTTTACTCCCAGCGTGTTTATTATCTATGGTCATTTAATATTACTACCTGTGTGTTTATGATTTATATTTGTAATATATGCATTCAGTTACGGGTTTGTGAGTTTTTGCTTACGGTAAGCATTCCAGACATTTGTAATCACAATAAATCATATTCTGATGTCATGAATAATAACAATATGCTGTATATAAATTTTCATGTACTCAATCATGACTTACCACCGAATGTGTAGGTAGATTAACCCGACAGGTGTCAATATTGGTGCAGACACAGTTTACCCTTCCGGAACACCTGTGTTTACCTCCGACTTTTAGTGGAGTTCGCGTTACTCGATCTTTAACTTTATCACCGAATTTGATGTGATAACCTCCATATTTACATTAACTGTTCATACATGATATCTCTTCGTGTGTGTGTGTGTGCAATATATACTTCTTACTCGTCACATTCGTTGTAATTATTTGCAAGTGCCACTTTTAAATATAAATTTCTCTATTTGTGAAATCTCAGAATATTCAAATTAATCAAGTTATTCACAGTAAATGGAGACATATTGACAACCCATTTCTCAAACTTGCTAGCAATTGGGAGGAACCGACGCTGTAATTGACATTGCACGCGTCTATCGAGTAATTTGATAATCATTTGCTTCCTTCAGTCAAGATCATCAATCTAAGTAAGAACAGTCATCATTCATCTGTTATTCATCATGACTCGATATTCAACATAGACCGGTCCGCCAGTTGTTAAGTGACGTACACTGTGTCAATGTATGTCTATGTAGAGACATGCAGTGATCATTGTCTTGCTTTTAGTCTCGCATTGAGAGAACACATCTGTATATATCATACAACGTATTAATGCTATAATATTCAGGCAAACCTACACATGCGGTCACCTCTATTAAGCAGTCATCTACATTAAAATGTAATCTTTTGCTTTTCCGTTCATAGAACAATTCATATTGATTTGATGGATTCATTGTGTCTAAACGCCACTCTCAACAATATTTCCGCTATGTCATGGCGACTAGCTTTAGCGGTGGAAGAAGCCGGAGTACCAGGAGACACCTACCTACCAAGCTGTATTGGTAATAGACTTGTATGAGTTGCTAGGCAACCCAGCTACCTAACTCATTGAGTCAACCGAGGCATCACAATTATAACTGATCTAATTATAAGTAGATTGGAGACTAGATATATGTGTAAGAGTAAAGTAGAGCCAATCATACTACTTATCACAACGACTGGGCATTGATATTAAATGCGAGTAAAATAATCACAAATAATTGTGTAAGATATGTTAATAACACATGTACATTCGATATAAATACGATGACGATGTTTATCACTGGGTTTGTAGCTGGATTAGCACGACGGGTGTCACCAGTTAAGCAGGAACTGCCTACTCTACCGGAGGACCTGCGTTCACCTCGTGTTTTTAGAGGGGTTCGTGTTACTCGATCTTTAGTTGTATATGTATGTTTTGTAGATAGTTGCATGTTCATTTTATTTTGGTCATTGTATTTTCTGTACTTTTTCGATATACAGATTCTGAACACCCCTTTGGTATCTTCAAGCTCTTCTTATGGGAACTCCTGTTGTTTATGATGTCAAATTGCATGTCTCCCTTTGTTAGATCTGTACATAGATGTCCACGTAAAAACGATGTTCGTTTTGTCTTTACTCCCATTTGTGTTGTAGGTTTTTTTTGTTTTATGTTATTTGTATTTAAGTACGTGCATTGTATGTAGCTGCTGAATTACATAGCAACTCATGCAATCCTATCACCAATGCGACGTGGGTTCGCACCCGGCTTTGTATATTGCAAAGAAGGTGCACTCGACTCGCAGCCGTAAGTGAAAAAGCTTACCAGTTGGTGGTTCTCTCCGGGTACTCCGGTCTCTTTGCATTCAAGTTTATCTGGGAAATGTCATACAGATTTATAACGTTAACATTCGTATATGTTTTATTGTAATTTAAATAAGCTTACAACTAATACAGATACAAATCAGTAACAGAAACACACTGGTTAGTGTAACAATAATGTATATCGAGCGTCGTCTGGCGAGTGTAATTATTGTTTAATTGCTTACACAAAGAACACATTCCATAATTATATAACGTTATATTCCGTACGCCAAATCGGTCATTTTTTTCAAGAAATGATAAATACAACGTTTCATTTGATGCTACCTTGCTTTGATATAGGGCTAATGATTTAGGAGAATTGAAGTCTGAAGTAGATATGTATGTATTACTTGGAACAATGTTAACTGTATCTGGAGCTCCTCTTACCACGGGTTTTATATTAAAATTTTCAGGAAACAGATAGAAGAGTTTTTCGATAGTGTATTCCTTGCACAAGGAATTTTCAAATGTTAAATTGTTATCATCAAATGTATATTTACCACACTTGCCATATATATCTATATCAATGTATTTACTCATCTTTTTAACATATGCCATTCGCTTAGGGTTAACCTTGCAATGGCTGACAATCCATGCGACACTATTATATTTTCTTGCAAAGATCGACGAATAGTTTTGTTGGCTCTAAAATCTTACTTGGAATGATTTCGCCATAGGGGGCGTATCCTTCGGAGTCTCTACGATAACTCGTTGTCAAATCGAATTTATCTATCCATGTTGATTGTTGATGCTGTTTATTGGTTAAAAACACAGATTCCCTGGAAGCAAAAACCCATATCTGTGATGATGCTTTATGGGATGGTGCTTGTATTGGTAATTCGCTATGATGAAAAATGACAAGATCACTATTTACGATATTTGTTGTGCTAAATGTAACCTTACATTTTTGACATTCACAAAAATTGTTCTGTGATGAAAATTGGTCAATTCATGATACTCAAATAGGCATTTTATACCACAGCATGACGAACTGGCGTGGTGTGGGCTTAAGACATACCAGCGAACGTTGTGATGTATCGTTGTGATTCACGGTTAGATTTATGCATCGATACAATCAAGACGTTCATATTCAATCTCGTACCGTCCAGATAGATAAATATAATAACAAATACAGACACTGTCGACTACACATATTAAAATGTATATGCTGGTTTTCATGGTTACAGCCAACCTTTTATGCAGAAATACTATTCCTTGGGAGAACATTGTATATATTATGTCCACAGATTAGAGCTTACAATCGTCTCGCTTATAAATATTGTAAAGTTTTGATTGTCTACGATTCGCGTGATTAAATTTCGGTTCCACTCCAATATTTCATCATATTTAATATAAAAAATCTTTGCAATATCAACTCCATTAGAGGCAGGTTTGACTGTATATATAAATTTGTACTTTTCTTTTAGTACAAAATAACAATAATTTGAAAACATTGTATTAAACTACAGCCGAATTCACTTCCGGGTTGTAGTGGGACACGTGTTGCTCGTTCTTTAATTTTCTCTGTAGTGTTTTGCAGCTTTTGTTTGTCTTTTTCCTTTCTGTCACTGAGCTTTGACTTTCCCTTTGTAAGATTGTTTGGAGTTCGGTAATTTTGCTATTACCCGTATTTTTTCTCTGTCACTGTAGTGTCTCTCTACAACGTACGGCTTCTGATTACCCCTTTGATGTCTTCAACTTTGTTTTACTTCAAACTCTAAGCGTCTGTTTACATTCCATTTCATACTTTGTTCGTACATTATGTATATGTATGTATGTATTCAGTGATCCAGGACGGTTAAACATGTTGATATTTGGTCAATCGGCTGTGTGGGGTGGCCTTAAATATCCGACAAGGTGTATTTTTTGATAAAACAAGACCAGTATTATTTTCGAAATAGACGTACAAATCTAATTTGTCTATCATTCATAAATTATAGAATATCAATATATATTATAACAACATAAACTTTGTATATTGAAGACATGTCTTTGACTGAATAGATTCCGTTCTTATGTATGCATATGTATGACTTGACGCAATGATACAGAACGGTTAAGCATGCTGATATTTGGTAGATCGTGAGTGTGAATTTGCCATTAATATCAAGTAAATAGCATACGGGGTGTGTTGATATAGCAATATAAATAAGCATTCTTCCATTTGTATTTATTTCTTTAAAATAAAGCTTATAATATACCATTATGATGACATCATAAACATGTTTTAGTACAATCAATCAAAAACTTTAATATCAAGGTCAGGCATACATTACACCAATATTACTAGCGAATCCATATTAAACCGCAGTTAAAATAACACATACTTAACATTAACGATGCGCTAAACTACATTAATTGTTATATAACGACATTTATTTTAATTTCTAGGTGATATTATCTAAAGCAAGAATATATTGACTTCAAACTATACACTACGATTATATTCACTGATCCAGAACGGATACGTATGGTGATTTTTTGACAATCGTCTGTGAGCGTTTGACTTAAATATCATACATAGTGTGATATTTGATAAAGTTTGAACAGTATTACTTCGACATATTCGTGCAAAGCTAACATTTCTAGTATTCATGGTTAATATAATATAAATATATAGTATAACATCATAAGCTTTGTACATTTTAGATGTGTCTTTGACTGTTTAACTGTCATTCTTATTGATGACTATGTATGCTTTTATGTAATGATCTAGAACGGTAACGTATGTTGATTTTCGGTCAGTCGTCTGTTTGAATCTTAGGTAAATACCATACGGGGTCGGATTATTGTTATATGATATTATATTTTATGAATAGAAACTGAAAGAACTACTCATCATTGTATTCTTTAAATTCTTATATAAAAAAGTGGAATAATTTTTCTAGCACAACCGATCTCAAACCTTGATACCAAGCTAGGATCTAAAATATACCAATATTACCATTGAATTAACTTTAAACCGCAGCTAAGATAACACAAACGCTAAACTACAATGTGATGAATGTGATATTTATTTTATTTCTATGTGATATTATCTAAAGCAAGAATATATTATATAGAGACAGAATGAACAAAATTACTTTGACTTTAAACGGTAGATGTGATGAGATTAAAACTGTGAACATTGATTTCAAACTGTAGATCTGGTGAGATAAAAACCGTGAATAGTGACTTCAAGCTGTAGTTGTGATGAGATTCAAACTATGAACAGTGACTTAAGGTTGTAGTTGTGATAAGATACAAACTGTGAACAGTGACTTAAAGCTGTAGATGTGATGAGATAGAATCTATGAATAGTAACTTATAACTGTAGTTGTGATGAGAAAACAACTGTGAATAGTGACTTCAAGCTGTAGTTGTGATGAGATAGAAACGGTGAATAGTAACTTATAACTGTAGTTGTGATGAGATAAATACTGTGAATAGTGACTTAAAGCTGTAGTTGTGAGGAGATGAAAACGGTGAATAGTGACAGCAAGCTGTAGTTGTGATGAGATAAAGGCTGTGAACAGTGACTTCAAGCTGTAGTTGTGATGAGATAAAAACTGTGAATAGTGACTTCAAACAGTAGTTGTGATGAGAAAAAAAAACGTGAATAGTGACTTCCAGCTGTAGTTGTGATGAGATAAAGACGGTGAATAGTAACTTACAACTATAGTTGTGATGAGAAAAGGCTGTGAACAGTGACTGCAAGCTGTAGTTGTGATGAGATAAAAAAGCTGTGATTAGTGACTTCAAACTGTAGTTATGATGAGATAAAAACGGAAAAGAGTAACTTAAAACTATAGTTGTGATGAGATAAAAACGGTGAATAGCAAATTGCAACAATAGTTGTGATGAGATAAAGGCTGTGAACAGTGACTGCAAGCTGTAGTTGTGATGAGATAAAAAACTGTGATTAGTGACATCAAACTGTAGTTGTGATGAGATAAAAACGGAGAATAGTATCTTAAAACTATAGTTGTGATGAGAAAAAAAACTGTGAATAGTGACTGCAAGCTGTAGTTGTGATGAGATTAAAACGGTGAATAGTGACTGCAAGCTGTAGTTGTGATGAAATAAAAGCTGTGAACAGTGACTTCAAGCTGTAGTTGTGATGTAATGAAAACTGTGAATAGTGACTTCAAACTGTAGTTGTGATGAGATAAAAACGGTGAATAGTAACTTAAAGCTATAGTTGTGATGAAGTAAAAACGGTGAATAGTAACTTAAAACTGTAGTTGTGATGAGAAAATAAACTGAATAGAAACATATAACTGTACATTTACATAATACATTTACTTCATCAATTTACATTACACCTTATATGTGATATTAAAGGCTTAATGATTCCAGATGGGTAAAAGAAGGCGTAAATAGCAGAGAGGTGACACTAGTGGAGGAAACATGAACAGCTTATCCTTCCGAAACACCTTAGTTCATCCCCAATTTAATTGATGTCAGTGGTGCTCAATCTCTAGTTTTCTATGTAGTATTTTATTGATCATTGTTTGTCCTTTTTCATTTGGCCTATATATTGTCTGCGGATCCTAGACTTAATGCTTCTCATTACCCATCTGTTATCTTCAAACTTTTCTTAGCATGAATTACTAACCAACAGTAGAATGCTATATGACTGTTCAAAACTCCTGCTAAGGATTACAATGTATAAGCGTTAGAAAAAACCGAAAGGCCAATCAAGAATGGACAATCAAGAGGCACTGCCCACATTGGGTACACAAGTCGCGGGAGGAAGATAAATAAAATAAAAACGCTAAGAAAACTAGTTAACCTAGTAGATTGCTTACAGCAAAATTTAGTGCAATAAAATTATTAGCCTTTGAAAAGGTTGTGTAGAGTTGCTTAAACAATAGTTGATACATGCATGTCATATAAAGTGATGTTCAGTAAATAAGGATAATAACAAAATTACCGAACACCGAGCAATCTTACAAAGGGAAATGCAAAACTCATAAGTCAACAAACAGACAAAATCAGTCAACAACCGGAAAACTGGGAAACCACAATGGTCCTGACTTAATACAGGTATTTCCAAATAAATGTTGGGTTGAATCAGATTTTACGGCGCCAAATCTCCCGCTTCCATTACGGTTAAAAGGTTTCGGTTGTCACTGTAACAGCATGTTTTAACAATAATGGGACAAACTAGGTATAATAGTAGTCAATGCAGTACTGTAAGAAAATCAATCGTTTTTTGATTTTACTAAAGAGTCATCTTCTTGCACAATTTGATTTCATATGATATGTTGAATGACGTCAGGTCTAAACCACTATTACTTAATTCTTATCTTCACACATTTTCCATATTTACTTTACGAAAATTTATCATTTATTATCGTCTCTGCAGAAACAGAATGTTTTTCGACAATATCTTGGTATCGGAATATTAACTTTTTAAGAGACCGAAAAGGCGAATCGTTGTACAGCCCTGGTCCAGTAGCCTGTGTCTCATATACATATGACGTTTTCAGAAATCAGAATAATTGCTACTGTTCCTTGCATAGGGAATCAATTGCGAGATGTAAGCACCATATGCAGGAGAAGCTGGTATATTGCTGCACATATTAGGACAATCAATGATTTTAAAATTGAAGTCATCCCGTTTATCATAAATTTAAGTACTGTGTTGATCACTGTCGTCAAAAATAATGCGGACGAAGCTGTATCTGTGGTCTCTTTAATTTCCAGCTCTGGAGGATATATCGATGGAAGAAATTATGCAAATCAAGGATTATTGACAAATACAAACATGTATGTGCAAATGAGTCCACTATACAACATTCCTGTCACAGGTTTGATCAATCAACTATTGGTATTATATTAACACGACTGTTAAACAAGAAACGGAAATATTTTATTTTTATGGAGAATGCTATAGGCATAATTACCAAAGAAATGTCTTCCTATTAGTCTATCAACATTTCGCAAAGAATATAAGCTGACGATGAATGTTAAGCTGATTTTGTATTTGAAATGTGACGTCATATTCGTACCAACGTGAACACCGCCTGGCTATGAGACTAAGATATGTGAAAGCCTTCGAGGTTAGGCATGGTTATTCACAAATAAGTGTAATATGAACAAATGTGCACAACTAGTGCAGTCGTAACTTCCCACTCTTCCGGAGCACCTGAGGCCAGCCCAGGTTTTTAGTGGGATCGTGTTTGGTAGGTCGTTGTTTGTCCTTTCATACTTTTTCTTTTCGGTCATTTCATTGTCTGTTCTTCGCTTTGCGGATTCTGATTACCCCTTTGACATCTTTAAGCTCTTCTTATGAAACATTATGCCAATTTGTAAATATGTGTTGATGTATTACTATTTGAACTGTATGAGACAACATACCATTAAATGATAAGCAAATTATTTCTTTCTCAATTAGTGTTACTTAGTAGCAAAAAGAAAAGTTCAAAGTTATATTTTTTGTTGTTGTTGTTTTAATGCCACTTTCAGTAGTATTTCAGCTATATGATGGCGACCAGTTTTAGTGGTGGAAAAAGCCACCCGGAGAGAACCACCGATCTTGGGAAAGCATCTGGTATGCTTTATCACTTGCGGTTGCGAGTTGAGTGCACCCTTTTGTTGTGATTTACACAGCCATGCACGAACCCACGCCATATTGGGTTGATAGGTAATCCAACTACCTAGCGCATTGAGCCACCCAGCCCCATTGTTCCATAATCATATTATATATTATATATGTATGGTAAAATCTGTCTAAGGCGCACCTCTAAATAGCAAGAAGAGTTTGAAGATACCAAAGGGGTAATCATAATCAATATCCGTATTTCAAAGAAGAACAGACAACACAATGACAAAAAGAAAATGTACATAAGGACAATCAACGATCTACAAAACATACATATAAAACGAAAGATCGAGTTACACGAACCCCACTAAAAGCCAGAGGTGAACGCAAGAGCTCTGGAAGGGTAGGTAGTTCCTGCTCCACTAGTGACACCCTTCGTGTTAGTCTAGTTACAAGCCGGTGATAAGTCATGAATGAGGAAAGGACCGGGAAGTGCCTACGACAAGTGGAATATTTCCGTGGTCATTGGTGACACAGATATTCCATAGCGGTCAACACAGTCATGGTGGGGACAGTAAAACTCTCGAAGTGATGACTTCAATTTCACTCATGGTTCAGTAGCTTCCTTCTTAGCAGCAACCCTCTATCAAGGAAATCCTGATAGGAACCACAATCTCTAGAATATCGTATCGTATCATAGGCAGTCACTGTCTATAAAGAGTAGTTTCAGTTTTGCCATTAATGAATAATTCATATAGTTTTACCCTATATATAAAGAGTATATGCTCATAGAGGAAACTTGCTTCATGTTACCTTGGGAGCCATTATATACATGATTCAGTGAATGCATTTACATATCCTTCAGATCATCCCGAATATCCAGAATATGCAAGGCACATGCTTTCCCGGTCTTATTATTCGATCATAGATAGTTTCCTTCGCTCAAAGTGAATTGAATAGTAATATTGATATATGTTATGTACTAGCCTGGTATCAGACTTTGAGATCAGTTGTGTTGGATAAAAAATGTACTTTTTTTTTTAAGAATTAAGAGAAGAAAATAAATGAGTATTTCTTTCAATTTCTATTTTTAGCATATACTAAGTAATTAAAGGTGGTTTTTATTAAACGAGAGGACGTTTCTCAGTCATCTCATCGAAGGGCGAATTCCTGAGATGAGAAATGATTGGGAAACGTCCTCGAGTTTCAAAAAAATATCCTTGATTATTTTATCGCTATGATAGTATGTTTATCAAGGATTTGGTAATGTGACGTCATTATAATATCATATTAGAAAACAGCGATTTACTAAGCGTCCTTGACAACGCTTAGGGAATAGCGATAAATGGAATCTCCGCAGTGCGTACGTAATATGAAGCATACTGGTTTTAAAAATCAATGGGAAAGTAAGCAACATATCGATGATACTGCATAAATAAGAAAGACATTTATATTGTCAATGACATGTCTTCCATATACAAATATTACATATTTTAAATATACAAATTTATGATATTATTAGATATTTTTATATTGTATATACCATGAAAACTAGAAAAGTTATATTTGCACGTCTATTTCGAAATAATATTGATCAAACTTCATCAAATACCACAGCATATGATGTTTAAGTCAAACTCGCACAGACGATTGTCCAAACATCAACATGTTTATCCTTTCTGGATCATTGAATACATGCTCACATAATCATAGTACAGGCACAACATAGGATGAAAAAGAAAAGTCACGTTGTATAATCATAATCTATGTTTAACGCTAAAGTATTATGCTTTGTACTATTATATTCTACAACTTTAAAGTCAATATATTTTTGTTGTGTCTGTCTCAACTATTGTTAGAAATAATTGCATGATATTACCAGCAAATTCACATACACGACCTTCCGAAAATCAACATGCTCAACCGTTCTGGAATATTACATACAGGTATGCAGAGTCATAGTCATCAATAAGAACGACATTTAAACAGTTTTAGACAGTTAAAGACATGTCTTCAATATGCAAAGTTTATGTTGTTATAATATATATTTGTGTCACCCAAATTTGGTTTCATGAAATTAAGAAAAGAATGACGACACCCTAAAATTATGACTGATCAATCTGATGCGTGTTTGTGTGTTCTAATGACAGACCATTCCAAGACGCAGCTTCATTTGCTCTGAAATTAGATCAAAAATTTGTGACAAAGATCATTTATTCAGAATACAATAAAAATCATTATAAAACTGAATTGTACAAACAATTATGCAATAATAAAAAATCTGAATAGATGGCAATAATATGTAAAGGTGGGGAATAAAACACAGCCACCATCAACTCATCTTAATACAGAAAATAGACATATATCATTACAAATAAAAAGATATAATTTCCAAAATACACAGATATACTATTAAAGGGTGCAGGTGGGCTGGTAGCTAAAATATTGCACAAATTTCGATGTGTCAATGTGTCTATGTCTATGTGTCTATATATGTATTATATGATATAGTGTTACTAATCTGGGAATGCTAGACCGCATTACTCATTGTATATGCGCAATTATGAACTATTTCTTCGTATTGATCCCAGTTGATCCCAAATGTCTGTAGCTGACAAGATGACGTCTGGCAGCATCAAACACAATTTCGAAAATTCGCAAGTATCCCTACATACGCAAGCTGCAAGTGCGAGTCTGATCACAATTGAGTCTGAGTTCATTGGCAGTGAAATTAGATCCGATAAAGATCATTTATTAAGAATACAATAAAACTGAATTGTACAAACAATTATGCAATAATGAACAATCTGAATAAATGACAATAATATGCAAAGGTGGGGAATAAAAAAAGCGCCAACAATCCCCAAGAGAAAAAAAACTTGGGGAGACCACCACCCGAAGACTCATTGGAGATTAATGTTTTTATTACACACAGAAAATATAATTGAAATTGAAAAAGTTTATTTAAGCCAAACTTGACATTGAAAAAAAAAAAATACATGTAATGCAGTAGATAAAGGTAATAACAAAATTACCGAACTCCGAACAATCTTACAAAGGGAAAGTCAAAACTCATAATTATATAAACAGACAAAATCAGTCAACAACAGGAAAACTGTGAAAACCGTAATGACCCTGACTTGGTACAGGCATTTCTAAAGAAATGGTGGGTTGAATCAGATTTTAAGGCATCCAAACCTCCCGCTCTCATTACGGTTCAAAGGTTGCGGCTGTCACTGTAACAGTATTTAAATACAGGAACAAAATAGGTAAAATAGTTGTCAAAGCAGTACCATATTCGGTGACGTAAATGTCAAAAATATTTTTACGTCACACATTGACAACAAAATTCTTGACATTTTTGACATCTTTATCTTTATACATTTTCACTATATGAAAATGCATCGCTTATAATTTTTTCTGCAGAGACGGAATATATTTCGACAAGATATTGGTATCGGAATATAAACTTTTTAAAAGATCGAATAAGGCGAATCTTTTCATAGCCCTGTTCCAGTAGCCTGTTTCTCAGATGAAGATGACGTTTCAGGAAATCAGAATAATTGCTACTGGCCCTTGCATAGCGAATCAATTGCGAGATGTAAACACCATATGCAGGAGAAGCTGGTATATTGCTGCACATGTTTGGAAAATTAGCCATATTCTATTAACCATGAATACTAGATTTGCACGCATATTTCGAAGTAATATGTTTCATGCTTTTTAAAATATCACACTCTGTATGATATCTAAGTCAAATTCACACAGACGATAGTTCAAACATCAACATGCTTAACCGTTCTGGATGATTGAATACATGAACGCATAATCATTGCAGATTTACATTGGAGAGGATTCACAACTCAATGGGGCAACCAAATACTTATCAAATGGGCGGATGAAAAGTATACAATGGGTGGGTTTAAAAATGCATAATGTATGCATATAATAGGATAACATACTTGTATTATATTATATTATCATTTATTTTGAAACTAAATTTTAAAAGATCCCAACTTTACCGAATAGATAATCCAACTACATTGCATAGCATTTATCAATTGTCTTCACTCTAGTTTGGTTGGTTTGGTGTATGGTGTTTATCGCCATTTTCAACAGTATTTCAGTTATATCGTCGAAATCTGTTTTATTGGTTGAAAAAACTGGAGTGTCTGAAAAAAAAAACAGACCCGTAAACTTTATCACATAATGTTGTATAGAGTATCCCTCGCCATTAACCGGATTTGAAATTACAACTTTAGTGGTGATAGGCATTGATTGCACGTGTAGTCTTGCATCCAACTACCATGCAATCACAACCACGATGGCCCTTCTTGATTCTTGTTTGTGCTCTATATACTAGGTCAATTATAGTAAAGGTGTGTTCGATTTGTCAGTTGGTAAATATCAGACTGTGTTACACTCGTTATTATTCATGATTTTATTAATAATTAAGAGTGTATCTCTTATGTATTTATGCTAGATTGTTTATGTATAGTGTTTATATAAAGGCAAATATGTTGTAAGTTGCTAAGCTTGTATCTGATCCTGTTGTCATATATTTGAACAATCAAATATGTTAAATCTAGCACACTTTTAATGTTAAGTATATGTAATCTTGTTTGTGTTATCGTAGCTGCGGTTTAAAGTGAATGCATTAGCTACATTGATACAATGCATGGCCAACCTTGATATTAAAGCTTCAGATTGAGTTTACTAACAAAATGTTTATGGTGTCATAAATATTGTGTATTATATATATATTTTTCTAAATTAAAGAATAAAATAGAAGATTGTTTAGTTCAATTTCTATGTCAACCAATGCATGTATGTTTTAAGTTTTAAATCCTAAGAGCAAAAACACTCAAGAAAGTATCGTGTTACACGGGTGCTCCACAGTGGAGGAAACTACGAAGAGAAGAAGCATGTTATAAGATTCTACATATAATGTTATATGAGAGAAAAGAACACCCTTGTTATGTTTAGGTACATGATATTTATGGCAATTTCACACACACGATCTACCAAAAATCAGCAAGCTTTACCGTTCTGGATCAATACATGCATGTATACATAGTCATAGTCATAAATAAGAACGACATTTAAACAGTCAAATAGATGTCTTAAAATACACAGCTGATGCTGCTATGATATGTATTAATATTTTATAAACCATGAATACTAGAAAAGTTAGATTTGCACGAATATTCGAATATGTAGCAGTAATATTGATGTTGATTTGTCAAAAATCACACGCTGTGTGATATCTACGTAAAACTTACAACGACGATTCACCAAAAATCAACATGCGTAACGGTTCTGGATCATTGAGTTGATGCATACATAGTCATAGTGTACAAATAAAATAGTGGGGAAATGTATACCTGTCTTCATGTTTAATAAGCATAGAGAGTACTGCGTCACATCGAATTGTGGATATCCTGAAGTAGCTCTTTGTTTTGTTTTTTCCTTCTTCTTTTTGCTGATTTTGTTTTTATTTTCGGCTTTTTGTTGTTTTTTTTCGTCTTTGTTATTTAATTTGTTGTGTGTTTCAGTTTTTTGTTGACTGTTTTGGGTGTTTTCCTTTCTAAAAGACTGTCTCATTATTTGTCTTTACAATAGTATGGCTTTCATGTACGTTATTATGCATACGTGTCGTGCGCCACTTATTTAAATTATTTGGCTTTCTAATATTTTTACTTGTAGAGCCTATCTGCTGAAATTCATTTTAGATACGCGTCATATTAGCCCAATGTAACTCTTTTTTCGGACAAACCACTTTCTGTTCCACTATTCACTCCCATCAGAAGATGAGCACATTAAAACACGATAACTCTTTATTCGAACAAACCACTTCCCGTTCCACCATTGACATCCGGCAGAGGGTGAGCATATTAACCCAAGATTTATAGAATATTGGCAGCTTTGGAGACATTATCCTAGTATTGCAGCAAGTCCGAAAGACCGAGCTGTGATACTAGTGATAATGTATGTCGAGATATTCATAACTGGACTTAACGTTTTCATCGGAGATGTCAAAATGTGTGTGTCGTCACATTGGCAGATACTTTTCAACATCAGAATCATTTCTTTTGCATGTATGTTACGAACTGAAATAATATGTTTGTAGATCAAAGTCAGTTCAGTGATATAGACTTTATCAGCGGCACACATCAAAAATGAAAATGTCTAATTTGTCGATAAAACATGTTATTGGACAAATCACGTCCTGGTCCTCTATTGACACCCATCAGAAGATAAGCATATTGTTTATTCGGACAAACAACTTCCCTTTCCACAATTGGCATCCGTCGAAAGATAACTTGCACATACTGACTATTCTCGTATATGTCCATAAATTGTTATATTTAAGGAATATTTGAAATTTTTTAACAGGATATACGATATTACATGGTTTGGGCAGATTAAGCTTAATAAGACTTTCAAATATTCCTTATATTTTAATTGTTTACAAAACATTTAATGATTCCTCAATTTTAATTACGATTATTGCATGTGACTATTTGAATTAGTCGTTGACGAATGAATATGTTGGTGATGTCACAATACCAACCCAGGTTATTAAGGATTGATCGCAATTTTTTTTTCCATTCATGAAGAAATAACCTCAATCAGGTTGTAGAGAGTGTGTGTCCCACGTAGCATGTTAAGCAGGGCTGTGCACAACCTGATTGAGGTTTTTTCGAATGAACCGAGCACAAAATTTCGATCAATCCTAATAAATTAATGTAAATTCTTTTTGCTATGATATTGAAAATATATTTTTTTTTCAAAATAAGGCAAATAATCGGAAATAAATTAAAAAAAACCCAAAGGCGCCTCATTTAAAGAAACTCACCTGATGACAACGGCACAAGACGCCTTGAGGACGACGTCTATTTTTAGAATCCTTTAATTGACAAATAACCTCAACTTTTTAAGCCGATCAAAACACGTACAAAATGATATGTGACTCTAACATTAATTTATTCAAGCATAACCAAAACTTTTCCATCAGGATCATCCAATCAGTTTGCAGTATTCAAATCAAATTAAATTATAATTATTTAAAGAAGGTAAGATCATGAAAGACCAACCCAATTAGGATAGAAGTAATCGAGTAATCATGACTGTATTGTTTTCTCAGTGTTGAGTTTGGTTTAGCAGGTCATTTAAAATATGTCACTTCTCCATTCGTTAACCAACCTGTCCACCAACCGAATGACCCTGCCGTTATTATTGAATGATCATATGAAGCTAAAATAGCCATATCTAACTATCTCCTCCCTGTTGTTATATATTCACTCGGATGAGTTGCTGGCATATGTTTGACTGCCTATTGCTGGTCCTGTGTTGACGTCACAATGAACAGAACACCATGGTAACGACGTGTATAGTATGATGTTGCTCTATGTAAATATTGAGGCGTGGCAACTTCTTATCCATAGTTACAAAAATATTTATCATTTATCATATTACCTCTGCGAATAAACTCCCACTAATGTTGTTGTATGTCTGGTTAATTTTCTTTTCAGTAATACAATCTTAACTATTCCCTTAGCATTCCTGTCGATATAATCCCTGAAGATCAATTGTTTCCTTAATTTAACGCTGATCGGGTCAAAATACTTCCAAGATTGAAGATATTGGCCAACCCTGAAGTTGTTATCTTTTATCAGTTGAACCATATTTCTATCGAATCCAGAAGATATATTGTCATTGAGTAGCTGCATGTGATTGCAAATATCTGTGTTTAATCTAAGGTCAATGTTTAGCTTAAAAAAACAAGTTTATTTCTGATTTACAATTCACAATGATATTCATAGTTTTAGACATTGCAATTCCCAATATTGAGAAAAACTGAAGCATAGTATTTCCAAGACCCCCATGGAAAGTTTGGCACAGTATATGACCGCTGTTTCTAACAGCACTAACAAGGGTTTCGTCACATTTGCAATAGTAAATAAAGAAATAATAATCAAGCATGGAATCAATAGTTATGTGTGCATAGCAGTACACAGTGTGCTATATTGTGACGGTCAGATGAATTGATGGATCAAATCAGAATGCCAAAGAGAAAGCCACTTCACGAAAGTCACTGAAAAATGTTATATCACATTAATGTAAGCCTTGTTTTGTCCGGGGGTCGAAACGAATGAATATATTTGCAATACAACGTAGGCATGAATAGCAACGATGCAGATATAAAATGCATGTGAACACGACCGTGAGTCCTAATCCGGTATTGTATTTCTTATTGTCATGTCCACAAGGATGTGAGATTGCGGGAGAAATACATTATCTTTTGAGGATATCATGATCTATTTATCAAATGGATCCAAATTAAATACTTTTGATCTACTTGTGAAAAAACAAGCTTATGTTTGGTGGTGTTTAAGCCCACTTTCAACAATATTTCAGCTATATCGTGGCGATCAGCTTTATTGGAAGAGGAAATCGGTAAACCAAGAGAAAACCCCGACCTGTCGCAATTCACAGACAAACGTTATCACATAATGTGGTACACCTCGTCTTGATCGAGATTCGAACTCACAACATTAGTGGTGATATGCACTGACTGCTCAGGTAGTTGCAAATCCAATTATCATACGATCATGGTCACGACGTCCCCGTGAAAATGTTTAAGCAGTGATGGTCAACAAGGTATGTTTCCTACTACAATTATGTCACAATATCATTACCCAGTACCTTATTTACGTCACAATAGTATTACCTTCATATATTAAACTATGTCACTTGGCTACCTCATAATATTATACCTTTTTATATTAAGCTACGTCACTTATTTACCTCAAAATATTAATAACGTTACATTCCCTTAAAATATTTCTAATAATATAATAATCTCTTTGGTTCACACTGCATTGTTTTTTCTTGTCTGTTTATAATTAGGACAGTAATGGTTGTACACAGTATTATCACAATGATGTAATATACAAATGGTATAATTAATTACATATATAGACATTATACAAATACAATTTAAAGAGTAAATTAACGGAAAATACATTTCCATAGATGTTGCATTAATATTTCTTTTCGTAGTATATTGTTTTGTCAGATTTCACATTGGAGATGTAGAGTATATAGAAATATCCTATGACGTGATTACCCTCCGTCCGTCTTGAATCTACCGTCACTCTACTGGATTCCTATATTTTACATGTGTCCTCACCAAAAAGGTTCACGAAACATTTGTTCAATGTACTGCCATCTATTCTATAAACGGCAAATACCGGGCTAGTTTCCCAAGGAATGGTTTGAATCAGATGTGGATTCTGTAGAACTCTATCGATATATTAGAATGAGCTTGCAATATAGGATACCACAGATACGGATAGGTCAGCTTCATACCTTGACCTACACCTCGAAATGCACAGTGATGGGAAGGTAAGAACATCCCGGTCCTTTCCTCATTCGTGATTTATCACAGGGTTTATAACTAAATTAACGCGACGGGTGCCACTAGTGGTGTATGAACTGCTTACCCTTTCGGAGCACTTGAGTTCATCCCAGATTTTTAGTGGGGTTCGTGTTACTCGAACCTTCTTTGAAGTGCATGTTTTGTCTATCGTTGTTTGACCCTTTGTACATTTTCGCTTCGCCATTGTGTTGTATGTTCTTCTTCGATATACGGATTCTGATTACCCTTTTGTTATCTTCAAATTCTTCTTAGAGTAACAATCAATGTATCCTCATGCAAGAGCAATAACACATTTGACCTCTCTATCCTCTACAAAACTATCCCCCACCCAAAGCTAAAATAGCTATTAAAAGGATAAGCCCAGCTGTGTTTCCTGTCTTATTTATGCTATTTGTGCTGGTTTACGCATAGTGGATTCTAGCAACTAGTGTGTTGCATTGGGTTTTTTTTTGGGGGGGGGAGGTGTTGTGGCTTTTTTCATCTTGTATGCCCTGAGTAGACAGTTTCGCTGGACTGTCCATGCTTGGTTGCTCCTTCGGTATTCTCTAACGTTTATTTCATCAGAAAAGAATGACCAACGTAGATACAAATGTCTCACTAGAAACATAAGCAAGTTCCTATGTTTAGCGGTGGAAGATATTCTTGTCTTGTCTAAGAAAGAAATAGGTACTTTTATGTGTTGATATGGATCTTCCAGTCGTGATAGCAATTTGTTATGTCTTTTCACTCTGATTCTACCAAAAAGTATATGATATCATCACAATGACCGAGGTTTTTAGTGACAACATATTTGCTATTTTGTGTGCCCTTGTTTTTCAACAGACAGTCGGCATACCTATGGATGCAAAATGTTCGGCATACCTATGGATGCAAAATATGCTCCTCCTTGACGACTTGTTCCTTTATTGTTGCTTAAACTTCAAACAGAGGCTACTCAAGAAAAATGAAAAGACGCTCGTCCCATCCTTGAATATCACTCTCCACTATGCAGATGATGTTATTTCACTATATAATTCTATCTTTAGTGATTTTGTTTATCGCATCTATCCCATTGAGCTTGTAATAGAGGATGTATCATATACAGATGGGCCTGCTTCATTCCTTGACCTACACATTGAAATTGAAACCTTAAGACAAAAGAGATTAGTTCAATTTTCCCATTGTGAACGTTCCATTTAATTGAAGAATCATGACAGCAGCACCTGCATATGGGGTTATATATCTCTCAGTTGATTCGATATTCTAGTGATTATGGATCATATCAGGATTTCAGATTGCCGCTAACAACGATCCTACTAAGTAAGGGTTCCTGTGGTTAAGCTGAAGTCATCGCCACCATGGCTTTATTAACCGCTACAGAATATCTGTGTCACAAATGACCATGGATACGTTCCATTTGTCGTAAGCACTTTTCGGTTCTTTCCTCATAGATGACTTATCATCTTGTTTGCAACTGGAGCAAAACGGCGGGTGTCATTAGTGGATTATGAGCTTCATATACTTCCGCATATGCTGCCAATATCGGAATAGTTGTAACAGCGAATCGAAAGACCGTAGAAACAAGGGAAAAATCAATACCCATAATATGTGTATGACCGTTGAATTTCCTGGCTTGGAACGTGTGCTAAGGTTATCAAGTGTGCCCTTTACCACGATTTGTCGAAAAATATTTGGAACTTTTCCAGCAGTGTGCTATTTTTGCTTTGTTTTAAATTGTATTACCACAACTGCAATTTATTGATTTCAAACTCAAGATATTGAACTTTCCTGTACATAATTAACATTAATGCAATCTATATTTACTGACGTGACACGAGGCTATCTGCATTTTGGTTTCATTTTGCATCACTTGATTTGAAAAAATGGTTGCATTAGATATCAAATGATTGAATTAAATTGTACCACTATTTGAGCGAAATGTTCTGAAACCATTATTGAAGAATTCACACGGCATATTACATTAATATACCAACATAAGGTGTTTTACGCGACTTTGATATCTAGATGGTCACCACAAAATAACTAAATGTAAACACACTTTCATATTTAATACATGACCAAAATGAAAGAACAGTCCCGCAGATAGCCGCAAATGATTACACAATATCATGGTCGGTGAGGTGGCCATATCATGTAATGTAAACACAATTTCATATTTAATGTGTTTTAAATCATAGTTACAATTAACGAACAATCCCACAAATGAAAATAGCCTGTTCTGTTAGGTGGTAATATCACGTGACATTAACTGATTTATGATTTCTTTTTTACTTCGATGGATCTTATTCCTTCTGCAAAATAACGATACGATAAAGCATCTAAGTGATCGTGATTTCATATCTCTCCGAGTTGAGTATGTAGTAAATATCAGTTTTATTAAATGTCTTATTGCGCCACGTAGAAGAACTACTGACTGAATTATATACACAAACCACCAGTATATATATTTCTGAATCATTTTATCATTACTGCCAGCGTGTTTATTATATATGGCCATTTAATATTACTACCTGTATGTTCTTGCTTACGGTAAGCATTCCAGACATTTGTAATCACAATAAATCATATTCTGATGTCATGAATAATAACATAATGCTGTATATAAATTATCATGTACTCATTCATGACTTATCACCGAATATGTAGGTAGATTAACGCGACAGGCGTCACTAGTGGAGCAGACACTGTTTACCCTTCCGGAGCACCTGAATTCACCTCCGATTCTTAGTGGAGTTCGTGATACTCGATCTTTAGTTTTATATGTATGTTTTGTAGATCGTTGTTTTTCCAATTGTACCTTTTCTTTTGGCAATTGTCTTATCTGTTCTTCTTCGATATAGGGATTCTGATTATCCCTTTGGTATCTTCAAGCACTTCTTAATCGTGTTAATGTGATAGCCTCCATATTTATATTAACTGTTACATACATGACATCCCTCCGTGTGTGTGTGCAATATATACTTCTTACTCGTCACATTCGTGGTAACTATGTGCAACTGCCACTTTTAAATATAAATTTCTCTATTTGTAAAATCTCAGAATATTCAAATTAATCAAGTTAATCACAGTAAATGGAAACATATTGCCAATCCATTTCTTAAACTTGCTAGCAATTGAGAGGAACTGACATGTGAATTGACATGTATCGAGTAATTTGATGTAAGTAAGAACAATCATAATGTATCTGTTATTTATCATGATTCGATTCAACATAGGCCAAGCAAAAAATATATGTCTGTTTACGGGTACATCCTCCAAAAAATAGGGTAGGTAGGTCGGATTTCCATTTTATTTTATTTTTTCATTTTATTTCACATACGCAAATTCCGGATTGCGGACCTATCCGTATCCGGGAAAGGTACCGGAATCTATAATATTTTTGATTGCTCTCCGGTGTGAAGGTGCTATAATACCTCAAAAAAAATGTTGCACCAACTTGCGGTCGTATAATAAAAAAAATGATGTCTATTATTTTTCAGGGTGTAACCGGAAACAGTCTTTTTGGGCCAAAGATTTCTGATGTGTCCACTTTCTGATAAAATGAACTAGGGTCGCTGCTGAAAATAGGGGTTGGTCGGGTAATCATAAACAGACATATTTTGGCCCAAGTAATGTATTATGTTTCAATGTATGTCTATGTAGAGACATGCAGTGATCACTGGCTTGCTTTTAGTCTCGTATTGAGAGAACACATCTTTATATATCATACAACGTATTAATGCTATAATATTCAGGCAAATATGCACATGCGGTCACCTCTATTAAGCAGCAATCTACATTAAAATGTCATCGTTTGCTTGTCCGTTCATAAAACAATTCATATGAATTCAACCTCTTTTAACAAGTCACCTGTCTTATAACGTCACTTTGTCTGTGTCCCAATGGAGACATCTTGATACAGGTTTGACCGTATTTGTCTGCATTATATAAACATTATAGATTGATATTGATGAAACACACTTCATAACAATTTGAATGCTGAACAAATCCATCATAGAAAAGAATGCGCGGAGCAGGATTTATTTGAAACCAAAATACCCGAAATCCTGCTTCATAGATTTGTCGTAAAATACTTAGATAATTAATTATAGGTTTTCCGTGGATTTCTATCAGCAGCTGTAATACAAGGTATAATGATCCATTGCTTATCATATCTGGTAAAGCCTTCCATTCCCAGCTTTCTGTATCCATTTTTAGTACACTGATTACTTTCTGAAAAAAGATGATATCATTTAGTAACGTCTTTTTTTTATTATTTATTTTTTGTAATTGTCAAATATATAATACAGATATTACCAGAGTATACCCCCGAATTTTAGTGAGGTTCGTGTTACTAGATCTTTAGTTTGATGTGCATGTGTTGTAGATCGTTCTTTGTTCTTTTGTAGTTTTGCTTTTGACTATTGTGTTGTCTGTTCTTCTTCGATATACAGATTCTGATTACCCCTTTGGTATCTTCAAACTCTTTCTACAAAAAATCTACACAACAAATACAAACACAATCATATACACATATGTCGTGCCTGAACAATCATCTGCAATATTTGATCTTTGATTGACCAAATATTAACCATTTATATAAGACAAATTTCGTTTTCAAAGGTAGTTTCTGTACGATATAGCTGAAATATTGTTGAAAATGGCGTTGAGCACCATCAAGTAAACAAACAAAGAAGCTAAGGACGAATATCTGAGAGTACGATATTTACATTTTTGTTTTTATCTACACAGGTGTTTGACTTAATGCAATTACAACACTAATTATGATAATCCCGCCAACGTTATATGTCATGATATCTTTTATATTCAAGATTTAATATTAGAGGTGGTTGTTCTTGTTGTTGGTATTGGTGGAATTGTTGACCATCACTGTATAAGCTCTTTTTTAACAAAAGGTAAAATTTACCTTTCCTAAATGGCAATAATATGCACTATTAATTACATGATTTGACTTGATTTTGATCTTTGGTGTTTTAACGCCACTTTCAGCAATATTTTAACTATATCATGGCGACCAGTTTTAGTGGAGAAGGAAGCCAGCGTACACGGAGAGAACCACCGACCATGGGCAATCAACTGGTAAGCATTATCTCTTGGGGCTGCGAATCAAGTGCACCCTTTTTGCAATCTAAATCGCCGGGCACTACACCCACGCCGCATTGATGATAGGCTTGTATGAGCTGTTAGATCCAGCGACCAAACTCATTGAGCCAAGCGGGCCCCTACTGATTACAATTTATCAAAACAATTAAATATAAACTAACAAACCATATATATATAATCTGTGTATCTGATGCTGGTCTATAACATTATCCTCACACACATTCCAGCCACCGTTTACTTCCCCATTCCTAATTATATGTGAACAATATAGCTGCAGCGTTGTCGTCGATCTAGCAAATACATGATAACTTGAGTTGTACTGTGCTTATCTTTAATCATTAAAGCTTTATTTCTAGAAAAAAAAGTCCTTTTCATAAAGACAGTCTACTCCATCATAATTATACGTTACCTCTGATAGGGATAGTAAACTACATCATAATTATACGCTAGCTCTTATAAAGACGGTCTACTACATCATAATTATGCGCTACCTCTGATAGAGATAGTATATTACATCAACATTATATGCTATCTCTGATAAAGACAGTCCAGTACATCATAATTATACGCTATCTCTGATAAAGACAGTCTACTACATCATAATTATACGCTACCTCTGATAGAGACAGTATATTACATCAAAATTATACGTTATCTCTGATTAAGACAGTCTAGTACATCATAATTATACGTTAACTCTGAAAAATAAAAGGCTACCTCTGAAAAAGACAGTAAGGACAGTCTGCTACATCATATTTATACGCTACCTCTGAAAAATACTGTCTATTGCATCATAAGTATACGTAATATCTGATAAAGACAGTCTACTACCTCTTAGCTATTCGTTTCCTCTGAGAGAGACAGTCTATTACATCATAATTATACGCTACCTGTGACATAGACAGTCTACTACATCATAGTAATAAGATATATCTGATAGAGAGAGTCTACTACATTATAATTATACCCTACCCCTGAAAAAGGAAGTCCACTATATCATAACTATACGTTACATCTGATAGAGAGGGTCTATTACATCATAATTAAACATTTCTTCTGATAAAGACATTGAAGACAGTCTGCTACATCATAAGTATACGATATCTCTGATGAATATAGTATATCACATCATAATTATACGCTACCTCTGAAAAAAAGCATTGTATTACATCATAATTATGCATTACCTCTGATAAAGACAGTCTAGTACATCATAATTATACGCTACCTCTGATAGAGAATTTACTACATCATAATTATACGCTACCTCTGATAGATAAAATCTACTATATCATAATAATGCCCTACCTCTGATAAAGAGAGCATAGTACATCATAAGTATACGTTACCTCTGATAAAGAGTCTACTACAACATAACTATACGAAATATCTGATGAAGACAGAATATTGCATCAAAATTATACGTTATTTCTGATAAAGACAGTCTCGTACATCATAATTATAAGTTACACCTGATAAAGACAGACTATTACATCATACTTATACATTACCTTTGATAGAGACTGTCTATTACATCATAAGTATACGCTACCTCTGATAGTGACAGTCTACCACATGATAATTATACGCTACATCTGAAAAAAACCAGTCTGCTATCATCATAATTATACATTACTTCTCATAGAGACAATATATTACATCATGCTTATACAATATCTCTGATAGAGAAAGTCTACTGCATCATAAGTATACGTTACTTCTGATAAAGACAGTCTATTACATCATAATTATACATTACATCAGATAGAGACAGTCTAGTACATCATAATTATACGCTACCTCTGATAGAGAGAGTTTACTACATCATAAGTATAAGTTACCTCTGAAAAAGAAAGTCTACTATATCATAAGTATACGCTACCTCTGATAGAGAGAGTCTACTACATCATAATTATACGCTACCTATGGTTAGAGAGAGTCTACTACATCATAATTATAACTTATCTCTGATAAATAGAGTCTACTACATCATAATTATACGTTTCCTCTGATAGAGAGAGTATATTACATAAAAATTATACGCTATTTCTGATAAAGACAGTCTAGTAAATCATAACTATACGTTAACTCTGATAAAGTAAGTCTACTACATCGTGATTATACGCTACATCTAAAAAAAAACAGTTTGCTATCATCATAATTATACGTAACCTCTGATAGAAACAGTATATTACATCATCATTATACATTACCTCTGATAGAGACAGTCTACTACATCATAATTATACATTACCTCTGATAGAGACAGTCTAGTACATCATAATTATACGCTACCTGTGATATAGACAGTCTACTGCATTCATCCAACAATACTGGTAATACTAGTATTGTAAAGCACACAATACTGGAAACTCTAGTATTCTTCATCCAGCAATACTGGTAATATTAGTATTGTAAAACACCCAATACTGGAAACTCTAGTATCTGGCAATTTGACCCGAGTGGGCAGAAAGAGCCTAATTCTAACTGTAAATCACAGCTCATTGTATTTACCGTTAGTATTAGGCTCCGCCCAGTCATGTCAAATTACCTTACCAATATATATCAAACTCTAAGGGACCATACAAAATATTTTGACATTACAAGGCTTTTGCCTCTTATGTTATGTACAGCAGAAATGACGTATGAGTATGAGTTATATTCAATTCTTTTAGTATAATGTAGACATAAAAACTCGCGTTCACCGGAATTCTACCTAATCTTCCAATATCTGCAATACTGGTATAACCAGTATTTTCCAGTATCTGCAATACTGGTATTACCAGTATTTTCCAGAATCTTCCAGTATCTGCAATAATGGTATTACCAGTATTTTCCAGAATCTTCCAGTATCTGCAATACTGGTATTACCAGTATTTCCCAGAATCTTCCGGTATCTACAATACTCATATTTTGGCAATGACCAGTATCTTTTAGTATTGCAGATACTGGAAAATTCTGGAAGATACTGGAATACTAGTATTTACCAGTATCTGTACCAATATTGCAGATACTGGAAGATACTGGTAAAATACTTGTATTACTAGTATTGTGTACCAGTATTGTAGTACCAGTATCGCGGCCGGCTGCTTCATATTATCCACTCTTCTTGTTTGTCCTTCTTCGATGTGCGAGCCTGATTACTCCTTTTGTATCTTCAAACTCTGCATGTATGCCCTTCTTCGGAATAGCGCCCCTGAGTACTCCTTTTGTATCTTCATTCTCTTTTTGTCTTTCGTTCTTCGGTGTACGGCCCCTGATTACTCCTTTCTATCTTCAAACTCTTCTTGTATGTTCATCTTCGGTGTACCGCCCGTGATTACTTCTTTTGTCTATTCAAACTCTTCTGTATCTGTTCTTCTTTGATGTATGGCCCTTGTTACTCCTTTTATATATTCAATCTCTTCTTGCATGTCATTCTTCGGTGTACAGCCCCTGATTACTACTTGTGTATCTTCAAAAACTTCGTGGCTGTCATTCTTCGGTGTATGGCAACTGATTACTCATGTTGTATTTGCAAACTCTTCTTGTCTGCCGTTCTTCGGTGTACGGCCCCTGATCACTCCTTTTGTATCTTCAAGTTTTTCTTGTATGTCCTTTTCGGTGTAGCGCCCCTGACTACCCATTGTGTATCTTCATTCTCTTTTTGTCTGTCCTTTTTCGGTGTACGGCCCATGATTACTACATTTGTATCTTCAAACTCTTCTTGTATGTCCTTCTTTGGTGTACGGTCCCTGAGTACTCCTTTTATATCTCCAAACTCTTCTTGCATTATCTTCTTCGGTGTACGGCCCCTGATTACTCCTTTTGTATCTTCAAACTCTTCTTGCATGTCCTTCTTCGGTGTACGGCTCTTGATTACTCCTGTTGTACCTTGAAACTCTCCTTGCATTATCTTCTTCGGTGTATGGCCCCTGAACACTCCTTTTGTATCTTCAAACTCTTCTTGTATGCCATTTTCCGGTGTAGCGCCCCTGAGTACCCCTTGTGTATCTTCATTCTCTTTTTGTCTGTCCTTCTTCGGTGTACGGCCCATGATTACTACTTTTGTAACTTCAAACTCTTCTTGTATGTCCTTCTTTGGTGTACAGTCCCTGAGTACTCCTTTTGTATCTCCAAACTCTTCTTGCATTATCTTCTTCGGTGTGCGGCCCCTGATTACTCCTTTTGTATCTTCAAACTCTTATTGTCTGCCTTTTTTCGGTGTACAGCCCCTGATTACTCCTTTTGTATCTTCAAGCTTTTCTCGTGTGTCCTTCTTCGGTGTACGGCCACTGATTACTCCTTTTGTATCTTCAAGTTCTTATTGTATGTCCTTCTTCGGTGCACGGCCCCTGAGTACTCACTGTGTATCTTCAAGCTCTTCTTACGTGTCCTTCTTCTGTGTAGGGCCCAATATTACTCGTTTTGCATATTAAAACTCTTTTTGTCTGTCCTTCGGTGTACGGCCCCTGATTACTCCTTTTGTATCGTCATTCTCTTTTTGTCTGTCGTTCCTCGTTGTACGGCCCCTGATTACACCTTTTGTATCTTCAAACTCTTATTGTCTGTCCTTCTTCGGTGAATAACCCCTAATAACTCTTGTTTCATCTGCAAACTCTTCTTGTCTGTCCATCTTCGGTGTAAGGCGCCATATTACTCCATTTGTATCTTCAAACTCTTATTGTCTGTCCTTCTTCGGTGTACAGCCCCTAATTACTCCTTTTGTATCTTCAAGCTCTTCTTGTCTGTCCATCTTCTGTGTAGGGCCCCATATTACACCTTTAGTATCTTCAAACTTGTCTTGTATGTCCTTCTTCGGTGTACCGCCCCTGATTAATACTTGTGTATCTTCAAGCTCCTCTTGTATGTCGTTTTTCAGTGTACGGCCCCTGAGTACTCCTTATGTTTCTTCAAGCTCCTCTTGTGTGTCCTTTTTCAGTGTACGGCCACGATTATTCCTTTTGTATCCTCAAACTATTATTGTGTGTCCATCTTCGGTGTACGGCCCCGAATTACCCCTTTGCATCTTCAAAGTCTTCCTGTCTGTCCTTCATCGATGTACGGTCCCTGATTACTCCTTTTGTATTTTCAAGCTCTTCTCATGTGTCCTTCTTCGGTGTACGGCCCCTGAGTACTCATTGTTTATCTTCAAGCTCTTCCTGTGTGTCCCTCTTCGGTGTAGGGCCCAATATTACTCTGTTTGCATATTAAAACTCTTTTTGTCTGTCTGTCTTCGGTGTACGGCCCCTGATTACTCCTGTTGTATCTTCAAGCTCTTCTTGTTTGTCCTTCTTCGGCATAGCGCCCCTGAGTACTTCTCTTGTATATACATTCTCTTTTTGTGTGTCCTTCTTCGGTGTAGGGCCCAAGATTACTCGTTTTGCATATTAAAACTCTTTTTGTCTGTCCTTCTTCGGTATGCGGCCCCTAATTACTCCTTTTCTATCGTCATTCTCTTTTTGTCTGTCGTTCTTCGGTGTACGGCCCCTGATTACTCCTTTTGTATCTTCAAACTCTTTTTGTCTGTCGTTCTTCAGTGTACGGCCTCTGATTACTCCTTTTGTATCTTCAAGCTCTTCTTGTATGTCCTTCTTTGGTGTACGGTTCCTGAGTACTCCTTTTGTATCTCCAAACTCTTGTTGTATTATCTTCTTCGGTGTGTGGCTCCTGATTACTCCTTTTGTATCTTCAAACTCTTATTGTCTGTCCTTTTTCGGTGTACATCCCTTGATTACTCCTTTTGTATCTTCAAGCTCTTCTCGTGTGTCCTTCTTCGGTGTACGGCCACTGATTACTCCTTTTGTATCTTCAAGTTCTTCTTGTATGTCCTTCTTCGGTGTACGGCCCCTGAGTACTCACTGTGTATCTTCAAGCTCTTCTTGTGTGTCCTTCTTCTGTGTAGGGCCCCAGATTACTCGTATTGAATATTAAAACTCTTTGTGTCTGTCCTTCTTCGGTGTACGGCCTCTGATTACTCCTTTTGTATCGTCATTCTGTTTTTGTCTGTCGTTCTTCGGTGTACGCCCATGATTACTCCTTTTGTATCTTCAAACTCTTCTTGTCTGTCCATCTTCGGTGTAAGGCCCCATATTACTCCATTTGTATTTTGAAGCTCTTCTTGTGTGTCCTTCTTCGGTGTATGGCCCCTGATTACTCCTTTTGTATCTTCAAACTCTTATTGTCTGTCCTTCTCTGGTGTATATCCCCTGATTACTCCTTTTGTATCTGCAAGATCTTCTTGTCTGTCCATCTTCCGTGCAGGGCCCCATATTACTCAATTTGTATTTTCAAGCTCTTCTTGTGTGTCCTTCTTCGGTGTACGGCCCCTGATTACTCCTTTTGTATCTTAGAAGTCTTCTTGGCTGTCCATCTTCGGTGTAGAGCCTCATATTACTCTTTTTGTATAATACAACTTTCCTTGTCTGTCCTCTTTAAGTGTAGGACGCCTGATTACTCCTTTTCTATCTTCAAGCTCTTCATGTCTGTCCTTTTTCGGTCTACTGCTCCTGATTACTCCTTTCGTATCTTCAAACTCTTCTTGTATGTCCTTTTCGGGGTAGCGCCCCTGAGTACCCTTGTGTATCTTCATTCTCTTTTTGTCTGTCCTTCTTTGGTGTACGGTCCCTGAGTACTCCCTTTGTATCTTCAAACTCGTTTTGTCTGTTGTTCTTCAGTGTACGGCCCCTGATTACTCCTGTTGTATCTTCAAGCTCTTCTTGTTTGTCCTTGTTCGGCATAGCGCCCCTGAGGACTTCTCTTGTATATACATTCTCTTTTTGTGTGTCCTTCTTCGGTGTAGGGCCCAAGATTACTCGTTTTGCATATTAAAACTCTTTTTTTCTGTCCTTCTTCGGTATACGGCCCCTAATTACTCCTTTTCTATCGTCATTCTCTTTTTGTCTGTCGTTCTTCGGTGTACGGCCCCTGATTACTCCTTTGGTATCTTCAAACTCGTTTTGTCTGTCCTTCATTGGTGTACGGTCACTGAGTACTCCCTTTGTATCTTCAAACTTTTTTGTCTGTCGTTCTTCAGTATACGGCCCCTGATTACTCCTTTTGTATCTCCAAACTCTTCTTGCATTATCCTCTTCGGCGTGCGGCCCCTGATTACTCCTTTTGTATCTTCAAACTCTTATTGTCTGTCCTTTTTCGGTGTAGCGCACCTGAGTACCCCTTGTGTATCTTCATTCTCTTTTTGTCTGTCCTTCTTCGGTGTACGGCCCCTGATTACTCCTTTTGTATCTTCAAGCTCTTCGTGTATGTCCTTCTTTGGTGTATGGTTCCTGAGTACTCCTTTTGTATCTCCGAACTCTTCTTGCATTATCTTCTTCGGTGTGTGGCCCCTGATTACTCCTTTTGTATCTTCAAACTCTTATTGTCTGTCCTTTTTCGGTGTACAACCCTTGATTACTCCATTTGTATCTTCAAGCTCTTCTCGTGTGTCCTTCTTCGGTGTACGGCCACTGATTACTCCTTTTGTATCTTCAAGTTCTGCTTGTATGTCCTTCTTCGGTGTACGGCCCCTGAGTATTCACTGTGTATCTTCAAGCTCTTCTTGTGTGTCCTTCTTCTGTGTAGGGCCCCAGATTACTCGTATTGAATAATAAAACTCTTTTTGTCTGTCCTTCTTCGGTGTACGGCCCCTGATTACTCCTTTTGTATCGTCATTCTCTTCTTGTGTGTCCTTCTTCGGTGTACGGCCCCTGATTGCTCCTTTTGTATCTTCAAACTCTTATTGTCTGTCCTTCTTTGGTGTATATCCCCTGATTACTCCTTTTGTATCTTCAAGCTCTTCTTGTCTGTTCATCTTCCGTGCAGGGCCCCATATTACTCAATTTGTATTTTCAAGCTCTTCTTGTGTGTCCTTCTTCGGTGTACGGCCCCTGATTACTCCTTTTGTATCTTAGAAGTCTTCTTGGCTGTCCATCTTCGGTGTAGAGCCTCATATTACTCTTTTTGTATAATACAACTTTCCTTGTCTGTCCTCTTTAAGTGTAGGACGCCTGATTACTCCTTTTCTATCTTCAAGCTCTTCATGTATGTCCTTTTTCGGTCTACTGCTCCTGATTACTCCTTTCGTATCTTCAAACTCTTCTTGTATGTCCTTTTCGGGGTAGCGCCCCTGAGTACCCTTGTGTATCTTCATTCTCTTTTTGTCTGTCCTTCTTTGGTGTACGGTCCCTGAGTACTCCCTTTGTATCTTCAAACTCTTTTTGTCTGTCGTTCTTCAGTGTACGGCCCCTGATTACTCCTTTTGTATCTTCAAGCTCTTCTTGTATGTTCTTCTTTGGTGTAAGGTTCCTGAGTACTCCTTTTATATCTCCAAACTCTTCTTGCATTATCCTCTTCGGTGTGCGGCCCCTGATTACTCCTTTTGTATCTTCAAACTCTTATTGTCTGTCCTTTTTCGGTGTAGCGCCCCTGAGTACTCCTTTTTATCTTCATTCTCTTTTTGTCTGTCCTTCTTCGGTGTACGGCCCCTGATTACTCCTTTTGTATCTTCAAGCTCTTCTTGTATGTCCTTCTTTGGTGTACGGTTCCTGAGTACTCCTTTTGTATCTCCAAACTCTTCTTGCATTATCTTCTTCGGTGTGCGGCCCCTGATTACTTCTTTTGTATTTTTAAACTCTTATTGTCTGCCTTTTTTCGGTGTACAACCCCTGATTACTCCTTTTGTATCTTCAAGCTTTTCTCGTGTGTCCTTCTTCGGTGTACGGTCACTGATTACTCCTTTTGTATCTTCAAGTTCTTCTTGTATGTCCTTCTTCGGTGCACGGCCCCTGAGTACTCACTGTGTATCTTCAACCTCTTCTTGTGTGTCCTTCTTCTGTGTTGGGCCCAAGATTACTCGTTTTGCATATTAAAACTCTTTTTGTCTGTCCTTCGGTGTACCGCCCCTGATTACGTCATTCTCTTTTTGTCTGTCGTTCTTCGGTGTACGGCCCCTAATTACACCTTTTGTATCTTCAAACTCCTATTGTCTGTCCTTTTTCGGTGTATAGCCCCTAATTACTCTTTTTTTATCTGCAAGCTCTTCTTGTCTGTCCATATTCGGTGTAAGGCCCCAGATTACTCCATTTGTATTTTCAAGCTCTTTGTGTGTGCCCTTCTTCGGTGTACGGCCCCTGATTACTCCATTTGTATCTTCAAACTCTTCTTGTCTGTCCATCTTCGGTGTAGGGCCCCATATTACACCTTTTGTATCTTCAAACTTGTCTTGTATGTCCTTTTTCGGTGTACCGCCCCTGATTACTACTTGTGTATCTTCAAGCTCCTCTTGTATGTCGTTTTTCGGTGTACGGCCCCTGAGTACTCCTTATGTTTCTTAAACCTCCTCTTGTATCTCCTTTTTCAGTGTACGGCCCCTGATTACTCCTTTTGTATCCTCAAACTTGTCTTGTATGTCCTTTTTCGGTGTACCGCCCCTGATTACTACTTGTGTATCTTCAAGCTCCTCTTGTATGTTGTTTTTCGGTGTACGGCCCCTGAGTACTCCTTATGTTTCTTAAACCTCCTCTTGTATGTCCTTTTTCAGTGTACGGCCCCGAATTACCCCTTTGTATCTCCAAAGTCTTCCTGTCTGTCCTTCATCAATGTACGGTCCCTGATTAATCTTTTTGTATTTTCAAGCTCTTCTCATGTGTCCTTCTTCGGTGTACGCCCCTGAGTACTCATTGTTTATCTTCAAGTTGTTCCTGTGTGTCCCTCTTCGGTGTAGGGCCCAATATTACTCTGTTTGCATATTAAAACTCTTTTTGTCTGTCTGTCTTCGGTGTACGGCCCCTGATTACTCCTGTTGTATCTTCAAGCTCTTCTTGTTTGTCCTTTTTCGGCATAGCGCCCCTGAGTACTTCTCTTGTATATAAATTCTCTTTTTGTGTGTCCTTCTTCGGTGTAGGGCCCAAGATTACTCGTTTTGCATATTAAAACTCTTTTTGTCTGTCCTTCTTCGGTGTACGGCCCCTGATTACTACTTTTCTATCGTCATTCTCTTTTTGTCTGTCGTTCTTCAATGTACGGCCCCTGATTACTCCTTTTGTATCTTCAAACTCTTTTTGTCTGTCGTTCTTCAGTGTACCGCCCCTGATTACTCAATTTGTAATTTCAAGCTCTTCTTGTGTGTCCTTCTTCGGTGGACGGCCCCTGATTACTCCTTTTGCATCCTAGAACTCTTCTTGGCTGTCCATATTACTCTTTTTGTATAATACAACTTTCCTTGTCTATCCTTTTTAAGTGTAGGACGCCTGATTACTCCTTTTCTATCTTCAAGCTCTTCATCTATGTCCTTTTTCTGTGTACTGCTCCTGATTACTCCTTTCGTATCTTCAAACTCTTCTTGTATGTCCCTTTTCGGTGTAGCGCCCCTGAGTACCCCTGTGTATCTTCATTTTGTTTTTGTCTGTCCTTCTTTGGTGTACGGTCCCTGAGTACTCTTTTTGGATCTTCAAACTCATTTTGTCTGTCGTTCTTCAGAGTACGGCCCCTGATTACTCCTTTTGTATCTTCAAGCTCTTCTTACATGTCCTTCTTCGGTGTACGGCTCTTGATTACTCCTATTGTATCTTCAAACTCTTCTTGCATTATCTTCTTCTTATACGGTCCCTGATTACTCCTTTTGTATCTTCAAACTCTTATTGTCTGTCCTTTTTCGGTGTACAGCCCGTGATTACTCCTTTTGTATCTTCAAACTCTTATTGTCTGTCCTTTTTCGGTGTACAGCCCCTAACTACTCCTTTTGTATCTTCAAGTTCTTCTTATATGTCCTTCTTCGGTGTACGCCCTTGAGTACTCACTGTGTATTTTCAAGCTCTTCTTGTGTGTCCTTCTTCTGTGTAGGGCCCAAGATTACTCGTTTTGCATATTAAAACTCTTGTTATCTGTCCTTTTTCGGTGTACGGCCCCTGATTACTCCTATTGTATCTTCAAGCTCTTTTTGCACGTCCTTCTTCGGTGTACGGCTCTTGATTACTCCTTTTGTATCTTCAAACTCTTCTTGCATTATATTCTTCGGTATACAGGCCCTGATTACTCCTTTTGTATCTTCAAACTATTATTGTCTGTCCTTTTTCGGTGTGCAGCCCCTGCTTACTCCTTTTGTATCTTCAAGCTCTTCTCGTGTGTCCTTTCATCGGTGTACGGTCACTGATTACTCCTTTTGTATCTTCAAGTTCTTCTTGTATGTTCTTCTTCGGTGTACGCCCCTGAATACTCACTGTGTATCTTCTAGCTCTTCTTGTGTGTCCTTCTTTTGTGTACGGCTCCTGATTACTCCTTTTGCATCCCATAGCTCTTCTTGGCTGTCCATCTTTGCTGTTGGGCACCATATTACTCTTTTTGTATAGCACAACTTTACTTGCCTATCCTTTTTAAGTGTAGGACGCCTGATTACTCCTTTTCTATCTTCAAGCTCTTCATGTATGTCCTTTTTCGGTGTAGCGCCCCTGAGTACCACTTGTGTATCTTCATTCTCTTTTTGTCTGTCCTTCTTCGGTGTTCGGCCCATGATTACTACTTTTGTACCTTCAAACTCTTCTTGTATGTCCTTCTTTGGTGTCCAGTCCCTGAATACTCCTTTTGTATCTTCAAGCTCTTTTTGTCCCTCGTTCTTCGGTGTACGGCCCCTGATTACTCCTTTTGGATCTTCAAACTCTTCTTGCATGTCCTTCTTCGGTGGACGGCCCCTGATCACTCCTTTTGTATCTTCAAGCTCTTCTTGTATGTCCTTTTCGGTGTAGCGCCCCTGACTACCCCGTGTGCATCTTCATTCTCTTTTTGTCTGTCCTTTTTCGGTGTACGGCCCATGATTACTACTTTTGTATTTTCAAACTCTTCTTGTATGTCCTTTTTTGGTGTACGGCCCCTGAGTACTCCTTTTGTATCTCCAAACTCTTCTTGCATTATCTTCTTCGTGTGCGGCCCCTGATTACTCATTTTGTATCTTAAAGCTCTTTTTGTCTCTCGTTCTTCGGTGTACGGCCCCTGATTACTCCTTTTGGATCTTCAAGCTCTTCTTGCATGTCCTTCTTCGGTGTACGGCCCCTGATCACTCCTTTTGTATCTTCAACCTTTTCTCGTGTGTCCTTCTTCGGTGTACGGTCACTGATTACTCCTTTTGTATCTTCAAGTTCTTCTTGTATGTCCTTCTTCGGTGCACGGCCCCTGAGTACTCACTGTGTATCTTCAAGCTCTTATTGTGTGTCCTTCTTCTGTGTAGGGACCAAGATTACTCGTTTTGCATATTAAAACTCTTTTTGTCTGTCCTTCGGTGTACCGCCCCTGATTACGTCATTCTCTTTTTGTCTGTCGTTCTTCGGTGTACGGCCCCTAATTACACCTTTTGTATCTTCAAACTCTTATTGGCTGTCCTTTTTCGGTGTATAGCCCCTAATTACTCTTTTTTTATCTGCAAGCTCTTCTTGTCTGTCCATATTCGGTGTAAGGCCCCAGATTACTCCATTTGTATTTTCAAGCTCTTTGTGTGTGCCCTTCTTCGGTGTACGGCCCCTGATTACTCCATTTGTATCTTCAAACTCTTCTTGTCTGTCCATCTTCGGTGTAGGGCCCCATATTACACCTTTTGTATCTTCAAACTTGTCTTGTATGTCCTTCTTCGGTGTACCGCCCCTGATTACTACTTGTGTATCTTCAACCTCCTCTTGTATGTCGTTTTTCGGTGTACGGCCCCTGAGTACTCCTTATGTTTCTTCAACCTCCTCTTGTATGTCCTTTTTCAGTGTACGGCCCCTGATTACTCCTTTTGTATCCTCAAACTATTATTGTGTGTCCATCTTCGGTGTACGGCCCCGAATTACCCCTTTGCATCTTCAAAGTCTTCCTGTCTGTCCTTCATCGATGTACGGTTCCTGATTAATCTTTTTGTATTTTCAAGCTCTTCTCATGTGTCCTTCTTCGGTGTACGCCCCTGAGTACTCATTGTTTATCTTCAAGTTCTTCCTGTGTGTCCGTCTTCGGTGTAGGGCCCAATATTACTCTGTTTGCATATTAAAACTCTTTTTGTCTGTCTGTCTTCGGTGTACGGCCCCTGATTACTCCTGTTGTATCTTCAAGCTCTTCTTGTTTGTCCTTCTTCGGCATAGCGCCCCTGAGTACTTCTCTTGTATATAAATTCTCTTTTTGTGTGTCCTTCTTCGGTGTAGGGCCCAAGATTACTCGTTTTGCATATTAAAACTCTTTTTGTCTGTCCTTCTTCGGTGTACGGCCCCTGATTACTCCTTTTCTATCGTCATTCTCTGTTTGTCTGTCGTTCTTCAATGTACGGCCCCTGATTACTCAATTTGTAATTTCAAGCTCTTCTTGTGTGTCCTTCTTCGGTGGACGGCCCCTGATTACTCCTTTTGCATCTTAGAACTCTTCTTGGCTGTCCATATTACTCTTTTTGTATAATACAACTTTCCTTGTCTATCCTTTTTAAGTGTAGGACGCCTGATTACTCCTTTTCTATCTTCAAGCTCTTCATCTATGTCCTTTTTCTGTGTACTGCTCCTGATTACTCCTTTCGTATCTTCAAACTCGTCTTGTATGTCCCTTTTCGGTGTAGCGCCCCTGAGTACCCCTGTGTATCTTCATTCTGTTTTTGTCTGTCCTTCTTTGGTGTACGGTCCCTGAGTACTCTTTTTGGATCTTCAAACTCATTTTGTCTGTCGTTCTTCAGAGTACGGCCCCTGATTACTCCTTTTGTATCTTCAAGCTCTTCTTACATGTCCTTCTTCGGTGTACGGCTCTTGATTACTCCTATTGTATCTTCAAACTCTTCTTGCATTATCTTCTTCTTATACGGCCCCTGATTACTCCTTTTGTATCTTCAAACTCTTATTGTCTGTCCTTTTTCGGTGTACAGCCCCTGATTACTCCTTTTGTATCTTCAAACTCTTATTGTCTGTCCTTTTTCGGTGTACAGCCCCTAACTACTCCTTTTTTTATCTTCAAGCTCTTCTTGTCTGTCCATATTCGGTGTAAGGCCCAAAATTACTCGATTTGTATTATGAAGCTCTTCTTGTGTGTCCTTCTTCGGTGTACGGCCCCTGATTACTCCTTTTGTATCTTCAAACTTTTATTGTCTGTCCTTCTTCGGTGTACGGCCCCTGATTACTCCTTTTGTATCTTCAAACTTTTATTGTCTGTCCTTCTTCGGTGTACCGCCCCTGATTACTCCTTGTGTATCTTCAAGCTCCTCTTGTATGTCGTTTTTCGGTGTACGGCCCCTCTATACTCCTTATGTTTCTTCAAGCTCCTCTTGTGTGTCCTTTTTCCGTGTACGGCCCCTGATTACTCCTTTTGTATCTTCAAACTCTTTTTGCACGTCATTCTTCGGTGTTCGGCTCTTGATTACTCCTCTTGTATCTTCAAACTCTTCTTGCATTATATTCTTCGGTGTGCGGCCCCTGATTACTCCTTTTGTATCTTCAAACTCTTATTGTCTGTCCTTTTTCGCTGTGTAGCCCCTGATTACTCCTTTTGTATCTTCAAGCTCTTCTCGTGTGTCCTTCTTCGGTGTACGGTCACTGATTACTCCTTTTGTATCTTCAAGTTCTTCTTGTATGGTCTTCTTCGGTGTACGCCCCTGAATACTCACTATGTATCTTCAAACTCTTTTTGTCGGTCGTTCTTCAGTGTACGGCCCCTGATTACTCCTTTTGTATCTTCAAGCTCTTCTTGTATGTCCTTATTTGGTGTACGGTTCCTGAGTACTCCTTTTGTATCTCCAAACTCTTCTTGCATTATCCTCTTCAGTGTGCGGCCCCTGATTACTTCTTTTGTATCTTCAAACTCTTATTGTCTGTCCTTTTTCGGTGTAGCGCCCCTGAGTACCCCTTTTGTATCTTCATTCTCTTTTTGTCTGTCCTTCTTCGGTGTACGGCCCCTGATTACTCCTTTTGTATCTCCAAACTCTTCTTGCATTATCCTCTTCAGTGTGCGGCCCCTGATTACTCCTTTTGTATCTTCAAACTCTTATTGTCTGTCCTTTTTCGGTGTACAGCCTTTGATTACTCCTTTTGTATCTTCAAGCTCTTCTCGTGTGTCCTTTTTCGGTGTACCGCCCCTGATTACTCCTTTTGTATCTTCAAGCTCTTCTTGTCTGTCCATCTTCCGTGCAGGGCCCCATATTACTCAATTTGTAATTTCAAGCTCTTCTTGTGTGTCCTTCTTCGGTGTACGGCCCCTGATTACTCCTTTTGTATCTTAGAACTCTTCTTGGCTGTCCATATTACTCTTTTTGTATAATACAACTTTCCTTGTCTATCCTTTTTAAGGGTAGGACGCCTGATTACTCCTTTTCTATCTTCAAGCTCTACATGTATGTCCTTTTTCGGTGTACTGCTCCTGATTACTCCTTTCGTATCTTCAAACTCTTCTTGTATGTCCCTTTTCGGTGTAGCGCCCCTGAGTACCCCTGTGTATCTTCATTCTATTTTTGTCTGTCCTTCTTTGGTGTACGGTCCCTGAGTACTCTTTTTGTTTCTTCAAACTCTTTTTGTCTGTCGTTCTTCAGAGTACGGCCCCTGATTACTCCTTTTGTATCTTCAAGCTCTTCTTGCATGTCCTTCTTCGGTGTACGGCTCTTGATTACTCCTTTTGTATCTTCAAACTCTTCTTGCATTATCTTCTTCGGTGTACGGCCCCTGATTACTCCTTTTGTATCTTCAAACTCTTATTGTCTGTCCTTTTTCGGTGTACAGCCACTGATTACTCCTTTTGTATCTGCAAGCTCTTCTCGTCGTTTGTCCTTCTTCGGTGTACGGCCACTGATTACTCCTTTTGTATTTTCAAGCTCTTATTGTGTGTCCTTCTTCGGTGTGCGGCCCCTGATTACCCCTTTTGTATCTTATAGCTCTTCTTGGCTGTCCATCTTCGGTGTTGGGCCCCATATTACTCTTTTTGTATAGCACAACTTTACTTGCCTATCCTTTTTAAGTGTAGGACGCCTGATTACTCCGTTTCTATCTTCAAGCTCTTCATGTATGTCCTTTTTCGGCGTAGCGCCCCTGAGTACCACTTGTGTATCTTCATTCTCTTTTTGTCTGTCCTTCTTCGGTGTTCGGCCCCTGATTACTACTTTTGTACCTTCAAACTCCTCTTGTATGTCCTTCTTTGGTGTACAGTTCCTGAGTACTCCTTTTGTATCTTCAAGCTCTTTTTGTCTCTCGTTCTTCGGTGTACGGCCCCTGATTACTCCTTTTGGATCTTCAAACTCTTCTTGCATGTCCTTCTTCGGTGTACGGCCCCTGATTACTCCTTTTGGATCTTCAAACTCTTCTTGCATGTCCTTCTTCGGTGTTCGGCCCATGATTACTACTTTTGTACCTTCAAACTCCTCTTGTATGTCCTTCTTTGGTGTACAGTTCCTGAGTACTCCTTTTGTATCTTCAAGCTCTTTTTGTCTCTCGTTCTTCGGTGTAGCGCCCCTGATTACTCCTTTTGGATCTTCAAACTCTTCTTGCATGTCCTTCTTCGGTGGACGGCCCCTGATCACTCCTTTTGTATCTTCAAGCTCTTCTTGTATGTCCTTTTCGGTGTAGCGCCCCTGACTACCCCGTGTGCATCTTCATTCTCTTTTTGTCTGTCCTTTTTCGGTGTACGGCCCATGATTACTACTTTTGTATTTTCAAACTCTTCTTGTATGTCCTTTTTTGGTGTACGGCCCCTGAGTACTCCTTTTGTATCTCCAAACTCTTCTTGCATTATCTTCTTCGTGTGCGGCCCCTGATTACTCATTTTGTATCTTAAAGCTCTTTTTGTCTCTCGTTCTTCGGTGTACGGCCCCTGATTACTCCTTTTGGATCTTCAAGCTCTTCTTGCATGTCCTTCTTCGGTGTACGGCCCCTGGTCACTCCTTTTGTATCTTCAACCTTTTCTCGTGTGTCCTTCTTCGGTGTACGGTCACTGATTACTCCTTTTGTATCTTCAAGTTCTTCTTGTATGTCCTTCTTCGGTGCACGGCCCCTGAGTACTCACTGTGTATCTTCAAGCTCTTATTGTGTGTCCTTCTTCTGTGTAGGGCCCAAGATTACTCGTTTTGCATATTAAAACTCTTTTTGTCTGTCCTTCGGTGTACCGCCCCTGATTACGTCATTCTCTTTTTGTCTGTCGTTCTTCGGTGTACGGCCCCTAATTACACCTTTTGTATCTTCAAACTCTTATTGGCTGTCCTTTTTCGGTGTATAGCCCCTAATTACTCTTTTTTTTATCTGCAAGCTCTTCTTGTCTGTCCATATTCGGTGTAAGGCCCCATATTACTCCATTTGTATTTTCAAGCTCTTTGTGTGTGCCCTTCTTCGGTGTACGGCCCCTGATTACTCCATTTGTATCTTCAAACTCTTCTTGTCTGTCCATCTTCGGTGTAGGGCCCCATATTACACCTTTTGTATCTTCAAACTTGTCTTGTATGTCCTTCTTCGGTGTACCGCCCCTGATTACTACTTGTGTATCTTCAACCTCCTCTTGTATGTCCTTTTTCAGTGTACGGCCCCTGATTACTCCTTTTGTATCCTCAAACTATTATTGTGTGTCCATCTTCGGTGTACGGCCCCGAATTACCCCTTTGCATCTTCAAAGTCTTCCTGTCTGTCCTTCATCGATGTACGGTCCCTGATTAATCTTTTTGTATTTTCAAGCTCTTCTCATGTGTCCTTCTTCGGTGTACGCCCCTGAGTACTCATTGTTTATCTTCAAGTTCTTCCTGTGTGTCCGTCTTCGGTGTAGGGCCCAATATTACTCTGTTTGCATATTAAAACTCTTTTTGTCTGTCTGTCTTCGGTGTACGGCCCCTGATTACTCCTGTTGTATCTTCAAGCTCTTCTTGTTTGTCCTTCTTCGGCATAGCGCCCCTGAGTACTTCTCTTGTATATAAATTCTCTTTTTGTGTGTCCTTCTTCGGTGTAGGGCCCAAGATTACTCGTTTTGCATATTAAAACTCTTTTTGTCTGTCCTTCTTCGGTGTACGGCCCCTGATTACTCCTTTTCTATCGTCATTCTCTGTTTGTCTGTCGTTCTTCAATGTACGGCCCCTGATTACTCAATTTGTAATTTCAAGCTCTTCTTGTGTGTCCTTCTTCGGTGGACGGCCCCTGATTACTCCTTTTGCATCTTAGAACTCTTCTTGGCTGTCCATATTACTCTTTTTGTATAATACAACTTTCCTTGTCTATCCTTTTTAAGTGTAGGACGCCTGATTACTCCTTTTCTATCTTCAAGCTCTTCATCTATGTCCTTTTTCTGTGTACTGCTCCTGATTACTCCTTTCGTATCTTCAAACTCGTCTTGTATGTCCCTTTTCGGTGTAGCGCCCCTGAGTACCCCTGTGTATCTTCATTCTGTTTTTGTCTGTCCTTCTTTGGTGTACGGTCCCTGAGTACTCTTTTTGGATCTTCAAACTCATTTTGTCTGTCGTTCTTCAGAGTACGGCCCCTGATTACTCCTTTTGTATCTTCAAGTTCTTCTTACATGTCCTTCTTCGGTGTACGGCTCTTGATTACTCCTATTGTATCTTCAAACTCTTCTTGCATTATCTTCTTCTTATACGGCCCCTGATTACTCCTTTTGTATCTTCAAACTCTTATTGTCTGTCCTTTTTCGGTGTACAGCCCCTGATTACTCCTTTTGTATCTTCAAACTCTTATTGTCTGTCCTTTTTCGGTGTACAGCCCCTAACTACTCCTTTTTTTATCTTCAAGCTCTTCTTGTCTGTCCATATTCGGTGTAAGGCCCAAAATTACTCGATTTGTATTATGAAGCTCTTCTTGTGTGTCCTTCTTCGGTGTACAGCCCCTGATTACTCCTTTTGTATCTTCAAACTTTTATTGTCTGTCCTTCTTCGGTGTACGGCCCCTGATTACTCCTTTTGTATCTTCAAACTTGTATTGTCTGTCCTTCTTCGGTGTACCGCCCCTGATTACTCCTTGTGTATCTTCAAGCTCCTCTTGTATGTCGTTTTTCGGTGTACGGCCCCTCTATACTCCTTATGTTTCTCCAAGCTCCTTTTGTGTGTCCTTTTTCCGTGTACGGCCCCTGATTACTCCTTTTGTATCTTCAAACTCTTTTTGCACGTCATTCTTCGGTGTTCGGCTCTTGATTACTCCTCTTGTATCTTCAAACTCTTCTTGCATTATATTCTTCGGTGTGCGGCCCCTGATTACTCCTTTTGTATCTTCAAACTCTTATTGTCTGTCCTTTTTCGCTGTGTAGCTCCTGATTACTCCTTTTGTATCTTCAAGCTCTTCTCGTGTGTCCTTCTTCGGTGTACGGTCACTGATTACTCCTTTTGTATCTTCAAGTTCTTCTTGTATGGTCTTCTTCGGTGTACGCCCCTGAATACTCACTATGTATCTTCAAACTCTTTTTGTCGGTCGTTCTTCAGTGTACGGCCCCTGATTACTCCTTTTGTATCTTCAAGCTCTTCTTGTATGTCCTTATTTGGTGTACGGTTCCTGAGTACTCCTTTTGTATCTCCAAACTCTTCTTGCATTATCCTCTTCAGTGTGCGGCCCCTGATTACTTCTTTTGTATCTTCAAACTCTTATTGTCTGTCCTTTTTCGGTGTAGCGCCCCTGAGTACCCCTTTTGTATCTTCATTCTCTTTTTGTCTGTCCTTCTTCGGTGTACGGCCCCTGATTACTCCTTTTGTATCTCCAAACTCTTCTTGCATTATCCTCTTCAGTGTGCGGCCCCTGATTACTCCTTTTGTATCTTCAAACTCTTATTGTCTGTCCTTTTTCGGTGTACAGCCTTTGATTACTCCTTTTGTATCTTCAAGCTCTTCTCGTGTGTCCTTTTTCGGTGTACCGCCCCTGATTACTCCTTTTGTATCTTCAAGCTCTTCTTGTCTGTCCATCTTCCGTGCAGGGCCCCATATTACTCAATTTGTAATTTCAAGCTCTTCTTGTGTGTCCTTCTTCGGTGTACGGCCCCTGATTACTCCTTTTGTATCTTAGAACTCTTCTTGGCTGTCCATATTACTCTTTTTGTATAATACAACTTTCCTTGTCTATCCTTTTTAAGGGTAGGACGCCTGATTACTCCTTTTCTATCTTCAAGCTCTACATGTATGTCCTTTTTCGGTGTACTGCTCCTGATTACTCCTTTCGTATCTTCAAACTCTTCTTGTATGTCCCTTTTCGGTGTAGCGCCCCTGAGTACCCCTGTGTATCTTCATTCTATTTTTGTCTGTCCTTCTTTGGTGTACGGTCCCTGAGTACTCTTTTTGTATCTTCAAACTCTTTTTGTCTGTCGTTCTTCAGAGTACGGCCCTTGATTACTCCTTTTGTATCTTCAAGCTCTTCTTGCATGTCCTTCTTCGGTGTACGGCTCTTGATTACTCCTTTTGTATCTTCAAACTCTTCTTGCATTATCTTCTTCGGTGTACGGCCCCTGATTACTCCTTTTGTATCTTCAAACTCTTATTGTCTGTCCTTTTTCGGTGTACAGCCCCTGATTACTCCTTTTGTATCTGCAAGCTCTTCTCGTCGTTTGTCCTTCTTCGGTGTACGGCCACTGATTACTCCTTTTGTATTTTCAAGCTCTTATTGTGTGTCCTTCTTCGGTGTGCGGCCCCTGATTACCCCTTTTGTATCTTATAGCTCTTCTTGGCTGTCCATCTTCGGTGTTGGGCCCCATATTACTCTTTTTGTATAGCACAACTTTACTTGCCTATCCTTTTTAAGTGTAGGACGCCTGATTACTCCGTTTCTATCTTCAAGCTCTTCATGTATGTCCTTTTTCGGCGTAGCGCCCCTGAGTACCACTTGTGTATCTTCATTCTCTTTTTGTCTGTCCTTCTTCGGTGTTCGGCCCATGATTACTACTTTTGTATCTTCAAACTCCTCTTGTATGTCCTTCTTTGGTGTACAGTTTCTGAGTACTCCTTTTGTATCTTCAAGCTCTTTTTGTCTCTCGTTCTTCGGTGTACGGCCCCTGATTACTCCTTTTGGATCTTCAAACTCTTCTTGCATGTCCTTCTTCGGTGTACGGCCCCTGATCACTCCTTTTGTATCTTTAAGCTCTTCTTGTATGTCCTTTTCGGTGTAGCGCCCCTGACTGCCCCGTGTGCATCTTCATTCACTTTTTGTCTGTCCTTTTTCGGTGTACGGCCCCTGATTACTACTTTTGTATCTTCAAATTCTTCTTGTATGTCCTTCTTTGGTGTACGGCCCCTGAGTACTCCTTTTGTATCTCCAAACTCTTCTTGCATTATCTTCTTCGGTGTGCGGCCCCTGATTACTCCTTTTGTATATTCAAACTCTTATTGTCTGTCCTCTTTCGGTGTACAGCCCCTGATTACTCCTTTTGTATCTTCAAGCTCTTCTCGTGTGTCCATCTTCGGTGTACGGCCACTGTTTACTCCTTTTGTATCTTCAAGTTCTTCTTATATGTCCTTCTTCGGTGTACGCCCTTGAGTACTCACTGTGTATTTTCAAGCTCTTCTTGTGTGTCCTTCTTCTGTGTAGGGCCCAAGATTACTCGTTTTGAATATTAAAACTCTTGTTGTCTGTCCTTTTTCGGTGTACGGCCCCTGATTACTCCTTTTGCATCTTCAAGCTCTTCTTGTGTGTCCTTTTTCGGTGTAGGGCCCAGGATTACTCGTTTTGCATATTAAAACTCTTTTTGTCTGTCCTTCTTCGGTGTACGGCCACTGATTACTCCTTTTGGATCTTCAAGCTCTTCTTGCATGTCCTTCTTCGGTGTACGGCCCCTGATCACTCCTTTTGTATCTTCAAGCTCTTCTTGTATGTCCTTTTCGGTGTAGCGCCCCTGACTACCCCGTGTGCATCTTCATTCTCTTTTTGTCTGTCCTTTTTCGGTGTACGGCCCCTGATTACTACTTTTGTATCTTCAAATTCTTCTTGTATGTCCTTCTTTGGTGTACGGCCCCTGAGTACTCCTTTTGTATCTCCAAACTCTTCTTGCATTATCTTCTTCGGTGTGCGGCCCCTGATTACTCCTTTTGTATCTTCAAACTCTTATTGTCTGTCCTCTTTCGGTGTACTGCCCCTGATTACTCCTTTTGTATCTTCAAGCTCTTCTCGTGTGCCCATCTTCGGTATACGGCCACTGATTACTCCTTTTGTATCTTCAAGTTCTTCTTGTATGTCCTTCTTCGGTGTTCGGACCATGATTACTACTTTTGTACCTTCAAACTCTTCTGGTATGTCCTTCTTTGGTGTACAGTTCCTGAGTACTCCTTTTGTATCTTCAAGCTCTTCTTGTGTGTCCTTTTTCGGTGTAGGGCCCAGGATTACTCGTTTTGCATATTAAAACACTTTTTGTCTGTCCTTATTCGGTGTACGGCCACTGATTACTCCTTTTGTATCGTCATTCTCTTTTTGTCTGTCGTTATTCGGTGTACGGCCCCTGATTACTCCTATTGTATCTTCAAGCTCTTTTTGCACGTCCTTTTTCGGTGTACGGCTCTTGATTACTCCTTTTGTATCTTCAAACTCTTCTTGCATTATATTCTTCGGTATACAGCCCCTGATTACTCCTTTTGTATCTTCAAACTATTATTGTCTGTCCTTTTTCGGTGTGCAGCCCCTGCTTACTCCTTTTGGATCTTCATGCTCTTCTCGTGTGTCCTTTTATCGGTGTACGGTCACTGATTACTCCTTTTGTATCTTCAAGTTCTTCTTGTATGTTCTTCTTCGGTGTACGCCCCTGAATACTCACTGTGTATCTTCTAGCTCTTCTTGTGTGTCCTTCTTTTGTGTACGGCTCCTGATTACTCCTTTTGTATCTCATAGCTCTTCTTGGCTGTCCATCTTTGCTGTTGGGCACCATATTACTCTTTTTGCATAGCACAACTTTACTTGCCTATCCTTTTTAAGTGTAGGACGCCTGATTACTCCTTTTCTATCTTCAAGCTCTTCATGTATGTCCTTTTTCGGTGTAGCGCCCCTGAGTACCACTTGTGTATCTTCATTCTCTTTTTGTCTGTCCTTCTTCGGTGTTCGGCCCATGATTACTACTTTTGTACCTTCAAACTCTTCTTGTATGTCCTTCTTTGGTGCCCAGTCCCTGAATACTCCTTTTGTATCTTCAAGCTCTTTTTGTCTCTCGTTCTTCGGTGTACGGCCCCTGATTACTCCTTTTGGATCTTCAAACTCTTCTTGCATGTCCTTCTTCGCTGTACGTCCCCTGATCACTCCCGTTGTATCTTCAAGCTCTTCTTGTATGTCCTTTTCGGTGTAGCGCCCCTGACTACCCCGTGTGCATCTTCATTCTCTTTTTGTCTGTCCTTTTTCGGTGTACGGCCCATGATTACTACTTTTGTATCTTCAAACTCTTCTTGTATGTCCTTCTTTGGTGTACGGCCCCTGAGTACTCCTTTTGTATCTCATCTCCAAACTCTTCTTGCATTATCTTCTTCGTGTGCGGCCCCTGATTACTCCTTTTGTATCTTAAAGCTCTTTTTGTCTCTCGTTCTTCGGTGTACGGCCCCTGATTACTCCTTTTGGATCTTCAAGCTCTTCTTGCATGTCCTTCTTCGGTGTACGGCCCCTGATCACTCCTTTTGTATCTTCAAGCTCTTCTTGTATGTCCTTTTCGGTGTAGCGCCCCTGACTGCCCCGTGTGCATCTTCATTCACTTTTTGTCTGTCCTTTTTCGGTGTACGGCCCCTGATTACTACTTTTGTATCTTCAAATTCTTCTTGTATGTCCTTCTTTGGTGTACGGCCCCTGAGTACTCCTTTTGTATCTCCAAACTCTTCTTGCATTATCTTCTTCGGTGTGCGGCCCCTGATTACTCCTTTTGTATATTCAAACTCTTATTGTCTGTCCTCTTTCGGTGTACAGCCCCTGATTACTCCTTTTGTATCTTCAAGCTCTTCTCGTGTGTCCATCTTCGGTGTACGGCCACTGATTACTCCTTTTGTATCTTCAAGTTCTTCTTATATGTCCTTCTTCGGTGTACGCCCTTGAGTACTCACTGTGTATTTTCAAGCTCTTCTTGTGTGTCCTTCTTCTGTGTAGGGCCCAAGATTACTCGTTTTGCATATTAAAACTCTTGTTGTCTGTCCTTTTACGGTATACGGCCCCTGATTACTCCTTTTGCATCTTCAAGCTCTTCTTGTGTGTCCTTTTTCGGTGTAGGGCCCAGGATTACTCGTTTTGCATATTAAAACTCTTTTTGTCTGTCCTTCTTCGGTGTACGGCCACTGATTACTCCTTTTGGATCTTCAAGCTCTTCTTGCATGTCCTTCTTCGGTGTACGGCCCCTGATCACTCCTTTTGTATCTTCAAGCTCTTCTTGTATGTCCTTTTCGGTGTAGCGCCCCTGACTACCCCGTGTGCATCTTCATTCTCTTTTTGTCTGTCCTTTTTCGGTGTACGGCCCCTGATTACTACTTTTGTATCTTCAAATTCTTCTTGTATGTCCTTCTTTGGTGTACGGCCCCTGAGTACTCCTTTTGTATCTCCAAACTCTTCTTGCATTATCTTCTTCGGTGTGCGGCCCCTGATTACTCCTTTTGTATCTTCAAACTCTTATTGTCTGTCCTCTTTCGGTGTACTGCCCCTGATTACTCCTTTTGTATCTTCAAGCTCTTCTCGTGTGCCCATCTTCGGTATACGGCCACTGATTACTCCTTTTGTATCTTCAAGTTCTTCTTGTATGTCCTTCTTCGGTGTTCGGACCATGATTACTACTTTTGTACCTTCAAACTCTTCTTGTATGTCCTTCTTTGGTGTACAGTTCCTGAGTACTCCTTTTGTATCTTCAAGCTCTTCTTGTGTGTCCTTTTTCGGTGTAGGGCCCAGGATTACTCGTTTTGCATATTAAAACACTTTTTGTCTGTCCTTATTCGGTGTACGGCCACTGATTACTCCTTTTGTATCGTCATTCTCTTTTTGTCTGTCGTTATTCGGTGTACGGCCCCTGATTACTCCTATTGTATCTTCAAGCTCTTTTTGCACGTCCTTCTTCGGTGTACGGCTCTTGATTACTCCTTTTGTATCTTCAAACTCTTCTTGCATTATATTCTTCGGTATACAGCCCCTGATTACTCCTTTTGTATCTTCAAACTATTATTGTCTGTCCTTTTTCGGTGTGCAGCCCCTGCTTACTCCTTTTGGATCTTCAAGCTCTTCTCGTGTGTCCTTTCATCGGTGTACGGTCACTGATTACTCCTTTTGTATCTTCAAGTTCTTCTTGTATGTTCTTCTTCGGTGTACGCCCCTGAATACTCACTGTGTATCTTCTAGCTCTTCTTGTGTGTCCTTCTTTTGTGTACGGCTCCTGATTACTCCTTTTGTATCTCATAGCTCTTCTTGGCTGTCCATCTTTGCTGTTGGGCACCATATTACTCTTTTTGCATAGCACAACTTTACTTGCCTATCCTTTTTAAGTGTAGGACGCCTGATTACTCCTTTTCTATCTTCAAGCTCTTCATGTATGTCCTTTTTCGGTGTAGCGCCCCTGAGTACCACTTGTGTATCTTCATTCTCTTTTTGTCTGTCCTTCTTCGGTGTTCGGCCCATGATTACTACTTTTGTACCTTCAAACTCTTCTTGTATGTCCTTCTTTGGTGTCCAGTCCCTGAATACTCCTTTTGTATCTTCAAGCTCTTTTTGTCTCTCGTTCTTCGGTGTACGGCCCCTGATTACTCCTTTTGGATCTTCAAACTCTTCTTGCATGTCCTTCTTCGATGTACGGCCCCTGATCACTCCTTTTGTATCTTCAAGCTCTTCTTGTATGTCCTTTTCGGTGTAGCGCCCCTGACTACCCCGTGTGCATCTTCATTCTCTTTTTGTCTGTCCTTTTTCGGTGTACGGCCCATGATTACTACTTTTGTATCTTCAAACTCTTCTTGTATGTCCTTCTTTGGTGTACGGCCCCTGAGTACTCCTTTTGTATCTCCAAACTCTTCTTGAATTATCTTCTTCGTGTGCGGCCCCTGATTACTCTTTTTGTATCTTAAAGCTCTTTTTGTCTCTCGTTCTTCGGTGTACGGCCCCTGATTACTCCTTTTGGATCTTCAAGCTCTTCTTGCATGTCCTTCTTCGGTGTACGGCCCCTGATCACTCCTTTTGTATCTTCAAGCTCTTCTTGTATGTCCTTTTCGGTGTAGCGCCCCTGACTACCCCGTGTGCATCTTCATTCTCTTTTTGTCTGTCCTTTTTCGGTGTACGTCCCCTGATTACTACTTTTGTATCTTCAAATTCTTCTTGTATGTCCTTCTTTGGTGTACGGCCCCTGAGTACTCCTTTTGTATCTCCAAACTCTTCTTGCATTATCTTCTTCGGTGTGCGGCCCCTGATTACTCCTTTTGTATCTTCAAACTTTTATTGTCTGTCCTCTTTCGGTGTACTGCCCCTGATTACTCCTTTTGTATCTTCAAGCTCTTCTCGTGTGTCCATCTTCGGTGTACGGCCACTGATTACTCCTTTTGTATCTTCAAGTTCTTCTTGTATGTCCTTCTTCGGTGTTCGGACCATGATTACTACTTTTGTACCTTCAAGCTCTTCTTGTATGTCCTTCTTTGGTGTACAGTTCCTGAGTACTCCTTTTGTATCTTCAAGCTCTTCTTGTGTGTCCTTTTTCGGTGTAGGGCCCAGGATTACTCGTTTTGCATATTAAAACACTTTTTGTCTGTCCTTATTCGGTGTACGGCCACTGATTACTCCTTTTGTATCGTCATTCTCTTTTTGTCTGTCGTTATTCGGTGTACGGCCCCTGATTACTCCTATTGTATCTTCAAGCTCTTTTTGCACGTCCTTCTTCGGTGTACGGCTCTTGATTACTCCTTTTGTATCTTCAAACTCTTCTTGCATTATATTCTTCGGTATACAGCCCCTGATTACTCCTTTTGTATCTTCAAACTATTATTGTCTGTCCTTTTTCGGTGTGCAGCCCCTGCTTACTCCTTTTGGATCTTCAAGCTCTTCTCGTGTGTCCTTTCATCGGTGTACGGTCACTGATTACTCCTTTTGTATCTTCAAGTTCTTCTTGTATGTTCTTCTTCGGTGTACGCCCCTGAATACTCACTGTGTATCTTCTAGCTCTTCTTGTGTGTCCTTCTTTTGTGTACGGCTCCTGATTACTCCTTTTGTATCTCATAGCTCTTCTTGGCTGTCCATCTTTGCTGTTGGGCACCATATTACTCTTTTTGCATAGCACAACTTTACTTGCCTATCCTTTTTAAGTGTAGGACGCCTGATTACTCCTTTTCTATCTTCAAGCTCTTCATGTATGTCCTTTTTCGGTGTAGCGCCCCTGAGTACCACTTGTGTATCTTCATTCTCTTTTTGTCTGTCCTTCTTCGGTGTTCGGCCCATGATTACTACTTTTGTACCTTCAAACTCTTCTTGTATGTCCTTCTTTGGTGCCCAGTCCCTGAATACTCCTTTTGTATCTTCAAGCTCTTTTTGTCTCTCGTTCTTCGGTGTACGGCCCCTGATTACTCCTTTTGGATCTTCAAACTCTTCTTGCATGTCCTTCTTCGCTGTACGTCCCCTGATCACTCCCGTTGTATCTTCAAGCTCTTCTTGTATGTCCTTTTCGGTGTAGCGCCCTTGACTACCCCGTGTGCATCTTCATTCTCTTTTTGTCTGTCCTTTTTCGGTGTACGGCCCATGATTACTACTTTTGTATCTTCAAACTCTTCTTGTATGTCCTTCTTTGGGGTACGGCCCCTGAGTACTCCTTTTGTATCTCCAAACTCTTCTTGCATTATCTTCTTCGTGTGCGGCCCCTGATTACTCCTTTTGTATCTTAAAGCTCTTTTTGTCTCTCGTTCTTCGGTGTACGGCCCCTGATTACTCCTTTTGGATCTTCAAGCTCTTCTTGTATGTCCTTCTTCGGTGTACGGCCCCTGATCACTCCTTTTGTATCTTCAAGCTCTTCTTGTATGTCCTTTTCGGTGTAGCGCCCCTGACTGCCCCGTGTGCATCTTCATTCACTTTTTGTCTGTCCTTTTTCGGTGTACGGCCCCTGATTACTACTTTTGTATCTTCAAATTCTTCTTGTATGTCCTTCTTTGGTGTACGGCCCCTGAGTACTCCTTTTGTATCTTCAAACTCTTCTTGCATTATCTTCTTCGGTGTGCGGCCCCTGATTACTCCTTTTGTATATTCAAACTCTTATTGTCTGTCCTCTTTCGGTGTACAGCCCCTGATTACTCCTTTTGTATCTTCAAGCTCTTCTCGTGTGTCCATCTTCGGTGTACGGCCACTGATTACTCCTTTTGTATCTTCAAGTTCTTCTTATATGTCCTTCTTCGGTGTACGCCCTTGAGTACTCACTGTGTATTTTCAAGCTCTTCTTGTGTGTCCTTCTTCTGTGTAGGGCCCAAGATTACTCGTTTTGCATATTAAAACTCTTGTTGTCTGTCCTTTTACGGTGTACGGCCCCTGATTACTCCTTTTGCATCTTCAAGCTCTTCTTGTGTGTCCTTTTTCGGTGTAGGGCCCAGGATTACTCGTTTTGCATATTAAAACTCTTTTTGTCTGTCCTTCTTCGGTGTACGGCCACTGATTACTCCTTTTGGATCTTCAAGCTCTTCTTGCATGTCCTTCTTCGGTGTACGGCCCCTGATCACTCCTTTTGTATCTTCAAGCTCTTCTTGTATGTCCTTTTCGGTGTAGCGCCCCTGACTGCCCCGTGTGCATCTTCATTCTCTTTTTGTCTGTCCTTTTTCGGTGTACGGCCCCTGATTACTACTTTTGTATCTTCAAATTCTTCTTGTATGTCCTTCTTTGGTGTACGGCCCCTGAGTACTCCTTTTGTATCTCCAAACTCTTCTTGCATTATCTTCTTCGGTGTGCGGCCCCTGATTACTCCTTTTGTATCTTCAAACTCTTATTGTCTGTCCTCTTTCGGTGTACTGCCCCTGATTACTCCTTTTGTATCTTCAAGCTCTTCTCGTGTGCCCATCTTCGGTATACGGCCACTGATTACTCCTTTTGTATCTTCAAGTTCTTCTTGTATGTCCTTCTTCGGTGTTCGGACCATGATTACTACTTTTGTACCTTCAAACTCTTCTTGTATGTCCTTCTTTGGTGTACAGTTCCTGAGTACTCCTTTTGTATCTTCAAGCTCTTCTTGTGTGTCCTTTTTCGGTGTAGGGCCCAGGATTACTCGTTTTGCATATTAAAACACTTTTTGTCTGTCCTTATTCGGTGTACGGCCACTGATTACTCCTTTTGTATCGTCATTCTCTTTTTGTCTGTCGTTATTCGGTGTACGGCCCCTGATTACTCCTATTGTATCTTCAAGCTCTTTTTGCACGTCCTTCTTCGGTGTACGGCTCTTGATTACTCCTTTTGTATCTTCAAACTCTTCTTGCATTATATTCTTCGGTATACAGCCCCTGATTACTCCTTTTGTATCTTCAAACTATTATTGTCTGTCCTTTTTCGGTGTGCAGCCCCTGCTTACTCCTTTTGGATCTTCAAGCTCTTCTCGTGTGTCCTTTCATCGGTGTACGGTCACTGATTACTCCTTTTGTATCTTCAAGTTCTTCTTGTATGTTCTTCTTCGGTGTACGCCCCTGAATACTCACTGTGTATCTTCTAGCTCTTCTTGTGTGTCCTTCTTTTGTGTACGGCTCCTGATTACTCCTTTTGTATCTCATAGCTCTTCTTGGCTGTCCATCTTTGCTGTTGGGCACCATATTACTCTTTTTGCATAGCACAACTTTACTTGCCTATCCTTTTTAAGTGTAGGACGCCTGATTACTCCTTTTCTATCTTCAAGCTCTTCATGTATGTCCTTTTTCGGTGTAGCGCCCCTGAGTACCACTTGTGTATCTTCATTCTCTTTTTGTCTGTCCTTCTTCGGTGTTCGGCCCATGATTACTACTTTTGTACCTTCAAACTCTTCTTGTATGTCCTTCTTTGGTGTCCAGTCCCTGAATACTCCTTTTGTATCTTCAAGCTCTTTTTGTCTCTCGTTCTTCGGAGTACGGCCTCTGATTACTCCTTTTGGATCTTCAAACTCTTCTTGCATGTCCTTCTTCGGTGTACGGCCCCTGATCACTCCTTTTGTATCTTCAAGCTCTTCTTGTATGTCCTTTTCGGTGTAGCGCCCCTGACTACCCCGTGTGCATCTTCATTCTCTTTTTGTCTGTCCTTTTTCGGTGTACGGCCCATGATTACTACTTTTGTATCTTCAAACTCTTCTTGTATGTCCTTCTTTGGTGTACGGCCCCTGAGTACTCCTTTTGTATCTCCAAACTCTTCTTGCATTATCTTCTTCGTGTGCGGCCCCTGATTACTCCTTTTGTATCTTAAAGCTCTTTTTGTCTCTCGTTCTTCGGTGTACGGCCCCTGATTACTCCTTTTGGATCTTCAAGCTCTTCTTGCATGTCCTTCTTCGGTGTACGGCCCCTGATCACTCCTTTTGTATCTTCAAGCTCTTCATGTATGTCCTTTTCGGTGTAGCGCCCCTGACTACCCCATGTGCATCTTCATTCTCTTTTTGTCTGTCCTTTTCGGTGTACGTCCCCTGATTACTACTTTTGTATCTTCAAATTCTTCTTGTATGTCCTTCTTTGGTGTACGGCCCCTGAGTACTCCTTTTGTATCTCCAAACTCTTCTTGCATTATCTTCTTCGGTGTGCGGCCCCTGATTACTCCTTTTGTATCTTCAAACTCTTATTGTCTGTCCTCTTTCGGTGTACTGCCCCTGATTACTCCTTTTGTATCTTCAAGCTCTTCTCGTGTGTCCATCTTCGGTGTACGGCCACTGATTACTCCTTTTGTATCTTCAAGTTCTTCTTGTATGTCCTTCTTCGGTGTTCGGACCATGATTACTACTTTTGTACCTTCAAACTCTTCTTGTATGTCCTTCTTTGGTGTACAGTTCCTGAGTACTCCTTTTGTATCTTCAAGCTCTTTTTGTCTCTCGTTCTTCGGTGTACGGCCCCTGATTACTCCTTTTGGATCTTCAAACTCTTCTTGCATGTCCTTCTTCGGTGTACTGCCCCTGATCTCTCCTTTTGTATCTTCAAGCTCTTCTTGTATGTCCTTTTCGGTGTAGCGCCCCTCACTACCCCGTGTGCATCTTCATTCTCTTTTTGTCTGTCCTTTTTCGGTGTACGTCCCCTGATTACTACTTTTGTATCTTCAAATTCTTCTTGTATGTCCTTCTTTGGTGTACGGCCCCTGAGTACTCCATTTGTATCTCCAAACTCTTCTTGCATTATCTTCTTCGGTGTGCGGCCCCTGATTACTCCTTTTGTATCTTCAAACTCTTATTGTCTGTCCTCTTTCGGTGTACAGCCCCTGATTACTCCTTTTGTATCTTCAAGCTCTTCTCGTGTGTCCATCTTCGGTGTACGGCCACTGATTACTCCTTTTGTATCTTCAAGTTCTTTGTGTATGTCCTTCTTCGGTGTACGCCCTTGAGTACTCACTGTGTATTTTCAAGCTCTTCTTGTGTGTCCTTCTTCTGTGTAGGGCCCAAGATTACTCGTTTTGCATAATAAAACTCTTGTTGTCTGTCCTTTTTCGGTGTACGGCCCCTGATTACTCCTTTTGTATCTTCAAGCTCTTCTTGTGTGTCCTTTTTCGGTGTAGGGCCCAGGATTACTCGTTTTGCATATTAAAACTCTTTTTGTCTGTCCTTCTTCGGTGTACGGCCTCTGATTACTCCTTTTGTATCGTCATTCTCTTTTTGTCTGTCGTTATTCGGTGTACGGCCCCTGATTACTCCTTTTGTATCTTCAAACTCTTTTTGCACGTCCTTCTTCGGTGTACGGCTCTTGCTTACTCCTTTTGTATCTTCAAACTCTTCTTGCATTATATTTGTCGGTATACGGCCCTTGATTACTCCTTTTGTATCTTCAAACTCTTATTGTCTGTCCTTTTTCGGTGTGCAGCCCCTGATTACTCCTTTTGTATCTTCAAGCTCTTCTCGTGTGTCCTTCTTCGGTGTACGGTCACTGATTACTCCTTTTGTATCTTCAAGTTCTTCTTGTATGTTCTTCTTCGGTGTACGCCCCTGAATACTCACTGTGTATCTTCAAGCTCTTCTTGTGTGTCCTTCTTTTGTGTACGGCTCCTGATTACTCCTTTTGTATCCCATAGCTCTTCTTGGCTGTCCATCTTCGGTGTTTGGCCCCATATTACTCTTTTTGCATAGCACAACTTTACTTGCCTATCCTTTTTAAGTGTAGGACGCATGATTACTCCTTTTCTATCTTCAAGCTCTTCATGTATGTCCTTTTTCGGTGTAGCGCCCCTGAGTACCACTTGTGTATCTTCATTCTCTTTTTGTCTGTCCTTCTTCGGTGTTCGGCCCATGATTACTACTTTTGTACCTTCAAACTCTTCTTGTATGTCCTTCTTTGGTGTCCAGTTCCTGAATACTCCTTTTGTATCTTCAAGCTCTTTTTGTCTCTCGTTCTTCGGTGTACGGCCCCTGATTACTCCTTTTGGATCTTCAATCTCTTCTTGCATGTCCTTCTTCGGTGTATGGCCCCTGATCACTCCTTTTGTATCTTCAAGCTCCTCTTGTATGTCCTTTTCGGTGTAGCGTTCCTAACTACCCCGTGTGCATCTTCATTCTCTTTTTGTCTGTCCTTTTTCGGTGTACGGCCCATGATTACTACGTTGGTATCTCCAAACTCTTCTTGCATTATCTTCTTCGGTGTGCGGCCCCTGATTACTCCTTTTGTATCTTAAAGCTCTTTTTGTCTCTCGTTCTTCGGTGTACGGCCCCTGATTACTCCTTTTGGATCTTCAAACTCTTCTTGCATGTCCTTCTTCGGTGTACGGCCCCTGATTACTACTTTTGTATCTTCAAATTCTTCTTGTATGTCCTTCTTTGGTGTACGGCCCCTGAGTACTCCTTTTGTATCTCCAAACTCTTCTTGCATTATCTTCTTCGGTGTGCGGCCCCTGATTACTCCTTTTGTATCTTCAAACTCTTATTGTCTGTCCTCTTTCGGTGTACTGCCCCTGATTACTCCTTTTGTATCTTCAAGCTCTTCTCGTGTGTCCATCTTCGGTGTACGGCCACTGATTACTCCTTTTGTATCTTCAAGTTCTTCTTGTCTGTCCTTCTTCGGTGTTCGGCCCATGATTACTACTTTTGTACCTTCAAACTCTTCTTGTATGTCCTTCTTTGGTGTCCAGTCCCTGAATACTCCTTTTGTATCTTCAAGCTCTTTTTGTCTCTCGTTTTTCGGTGTACGGCCCTTTATTACTCCTTTTGGATCTTCAAACTCTTCTTGCATGTCCTTCTTCGGTGTACTGCCCCTGATCTCTCCTTTTGTATCTTCAAGCTCTTCTTGTATGTCCTTTTCGGTGTAGCGCCCCTGACTACCCCGTGTGCATCTTCATTCTCTTTTTGTCTGTCCTTTTTCGGTGTACGGCCCCTGATTACTACTTTTGTATCTTCAAATTCTTCTTGTATGTCCTTCTTTGGTGTGCGGCCCCTGAGTACTCCTTTTGTATCTCCAAACTCTTCTTGCATTATCTTCTTCGGTGTGCGGCCCCTTATTACTCCTTTTGTATCTTCAAACTCTTATTGTCTGTCCTCTTTCGGTGTACAGCCCCTGATTACTCCTTTTGTATCTTCAAGCTCTTCGCGTGTGTCCATCTTCGGTGTACGGCCACTGATTACTCCTTTTGTATCCTCAAGTTCTTCTTGTATGTCCGTCTTCGGTGTGCGGCCCCTGAGTACTCACTGTGTATTTTCAAGCTTTTCTTGTGTGTCCTTCTTCTGTGTAGGGCCCAAGATTACTCGTTTTGCATATTAAAACTCTTGTTGTCTGTCCTTTTTCGGTGTACGGCCCCTGATTACTCCCTTTGTATCTTCAAGCTCTTCTTGTGTGTCCTTTTTCGGTGTATGGCCCAGGATTAATCGTTTTGCATATTAAAACTCTTTTTGTCTGTCCTTCGGTATACGCTACTGATTACTCCTTTTGTATCGTCATTCTCTTTTTGTCTGTCGTTATTCGGTGTACGGCCCCTGATTACCCCTTTTGTATCTTCAAACTCTTTTTGCACGTCCTTCTTCGGTGTACGGCTCTTGATTACTCCTTTTGTATCTTCAAACTCTTCTTGCATTATATTCTTCGGTATACGGCCCATGATTACTCCTTTTGTATCTTCAAACTCTTATTTTCTGTCCTTTTTCGGTGTGCAGCCCCTGATTACTCCTTTTGTATCTTCAAGCTCTTTTCGTGTGTTCTTCTTCGGTGTACGGTCACTGATTACTCCTTTTGTATCTTCAAGTTCTTCTTGTATGTTCTTCTTCGGTGTACGCCCCTGAATACTCACTGTGTATCTTCAAGCTCTTCATCTATGTCCTTTTTCTGTGTACTGCTCCTGATTACTCCTTTCGTATCTTCAAACTCTTCTTGTATGTCCCTTTTCGGTGTAGCGCCCCTGAGTACCCCTGTGTATCTTCATTCTGTTTTTGTCTGTCCTTATTTGGTGTACGGTCCCTGAGTACTCTTTTTGGATCTTCAAACTCATTTTGTCTGTCGTTCTTCAGAGTACGGCCCCTGATTACTCCTTTTGTATCTTCAAGCTCTTCTTACATGTCCTTCTTCGGTGTACGGCTCTTGATTACTCCTATTGTATCTTCAAACTCTTCTTGCATTATCTTCTTCTTATACGGTCCCTGATTACTCCTTTTGTATCTTCAAACTCTTATTGTCTGTCCTTTTTCGGTGTACAGCCCGTGATTACTCCTTTTGTATCTTCAAACTCTTATTGTCTGTCCTTTTTCGGTGTACAGCCCCTAACTACTCCTTTTGTATCTTCAAGTTCTTCTTATATGTCCTTCTTCGGTGTACGCCCTTGAGTACTCACTGTGTATTTTCAAGCTCTTCTTGTGTGTCCTTCTTCTGTGTAGGGCCCAAGATTACTCGTTTTGCATATTAAAACTCTTGTTGTCTGTCCTTTTTCGGTGTACGGCCCCTGATTACTCCTTTTGTATCTTCAAGCTCTTCTTGTGTGTCCTTTTTCGGTGTAGGGCCCAGGATTACTCGTTTTGCATATTAAAACTCTTTTTGTCTGTCCTTCTTCGGTGTACGGCCACTGATTACTCCTTTTGTATCGTCATTCTCTTTTTGTCTGTCGTTATTCGGTGTACGGCCCCTGATTACTCCTATTGTATCTTCAAGCTCTTTTTGCACGTCCTTCTTCGGTGTACGGCTCTTGATTACTCCTTTTGTATCTTCAAACTCTTCTTGCATTATATTCTTCGGTATACAGCCCCTGATTACTCCTTTTGTATCTTCAAACTATTATTGTCTGTCCTTTTTCGGTGTGCAGCCCCTGCTTACTCCTTTTGTATCTTCAAGCTCTTCTCGTGTGTCCTTTCATCGGTGTACGGTCACTGATTACTCCTTTTGTATCTTCAAGTTCTTCTTGTATGTTCTTCTTCGGTGTACGCCCCTGAATACTCACTGTGTATCTTCTAGCTCTTCTTGTGTGTCCTTCTTTTGTGTACGGCTCCTGATTACTCCTTTTGCATCCCATAGCTCTTCTTGGCTGTCCATCTTTGCTGTTGGGCACCATATTACTCTTTTTGTATAGCACAACTTTACTTGCCTATCCTTTTTAAGTGTAGGACGCCTGATTACTCCTTTTCTATCTTCAAGCTCTTCATGTATGTCCTTTTTCGGTGTAGCGCCCCTGAGTACCACTTGTGTATCTTCATTCTCTTTTTGTCTGTCCTTCTTCGGTGTTCGGCCCATGATTACTACTTTTGTACCTTCAAACTCTTCTTGTATGTCCTTCTTTGGTGTCCAGTCCCTGAATACTCCTTTTGTATCTTCAAGCTCTTTTTGTCCCTCGTTCTTCGGTGTACGGCCCCTGATTACTCCTTTTGGATCTTCAAACTCTTCTTGCATGTCCTTCTTCGGTGGAAGGCCCCTGATCACTCCTTTTGTATCTTCAAGCTCTTCTTGTATGTCCTTTTCGGTGTAGCGCCCCTGACTACCCCGTGTGCATCTTCATTCTCTTTTTGTCTGTCCTTTTGCGGTGTACGGCCCATGATTACTACTTTTGTATTTTCAAACTCTTCTTGTATGTCCTTTTTTGGTGTACGGCCCCTGAGTACTCCTTTTGTATCTCCAAACTCTTCTTGCATTATCTTCTTCGTGTGCGGCCCCTGATTACTCATTTTGTATCTTAAAGCTCTTTTTGTCTCTCGTTCTTCGGTGTACGGCCCCTGATTACTCCTTTTGGATCTTCAAGCTCTTCTTGCATGTCCTTCTTCGGTGTACGGCCCCTGATCACTCCTTTTGTATCTTCAACCTTTTCTCGTGTGTCCTTCTTCGGTGTACGGTCACTGATTACTCCTTTTGTATCTTCAAGTTCTTCTTGTATGTCCTTCTTCGGTGCACGGCCCCTGAGTACTCACTGTGTATCTTCAAGCTCTTATTGTGTGTCCTTCTTCTGTGTAGGGCCCAAGATTACTCGTTTTGCATATTAAAACTCTTTTTGTCTGTCCTTCGGTGTACCGCCCCTGATTACGTTATTCTCTTTTTGTCTGTCGTTCTTCGGTGTACGGCCCCTAATTACACCTTTTGTATCTTCAAACTCTTATTGGCTGTCCTTTTTCGGTGTATAGCCCCTAATTACTCTTTTTTTATCTGCAAGCTCTTCTTGTCTGTCCATATTCGGTGTAAGGCCCCAGATTACTCCATTTGTATTTTCAAGCTCTTTGTGTGTGCCCTTCTTCGGTGTACGGCCCCTGATTACTCCATTTGTATCTTCAAACTCTTCTTGTCTGTCCATCTTCGGTGTAGGGCCCCATATTACACCTTTTGTATCTTCAAACTTGTCTTGTATGTCCTTCTTCGGTGTACCGCCCCTGATTACTACTTGTGTATCTTCAACCTCCTCTTGTATGTCGTTTTTCGGTGTACGGCCCCTGAGTACTCCTTATGTTTCTTCAACCTCCTCTTGAATGTCCTTTTTCAGTGTACGGCCCCTGATTACTCCTTTTGTATCCTCAAACTATTATTGTGTGTCCATCTTCGGTGTACGGCCCCGAATTACCCCTTTGCATCTTCAAAGTCTTCCTGTCTGTCCTTCATGGATGTACGGTCCCTGATTAATCTTTTTGTATTTTCAAGCTCTTCTCATGTGTCCTTCTTCGGTGTACGCCCCTGAGTACTCATTGTTTATCTTCAAGTTCTTCCTGTGTGTCCGTCTTCGGTGTAGGGCCCAATATTACTCTGTTTGCATATTAAAACTCTTTTTGTCTGTCTGTCTTCGGTGTACGGCCCCTGATTACTCCTGTTGTATCTTCAAGCTCTTCTTGTTTGTCCTTCTTCGGCATAGCGTCCCTGAGTACTTCTCTTGTATATAAATTCTCTTTTTGTGTGTCCTTCTTCGGTGTAGGGCCCAAGATTACTCGTTTTGCATATTAAAACTCTTTTTGTCTGTCCTTCTTCGGTGTACGGCCCCTGATTACTCCTTTTCTATCGTCATTCTCTGTTTGTCTGTCGTTCTTCAATGTACGGCCCCTGATTACTCAATTTGTAATTTCAAGCTCTTCTTGTGTGTCCTTCTTCGGTGGACGGCCCCTGATTACTCCTTTTGCATCTTAGAACTCTTCTTGGCTGTCCATATTACTCTTTTTGTATAATACAACTTTCCTTGTCTATCCTTTTTAAGTGTAGGACGCCTGATTACTCCTTTTCTATCTTCAAGCTCTTCATCTATGTCCTTTTTCTGTGTACTGCTCCTGATTACTCCTTTCGTATCTTCAAACTCGTCTTGTATGTCCCTTTTCGGTGTAGCGCCCCTGAGTACCCCTGTGTATCTTCATTCTGTTTTTGTCTGTCCTTCTTTGGTGTACGGTCCCTGAGTACTCTTTTTGGATCTTCAAACTCATTTTGTCTGTCGTTCTTCAGAGTACGGCCCCTGATTACTCCTTTTGTATCTTCAAGCTCTTCTTACATGTCCTTCTTCGGTGTACGGCTCTTGATTACTCCTATTGTATCTTCAAACTCTTCTTGCATTATCTTCTTCTTATACGGCCCCTGATTACTCCTTTTGTATCTTCAAACTCTTATTGTCTGTCCTTTTTCGGTGTACAGCCCCTGATTACTCCTTTTGTATCTTCAAACTCTTATTGTCTGTCCTTTTTCGGTGTACAGCCCCTAACTACTCCTTTTTTTATCTTCAAGCTCTTCTTGTCTGTCCATATTCGGTGTAAGGCCCAAAATTACTCGATTTGTATTATGAAGCTCTTCTTGTGTGTCCTTCTTCGGTGTACGGCCCCTGATTACTCCTTTTGTATCTTCAAACTTTTATTGTCTGTCCTTCTTCGGTGTACGGCCCCTGATTACTCCTTTTGTATCTTCAAACTTTTATTGTCTGTCCTTCTTCGGTGTACCGCCCCTGATTACTCCTTGTGTATCTTCAAGCTCCTCTTGTATGTCGTTTTTCGGTGTACGGCCCCTCTATACTCCTTATGTTTCTTCAAGCTCCTCTTGTGTGTCCTTTTTCCGTGTACGGCCCCTGATTACTCCTTTTGTATCTTCAAACTCTTTTTGCACGTCATTCTTCGGTGTTCGGCTCTTGATTACTCCTCTTGTATCTTCAAACTCTTCTTGCATTATATTCTTCGGTGTGCGGCCCCTGATTACTCCTTTTGTATCTTCAAACTCTTATTGTCTGTCCTTTTTCGCTGTGTAGCCCCTGATTACTCCTTTTGTATCTTCAAGCTCTTCTCGTGTGTCCTTCTTCGGTGTACGGTCACTGATTACTCCTTTTGTATCTTCAAGTTCTTCTTGTATGGTCTTCTTCGGTGTACGCCCCTGAATACTCACTATGTATCTTCAAACTCTTTTTGTCGGTCGTTCTTCAGTGTACGGCCCCTGATTACTCCTTTTGTATCTTCAAGCTCTTCTTGTATGTCCTTATTTGGTGTACGGTTCCTGAGTACTCCTTTTGTATCTCCAAACTCTTCTTGCATTATCCTCTTCAGTGTGTGGCCCCTGATTACTTCTTTTGTATCTTCAAACTCTTATTGTCTGTCCTTTTTCGGTGTAGCGCCCCTGAGTACCCCTTTTGTATCTTCATTCTCTTTTTGTCTGTCCTTCTTCGGTGTACGGCCCCTGATTACTCCTTTTGTATCTCCAAACTCTTCTTGCATTATCCTCTTCAGTGTGCGGCCCCCGATTACTGCTTTTGTATCTTCAAACTCTTATTGTCTGTCCTTTTTCGGTGTACAGCCTTTGATTACTCCTTTTGTATCTTCAAGCTCTTCTCGTGTGTCCTTTTTCGGTGTACCGCCCCTGATTACCCCTTTTGTATCTTCAAGCTCTTCTTGTCTGTCCATCTTCCGTGCAGGGCCCCATATTACTCAATTTGTAATTTCAAGCTCTTCTTGTGTGTCCTTCTTCGGTGTACGGCCCCTGATTACTCCTTTTGTATCTTAGAACTCTTCTTGGCTGTCCATATTACTCTTTTTGTATAATACAACTTTCCTTGTCTATCCTTTTTAAGGGTAGGACGCCTGATTACTCCTTTTCTATCTTCAAGCTCTACATGTATGTCCTTTTTCGGTGTACTGCTCCTGATTACTCCTTTCGTATCTTCAAACTCTTCTTGTATGTCCCTTTTCGGTGTAGCGCCCCTGAGTACCCCTGTGTATCTTCATTCTATTTTTGTCTGTCCTTCTTTGGTGTACGGTCCCTGAGTACTCTTTTTGTATCTTCAAACTCTTTTTGTCTGTCGTTCTTCAGAGTACGGCCCCTGATTACTCCTTTTGTATCTTCAAGCTCTTCTTGCATGTCCTTCTTCGGTGTACGGCTCTTGATTACTCCTTTTGTATCTTCAAACTCTTCTTGCATTATCTTCTTCGGTGTACGGCCCCTGATTACTTCTTTTGTATCTTCAAACTCTTATTGTCTGTCCTTTTTCGGTGTACAGCCCCTGATTACTCCTTTTGTATCTGCAAGCTCTTCTCGTCGTTTGTCCTTCTTCGGTGTACGGCCACTGATTACTCCTTTTGTATTTTCAAGCTCTTATTGTGTGTCCTTCTTCGGTGTGCGGCCCCTGATTACCCCTTTTGTATCTTATAGCTCTTCTTGGCTGTCCATCTTCGGTGTTGGGCCCCATATTACTCTTTTTGTATAGCACAACTTTACTTGCCTATCCTTTTTAAGTGTAGGACGCCTGATTACTCCGTTTCTATCTTCAAGCTCTTCATGTATGTCCTTTTTCGGCGTAGCGCCCCTGAGTACCACTTGTGTATCTTCATTCTCTTTTTGTCTGTCCTTCTTCGGTGTTCGGCCCATGATTACTACTTTTGGACCTTCAAACTCCTCTTGTATGTCCTTCTTTGGTGTACAGTTCCTGAGTACTCCTTTTGTATCTTCAAGCTCTTTTTGTCTCTCGTTCTTCGGTGTACGGCCCCTGATTACTCCTTTTGGATCTTCAAACTCTTCTTGCATGTCCTTCTTCGGTGTACGGCCCCTGATCACTCCTTTTGTATCTTTAAGCTCTTCTTGTATGTCCTTTTCGGTGTAGCGCCCCTGACTGCCCCGTGTGTATCTTCATTCACTTTTTGTCTGTCCTTTTTCGGTGTACGGCCCCTGATTACTACTTTTGTATCTTCAAATTCTTCTTGTATGTCCTTCTTTGGTGTACGGCCCCTGAGTACTCCTTTTGTATCTCCAAACTCTTCTTGCATTATCTTCTTCGGTGTGCGGCCCCTGATTACTCCTTTTGTATATTCAAACTCTTATTGTCTGTCCTCTTTCGGTGTACAGCCCCTGATTACTCCTTTTGTATCTTCAAGCTCTTCTCGTGTGTCCATCTTCGGTGTACGGCCACTGTTTACTCCTTTTGTATCTTCAAGTTCTTCTTATATGTCCTTCTTCGGTGTACGCCCTTGAGTACTCACTGTGTATTTTCAAGCTCTTCTTGTGTGTCCTTCTTCTGTGTAGGGCCCAAGATTACTCGTTTTGAATATTAAAACTCTTGTTGTCTGTCCTTTTTCGGTGTACGGCCCCTGATTACTCCTTTTGCATCTTCAAGCTCTTCTTGTGTGTCCTTTTTCGGTGTAGGGCCCTGGATTACTCGTTTTGCATATTAAAACTCTTTTTGTCTGTCCTTCTTCGGTGTACGGCCACTGATTACTCCTTTTGTATCGTCATTCTCTTTTTGTCTGTCGTTATTCGGTGTACGGCCCCTGATTACTCCTATTGTATCTTCAAGCTCTTTTTGCACGTCCTTCTTCGGTGTACGGCTCTTGATTACTCCTTTTGTATCTTCAAACTCTTCTTGCATTATATTCTTCGGTATACAGCCCCTGATTACTCCTTTTGTATCTTCAAACTATTATTGTCTGTCCTTTTTCGGTGTGCAGCCCCTGCTTACTCCTTTTGTATCTTCAAGCTCTTCTCGTGTATCCTTTCATCGGTGTACGGTCACTGATTACTCCTTTTGTATCTTCAAGTTCTTCTTGTATATTCTTCTTCGGTGTACGCCCCTGAATACTCACTGTGTATCTTCTAGCTCTTCTTGTGTGTCCTTCTTTTGTGTACGGCTCCTGATTACTCCTTTTGTATCCCATAGCTCTTCTTGGCTGTCCATCTTTGCTGTTGGGCACCATATTACTCTTTTTGTATAGCACAACTTTACTTGCCTATCCTTTTTAAGTGTAGGACGCCTGATTACTCCTTTTCTATCTTCAAGCTCTTCATGTATGTCCTTTTTCGGTGTAGCGCCCCTGAGTACCACTTGTGTATCTTCATTCTCTTTTTGTCTGTCCTTCTTCGGTGTTCGGCCCATGATTACTACTTTTGTACCTTCAAACTCTTCTTGTATGTCCTTCTTTGGTGTCCAGTCCCTGAATACTCCTTTTGTATCTTCAAGCTCTTTTTGTCCCTCGTTCTTCGGTGTACGGCCCCTGATTACTCCTTTTGGATCTTCAAACTCTTCTTGCATGTCCTTCTTCGGTGGAAGGCCCCTGATCACTCCTTTTGTATCGTCAAGCTCTTCTTGTATGTCCTTTTCGGTGTAGCGCCCCTGACTACCCCGTGTGCATCTTCATTCTCTTTTTGTCTGTCCTTTTGCGGTGTACGGCCCATGATTACTACTTTTGTATTTTCAAACTCTTCTTGTATGTCCTTTTTTGGTGTACGGCCCCTGAGTACTCCTTTTGTATCTCCAAACTCTTCTTGCATTATCTTCTTCGTGTGCGGCCCCTGATTACTCATTTTGTATCTTAAAGCTCTTTTTGTCTCTCGTTCTTCGGTGTACGGCCCCTGATTACTCCTTTTGGATCTTCAAGCTCTTCTTGCATGTCCTTCTTCGGTGTACGGCCCCTGATCACTCCTTTTGTATCTTCAACCTTTTCTCGTGTGTCCTTCTTCGGTGTACGGTCACTGATTACTCCTTTTGTATCTTCAAGTTCTTCTTGTATGTCCTTCTTCGGTGCACGGCCCCTGAGTACTCACTGTGTATCTTCAAGCTCTTATTGTGTGTCCTTCTTCTGTGTAGGGCCCAAGATTACTCGTTTTGCATATTAAAACTCTTTTTGTCTGTCCTTCGGTGTACCGCCCCTGATTACGTCATTCTCTTTTTGTCTGTCGTTCTTCGGTGTACGGCCCCTAATTACACCTTTTGTATCTTCAAACTCTTATTGGCTGTCCTTTTTCGGTGTATAGCCCCTAATTACTCTTTTTTTATCTGCAAGCTCTTCTTGTCTGTCCATATTCGGTGTAAGGCCCCAGATTACTCCATTTGTATTTTCAAGCTCTTTGTGTGTGCCCTTCTTCGGTGTACGGCCCCTGATTACTCCATTTGTATCTTCAAACTCTTCTTGTCTGTCCATCTTCGGTGTAGGGCCCCATATTACACCTTTTGTATCTTCAAACTTGTCTTGTATGTCCTTCTTCGGTGTACCGCCCCTGATTACTACTTGTGTATCTTCAACCTCCTCTTGTATGTCGTTTTTCGGTGTACGGCCCCTGAGTACTCCTTATGTTTCTTCAACCTCCTCTTGAATGTCCTTTTTCAGTGTACGGCCCCTGATTACTCCTTTTGTATCCTCAAACTATTATTGTGTGTCCATCTTCGGTGTACGGCCCCGAATTACCCCTTTGCATCTTCAAAGTCTTCCTGTCTGTCCTTCATGGATGTACGGTCCCTGATTAATCTTTTTGTATTTTCAAGCTCTTCTCATGTGTCCTTCTTCGGTGTACGCCCCTGAGTACTCATTGTTTATCTTCAAGTTCTTCCTGTGTGTCCGTCTTCGGTGTAGGGCCCAATATTACTCTGTTTGCATATTAAAACTCTTTTTGTCTGTCTGTCTTCGGTGTACGGCCCCTGATTACTCCTGTTGTATCTTCAAGCTCTTCTTGTTTGTCCTTCTTCGGCATAGCGTCCCTGAGTACTTCTCTTGTATATAAATTCTCTTTTTGTGTGTCCTTCTTCGGTGTAGGGCCCAAGATTACTCGTTTTGCATATTAAAACTCTTTTTGTCTGTCCTTCTTCGGTGTACGGCCCCTGATTACTCCTTTTCTATCGTCATTCTCTGTTTGTCTGTCGTTCTTCAATGTACGGCCCCTGATTACTCAATTTGTAATTTCAAGCTCTTCTTGTGTGTCCTTCTTCGGTGGACGGCCCCTGATTACTCCTTTTGCATCTTAGAACTCTTCTTGGCTGTCCATATTACTCTTTTTGTATAATACAACTTTCCTTGTCTATCCTTTTTAAGTGTAGGACGCCTGATTACTCCTTTTCTATCTTCAAGCTCTTCATCTATGTCCTTTTTCTGTGTACTGCTCCTGATTACTCCTTTCGTATCTTCAAACTCGTCTTGTATGTCCCTTTTCGGTGTAGCGCCCCTGAGTACCCCTGTGTATCTTCATTCTGTTTTTGTCTGTCCTTCTTTGGTGTACGGTCCCTGAGTACTCTTTTTGGATCTTCAAACTCATTTTGTCTGTCGTTCTTCAGAGTACGGCCCCTGATTACTCCTTTTGTATCTTCAAGCTCTTCTTACATGTCCTTCTTCGGTGTACGGCTCTTGATTACTCCTATTGTATCTTCAAACTCTTCTTGCATTATCTTCTTCTTATACGGCCCCTGATTACTCCTTTTGTATCTTCAAACTCTTATTGTCTGTCCTTTTTCGGTGTACAGCCCCTGATTACTCCTTTTGTATCTTCAAACTCTTATTGTCTGTCCTTTTTCGGTGTACAGCCCCTAACTACTCCTTTTTTTATCTTCAAGCTCTTCTTGTCTGTCCATATTCGGTGTAAGGCCCAAAATTACTCGATTTGTATTATGAAGCTCTTCTTGTGTGTCCTTCTTCGGTGTACGGCCCCTGATTACTCCTTTTGTATCTTCAAACTTTTATTGTCTGTCCTTCTTCGGTGTACGGCCCCTGATTACTCCTTTTGTATCTTCAAACTTTTATTGTCTGTCCTTCTTCGGTGTACCGCCCCTGATTACTCCTTGTGTATCTTCAAGCTCCTCTTGTATGTCGTTTTTCGGTGTACGGCCCCTCTATACTCCTTATGTTTCTTCAAGCTCCTCTTGTGTGTCCTTTTTCCGTGTACGGCCCCTGATTACTCCTTTTGTATCTTCAAACTCTTTTTGCACGTCATTCTTCGGTGTTCGGCTCTTGATTACTCCTCTTGTATCTTCAAACTCTTCTTGCATTATATTCTTCGGTGTGCGGCCCCTGATTACTCCTTTTGTATCTTCAAACTCTTATTGTCTGTCCTTTTTCGCTGTGTAGCCCCTGATTACTCCTTTTGTATCTTCAAGCTCTTCTCGTGTGTCCTTCTTCGGTGTACGGTCACTGATTACTCCTTTTGTATCTTCAAGTTCTTCTTGTATGGTCTTCTTCGGTGTACGCCCCTGAATACTCACTATGTATCTTCAAACTCTTTTTGTCGGTCGTTCTTCAGTGTACGGCCCCTGATTACTCCTTTTGTATCTTCAAGCTCTTCTTGTATGTCCTTATTTGGTGTACGGTTCCTGAGTACTCCTTTTGTATCTCCAAACTCTTCTTGCATTATCCTCTTCAGTGTGCGGCCCCTGATTACTTCTTTTGTATCTTCAAACTCTTATTGTCTGTCCTTTTTCGGTGTAGCGCCCCTGAGTACCCCTTTTGTATCTTCATTCTCTTTTTGTCTGTCCTTCTTCGGTGTACGGCCCCTGATTACTCCTTTTGTATCTCCAAACTCTTCTTGCATTATCCTCTTCAGTGTGCGGCCCCTGATTACTGCTTTTGTATCTTCAAACTCTTATTGTCTGTCCTTTTTCGGTGTACAGCCTTTGATTACTCCTTTTGTATCTTCAAGCTCTTCTCGTGTGTCCTTTTTCGGTGTACCGCCCCTGATTACCCCTTTTGTATCTTCAAGCTCTTCTTGTCTGTCCATCTTCCGTGCAGGGCCCCATATTACTCAATTTGTAATTTCAAGCTCTTCTTGTGTGTCCTTCTTCGGTGTACGGCCCCTGATTACTCCTTTTGTATCTTAGAACTCTTCTTGGCTGTCCATATTACTCTTTTTGTATAATACAACTTTCCTTGTCTATCCTTTTTAAGGGTAGGACGCCTGATTACTCCTTTTCTATCTTCAAGCTCTACATGTATGTCCTTTTTCGGTGTACTGCTCCTGATTACTCCTTTCGTATCTTCAAACTCTTCTTGTATGTCCCTTTTCGGTGTAGCGCCCCTGAGTACCCCTGTGTATCTTCATTCTATTTTTGTCTGTCCTTCTTTGGTGTACGGTCCCTGAGTACTCTTTTTGTATCTTCAAACTCTTTTTGTCTGTCGTTCTTCAGAGTACGGCCCCTGATTACTCCTTTTGTATCTTCAAGCTCTTCTTGCATGTCCTTCTTCGGTGTACGGCTCTTGATTACTCCTTTTGTATCTTCAAACTCTTCTTGCATTATCTTCTTCGGTGTACGGCCCCTGATTACTTCTTTTGTATCTTCAAACTCTTATTGTCTGTCCTTTTTCGGTGTACAGCCCCTGATTACTCCTTTTGTATCTGCAAGTTCTTCTCGTCGTTTGTCCTTCTTCGGTGTACGGCCACTGATTACTCCTTTTGTATTTTCAAGCTCTTATTGTGTGTCCTTCTTCGGTGTGCGGCCCCTGATTACCCCTTTTGTATCTTATAGCTCTTCTTGGCTGTCCATCTTCGGTGTTGGGCCCCATATTACTCTTTTTGTATAGCACAACTTTACTTGCCTATCCTTTTTAAGTGTAGGACGCCTGATTACTCCGTTTCTATCTTCAAGCTCTTCATGTATGTCCTTTTTCGGTGTAGCGCCCCTGAGTACCACTTGTGTATCTTCATTCTCTTTTTGTCTGTCCTTCTTCGGTGTTCGGCCCATGATTACTACTTTTGGACCTTCAAACTCCTCTTGTATGTCCTTCTTTGGTGTACAGTTCCTGAGTACTCCTTTTGTATCTTCAAGCTCTTTTTGTCTCTCGTTCTTCGGTGTACGGCCCCTGATTACTCCTTTTGGATCTTCAAACTCTTCTTGCATGTCCTTCTTCGGTGTACGGCCCCTGATCACTCCTTTTGTATCTTTAAGCTCTTCTTGTATGTCCTTTTCGGTGTAGCGCCCCTGACTGCCCCGTGTGCATCTTCATTCACTTTTTGTCTGTCCTTTTTCGGTGTACGGCCCCTGATTACTACTTTTGTATCTTCAAATTCTTCTTGTATGTCCTTCTTTGGTGTACGGCCCCTGAGTACTCCTTTTGTATCTCCAAACTCTTCTTGCATTATCTTCTTCGGTGTGCGGCCCCTGATTACTCCTTTTGTATATTCAAACTCTTATTGTCTGTCCTCTTTCGGTGTACAGCCCCTGATTACTCCTTTTGTATCTTCAAGCTCTTCTCGTGTGTCCATCTTCGGTGTACGGCCACTGTTTACTCCTTTTGTATCTTCAAGTTCTTCTTATATGTCCTTCTTCGGTGTACGCCCTTGAGTACTCACTGTGTATTTTCAAGCTCTTCTTGTGTGTCCTTCTTCTGTGTAGGGCCCAAGATTACTCGTTTTGAATATTAAAACTCTTGTTGTCTGTCCTTTTTCGGTGTACGGCCCCTGATTACTCCTTTTGCATCTTCAAGCTCTTCTTGTGTGTCCTTTTTCGGTGTAGGGCCCTGGATTACTCGTTTTGCATATTAAAACTCTTTTTGTCTGTCCTTCTTCGGTGTACGGCCACTGATTACTCCTTTTGTATCGTCATTCTCTTTTTGTCTGTCGTTATTCGGTGTACGGCCCCTGATTACTCCTATTGTATCTTCAAGCTCTTTTTGCACGTCCTTCTTCGGTGTACGGCTCTTGATTACTCCTTTTGTATCTTCAAACTCTTCTTGCATTATATTCTTCGGTATACAGCCCCTGATTACTCCTTTTGTATCTTCAAACTATTATTGTCTGTCCTTTTTCGGTGTGCAGCCCCTGCTTACTCCTTTTGTATCTTCAAGCTCTTCTCGTGTATCCTTTCATCGGTGTACGGTCACTGATTACTCCTTTTGTATCTTCAAGTTCTTCTTGTATATTCTTCTTCGGTGTACGCCCCTGAATACTCACTGTGTATCTTCTAGCTCTTCTTGTGTGTCCTTCTTTTGTGTACGGCTCCTGATTACTCCTTTGGTATCCCATAGCTCTTCTTGGCTGTCCATCTTTGCTGTTGGGCACCATATTACTCTTTTTGCATAGCACAACTTTACTTGCCTATCCTTTTTAAGTGTAGGACGCCTGATTACTCCTTTTCTATCCTCAAGCTCTTCATGTATGTCCTTTTTCGGTGTAGCGCCCCTGAGTACCACTTGTGTATCTTCATTCTCTTTTTGTCTGTCCTTCTTCGGTGTTCGGCCCATGATTACTACTTTTGTACCTTCAAACTCTTCTTGTATGTCCTTCTTTGGTGCCCAGTCCCTGAATACTCCTTTTGTATCTTCAAGCTCTTTTTGTCTCTCGTTCTTCGGTGTACGGCCCCTGATTACTCCTTTTGGATCTTCAAACTCTTCTTGCATGTCCTTCTTCGCTGTACGTCCCCTGATCACTCCCGTTGTATCTTCAAGCTCTTCTTGTATGTCCTTTTCGGTGTAGCGCCCCTGACTGCCCCGTGTGCATCTTCATTCTCTTTTTGTCTGTCCTTTTTCGGTGTACGGCCCATGATTACTACTTTTGTATCTTCAAACTCTTCTTGTATGTCCTTCTTTGGTGTACGGCCCCTGAGTACTCCTTTTGTATCTCCAAACTCTTCTTGCATTATCTTCTTCGTGTGCGGCCCCTGATTACTCCTTTTGTATCTTAAAGCTCTTTTTGTCTCTCGTTCTTCGGTGTACGGCCCCTGATTACTCCTTTTGGATCTTCAAGCTCTTCTTGCATGTCCTTCTTCGGTGTACGGCCCCTGATCACTCCTTTTGTATCTTCAAGCTCTTCTTGTATGTCCTTTTCGGTGTAGCGCCCCTGACTGCCCCGTGTGCATCTTCATTCACTTTTTGTCTGTCCTTTTTCGGTGTACGGCCCCTGATTACTACTTTTGTATCTTCAAATTCTTCTTGTATGTCCTTCTTTGGTGTACGGCCCCTGAGTACTCCTTTTGTATCTCCAAACTCTTCTTGCATTATCTTCTTCGGTGTGCGGCCCCTGATTACTCCTTTTGTATATTCAAAATCTTATTGTCTGTCCTCTTTCGGTGTACAGCCCCTGATTACTCCTTTTGTATCTTCAAGCTCTTCTCGTGTGTCCATCTTCGGTGTACGGCCACTGATTACTCCTTTTGTATCTTCAAGTTCTTCTTATATGTCCTTCTTCGGTGTACGCCCTTGAGTACTCACTGTGTATTTTCAAGCTCTTCTTGTGTGTCCTTCTTCTGTGTAGGGCCCAAGATTACTCGTTTTGCATATTAAAACTCTTTTTGTCTGTCCTTCTTCGGTGTACGGCCACTGATTACTCCTTTTGGATCTTCAAGCTCTTCTTGCATGTCCTTCTTCGGTGTACGGCCCCTGATCACTCCTTTTGTATCTTCAAGCTCTTCTTGTATGTCCTTTTCGGTGTATCGCCCCTGACTACCCCGTGTGCATCTTCATTCTCTTTTTGTCTGTCCTTTTTCGGTGTACGGCCCCTGATTACTACTTTTGTATCTTCAAATTCTTCTTGTATGTCCTTCTTTGGTGTACGGCCCCTGAGTACTCCTTTTGTATCTCCAAACTCTTCTTGCATTATCTTCTTCGGTGTGCGGCCCCTGATTACTCCTTTTGTATCTTCAAACTCTTATTGTCTGTCCTCTTTCGGTGTACTGCCCCTGATTACTCCTTTTGTATCTTCAAGCTCTTCTCGTGTGCCCATCTTCGGTATACGGCCACTGATTACTCCTTTTGTATCTTCAAGTTCTTCTTGTATGTCCTTCTTCGGTGTTCGGACCATGATTACTACTTTTGTACCTTCAAACTCTTCTTGTATGTCCTTCTTTGGTGTACAGTTCCTGAGTACTCCTTTTGTATCTTCAAGCTCTTCTTGTGTGTCCTTTTTCGGTGTAGGGCCCAGGATTACTCGTTTTGCATATTAAAACACTTTTTGTCTGTCCTTATTCGGTGTACGGCCACTGATTACTCCTTTTGTATCGTCATTCTCTTTTTGTCTGTCGTTATTCGGTGTACGGCCCCTGATTACTCCTATTGTATCTTCAAGCTCTTTTTGCACGTCCTTCTTCGGTGTACGGCTCTTGATTACTCCTTTTGTATCTTCAAACTCTTCTTGCATTATATTCTTCGGTATACAGCCCCTGATTACTCCTTTTGTATCTTCAAACTATTATTGTCTGTCCTTTTTCGGTGTGCAGCCCCTGCTTACTCCTTTTGGATCTTCAAGCTCTTCTCGTGTGTCCTTTCATCGGTGTACGGTCACTGATTACTCCTTTTGTATCTTCAAGTTCTTCTTGTATGTTCTTCTTCGGTGTACGCCCCTGAATACTCACTGTGTATCTTCTAGCTCTTCTTGTGTGTCCTTCTTTTGTGTACGGCTCCTGATTACTCCTTTTGTATCTCATAGCTCTTCTTGGCTGTCCATCTTTGCTGTTGGGCACCATATTACTCTTTTTGCATAGCACAACTTTACTTGCCTATCCTTTTTAAGTGTAGGACGCCTGATTACTCCTTTTCTATCTTCAAGCTCTTCATGTATGTCCTTTTTCGGTGTAGCGCCCCTGAGTACCACTTGTGTATCTTCATTCTCTTTTTGTCTGTCCTTCTTCGGTGTTCGGCCCATGATTACTACTTTTGTACCTTCAAACTCTTCTTGTATGTCCTTCTTTGGTGTCCAGTCCCTGAATACTCCTTTTTTATCTTCAAGCTCTTTTTGTCTCTCGTTCTTCGGTGTACGGCCCCTGATTACTCCTTTTGGATCTTCAAACTCTTCTTGCATGTCCTTCTTCGGTGTACGGCCCCTGATCACTCCTTTTGTATCTTCAAGCTCTTCTTGTATGTCCTTTTCGGTGTAGCGCCCCTGACTACCCCGTGTGCATCTTCATTCTCTTTTTGTCTGTCCTTTTTCGGTGTACGGCCCATGATTACTACTTTTGTATCTTCAAACTCTTCTTGTATGTCCTTCTTTGGTGTACGGCCCCTGAGTACTCCTTTTGTATCTCCAAACTCTTCTTGCATTATCTTCTTCGTGTGCGGCCCCTGATTACTCCTTTTGTATCTTAAAGCTCTTTTTGTCTCTCGTTCTTCGGTGTACGGCCCCTGATTACTCCTTTTGGATCTTCAAGCTCTTCTTGCATGTCCTTCTTCGGTGTACGGCCCCTGATCACTCCTTTTGTATCTTCAAGCTCTTCTTGTATGTCCTTTTCGGTGTAGCGCCCCTGACTACCCCGTGTGCATCTTCATTCTCTTTTTGTCTGTCCTTTTTCGGTGTACGTCCCCTGATTACTACTTTTGTATCTTCAAATTCTTCTTGTATGTCCTTCTTTGGTGTACGGCCCCTGAGTACTCCTTTTGTATCTCCAAACTCTTCTTGCATTATCTTCTTCGGTGTGCGGCCCCTGATTACTCCTTTTGTATCTTCAAACTCTTATTGTCTGTCCTCTTTCGGTGTACTGCCCCTGATTACTCCTTTTGTATCTTCAAGCTCTTCTCGTGTGTCCATCTTCGGTGTACGGCCACTGATTACTCCTTTTGTATCTTCAAGTTCTTCTTGTATGTCCTTCTTCGGTGTTCGGACCATGATTACTACTTTTGTACCTTCAAACTCTTCTTGTATGTCCTTCTTTGGTGTACAGTTCCTGAGTACTCCTTTTGTATCTTCAAGCTCTTTTTGTCTCTCGTTCTTCGGTGTACGGCCCCTGATTACTCCTTTTGGATCTTCAAACTCTTCTTGCATGTCCTTCTTCGGTGTACTGCCCCTGATCTCTCCTTTTGTATCTTCAAGCTCTTCTTGTATGTCCTTTTCGGTGTAGCGCCCCTCACTACCCCGTGTGCATCTTCATTCTCTTTTTGTCTGTCCTCTTTCGGTGTACAGCCCCTGATTACTCCTTTTGTATCTTCAAGCTCTTCTCGTGTGTCCATCTTCGGTGTACGGCCACTGTTTACTCCTTTTGTATCTTCAAGTTCTTCTTATATGTCCTTCTTCGGTGTACGCCCTTGAGTACTCACTGTGTATTTTCAAGCTCTTCTTGTGTGTCCTTCTTCTGTGTAGGGCCCAAGATTACTCGTTTTGAATATTAAAACTCTTGTTGTCTGTCCTTTTTCGGTGTACGGCCCCTGATTACTCCTTTTGCATCTTCAAGCTCTTCTTGTGTGTCCTTTTTCGGTGTAGGGCCCTGGATTACTCGTTTTGCATATTAAAACTCTTTTTGTCTGTCCTTCTTCGGTGTACGGCCACTGATTACTCCTTTTGTATCGTCATTCTCTTTTTGTCTGTCGTTATTCGGTGTACGGCCCCTGATTACTCCTATTGTATCTTCAAGCTCTTTTTGCACGTCCTTCTTCGGTGTACGGCTCTTGATTACTCCTTTTGTATCTTCAAACTCTTCTTGCATTATATTCTTCGGTATACAGCCCCTGATTACTCCTTTTGTATCTTCAAACTATTATTGTCTGTCCTTTTTCGGTGTGCAGCCCCTGCTTACTCCTTTTGTATCTTCAAGCTCTTCTCGTGTATCCTTTCATCGGTGTACGGTCACTGATTACTCCTTTTGTATCTTCAAGTTCTTCTTGTATATTCTTCTTCGGTGTACGCCCCTGAATACTCACTGTGTATCTTCTAGCTCTTCTTGTGTGTCCTTCTTTTGTGTACGGCTCCTGATTACTCCTTTTGTATCCCATAGCTCTTCTTGGCTGTCCATCTTTGCTGTTGGGCACCATATTACTCTTTTTGCATAGCACAACTTTACTTGCCTATCCTTTTTAAGTGTAGGACGCCTGATTACTCCTTTTCTATCCTCAAGCTCTTCATGTATGTCCTTTTTCGGTGTAGCGCCCCTGAGTACCACTTGTGTATCTTCATTCTCTTTTTGTCTGTCCTTCTTCGGTGTTCGGCCCATGATTACTACTTTTGTACCTTCAAACTCTTCTTGTATGTCCTTCTTTGGTGCCCAGTCCCTGAATACTCCTTTTGTATCTTCAAGCTCTTTTTGTCTCTCGTTCTTCGGTGTACGGCCCCTGATTACTCCTTTTGGATCTTCAAACTCTTCTTGCATGTCCTTCTTCGCTGTACGTCCCCTGATCACTCCCGTTGTATCTTCAAGCTCTTCTTGTATGTCCTTTTCGGTGTAGCGCCCCTGACTACCCCGTGTGCATCTTCATTCTCTTTTTGTCTGTCCTTTTTCGGTGTACGGCCCATGATTACTACTTTTGTATCTTCAAACTCTTCTTGTATGTCCTTCTTTGGTGTACGGCCCCTGAATACTCCTTTTGTATCTCCAAACTCTTCTTGCATTATCTTCTTCGGTGTGCGGCCCCTGATTACTCCTTTTGTATCTTAAAGCTCTTTTTGTCTCTCGTTCTTCGGTGTACGGCCCCTGATTACTCCTTTTGGATCTTCAAGCTCTTCTTGCATGTCCTTCTTCGGTGTACGGCCCCTGATCACTCCTTTTGTATCTTCAAGCTCTTCTTGTATGTCCTTTTCGGTGTAGCGCCCCTGACTGCCCCGTGTGCATCTTCATTCACTTTTTGTCTGTCCTTTTTCGGTGTACGGCCCCTGATTACTACTTTTGTATCTTCAAATTCTTCTTGTATGTCCTTTGGTGTACGGCCCCTGAGTACTCCTTTTGTATCTCCAAACTCTTCTTGCATTATCTTCTTCGGTGTGCGGCCCCTGATTACTCCTTTTGTATATTCAAACTCTTATTGTCTGTCCTCTTTCGGTGTACAGCCCCTGATTACTCCTTTTGTATCTTCAAGCTCTTCTCGTGTGTCCATCTTCGGTGTACGGCCACTGATTACTCCTTTTGTATCTTCAAGTTCTTCTTGTATGTCCTTCTTCGGTGTTCGGACCATGATTACTCCTTTTGTATCTTCAAGCTCTTTTTGTCTCTCGTTCTTCGGTGTACGGCCCCTGATTACTCCTTTTGGATCTTCAAACTCTTCTTGCATGTCCTTCTTCGGTGTACTGCCCCTGATCTCTCCTTTTGTATCTTCAAGCTCTTCTTGTATGTCCTTTTCGGTGTAGCGCCCCTCACTACCCCGTGTGCATCTTCATTCTCTTTTTGTCTGTCCTCTTTCGGTGTACAGCCCCTGATTACTCCTTTTGTATCTTCAAGCTCTTCTCGTGTGTCCATCTTCGGTGTACGGCCACTGTTTACTCCTTTTGTATCTTCAAGTTCTTCTTATATGTCCTTCTTCGGTGTACGCCCTTGAGTACTCACTGTGTATTTTCAAGCTCTTCTTGTGTGTCCTTCTTCTGTGTAGGGCCCAAGATTACTCGTTTTGAATATTAAAACTCTTGTTGTCTGTCCTTTTTCGGTGTACGGCCCCTGATTACTCCTTTTGCATCTTCAAGCTCTTCTTGTGTGTCTTTTTTCGGTGTAGGGCCCTGGATTACTCGTTTTGCATATTAAAACTCTTTTTGTCTGTCCTTCTTCGGTGTACGGCCACTGATTACTCCTTTTGTATCGTCATTCTCTTTTTGTCTGTCGTTATTCGGTGTACGGCCCCTGATTACTCCTATTGTATCTTCAAGCTCTTTTTGCACGTCCTTCTTCGGTGTACGGCTCTTGATTACTCCATTTGTATCTTCAAACTCTTCTTGCATTATATTCTTCGGTATACAGCCCCTGATTACTCCTTTTGTATCTTCAAACTATTATTGTCTGTCCTTTTTCGGTGTGCAGCCCCTGCTTACTCCTTTTGTATCTTCAAGCTCTTCTCGTGTATCCTTTCATCGGTGTACGGTCACTGATTACTCCTTTTGTATCTTCAAGTTCTTCTTGTATATTCTTCTTCGGTGTACGCCCCTGAATACTCACTGTGTATCTTCTAGCTCTTCTTGTGTGTCCTTCTTTTGTGTACGGCTCCTGATTACTCCTTTTGTATCCCATAGCTCTTCTTGGCTGTCCATCTTTGCTGTTGGGCACCATATTACTCTTTTTGCATAGCACAACTTTACTTGCCTATCCTTTTTAAGTGTAGGACGCCTGATTACTCCTTTTCTATCCTCAAGCTCTTCATGTATGTCCTTTTTCGGTGTAGCGCCCCTGAGTACCACTTGTGTATCTTCATTCTCTTTTTGTCTGTCCTTCTTCGGTGTTCGGCCCATGATTACTACTTTTGTACCTTCAAACTCTTCTTGTATGTCCTTCTTTGGTGCCCAGTCCCTGAATACTCCTTTTGTATCTTCAAGCTCTTTTTGTCTCTCGTTCTTCGGTGTACGGCCCCTGATTACTCCTTTTGGATCTTCAAACTCTTCTTGCATGTCCTTCTTCGCTGTACGTCCCCTGATCACTCCCGTTGTATCTTCAAGCTCTTCTTGTATGTCCTTTTCGGTGTAGCGCCCCTGACTACCCCGTGTGCATCTTCATTCTCTTTTTGTCTGTCCTTTTTCGGTGTACGGCCCATGATTACTACTTTTGTATCTTCAAACTCTTCTTGTATGTCCTTCTTTGGTGTACGGCCCCTGAATACTCCTTTTGTATCTCCAAACTCTTCTTGCATTATCTTCTTCGGTGTGCGGCCCCTGATTACTCCTTTTGTATCTTAAAGCTCTTTTTGTCTCTCGTTCTTCGGTGTACGGCCCCTGATTACTCCTTTTGGATCTTCAAGCTCTTCTTGCATGTCCTTCTTCGGTGTACGGCCCCTGATCACTCCTTTTGTATCTTCAAGCTCTTCTTGTATGTCCTTTTCGGTGTAGCGCCCCTGACTGCCCCGTGTGCATCTTCATTCACTTTTTGTGTGTCCTTTTTCGGTGTACGGCCCCTGATTACTACTTTTGTATCTTCAAATTCTTCTTGTATGTCCTTTGGTTTACGGCCCCTGAGTACTCCTTTTGTATCTCCAAACTCTTCTTGCATTATCTTCTTCGGTGTGCGGCCCCTGATTACTCCTTTTGTATATTCAAACTCTTATTGTCTGTCCTCTTTCGGTGTACAGCCCCTGATTACTCCTTTTGTATCTTCAAGCTCTTCTCGTGTGTCCATCTTCGGTGTACGGCCACTGATTACTCCTTTTGTATCTTCAAGTTCTTCTTGTATGTCCTTCTTCGGTGTTCGGACCATGATTACTCCTTTTGTATCTTCAAGCTCTTTTTGTCTCTCGTTCTTCGGTGTACGGCCCCTGATTACTCCTTTTGGATCTTCAAACTCTTCTTGCATGTCCTTCTTCGGTGTACTGCCCCTGATCTCTCCTTTTGTATCTTCAAGCTCTTCTTGTATGTCCTTTTCGGTGTAGCGCCCCTCACTACCCCGTGTGCATCTTCATTCTCTTTTTGTCTGTCCTCTTTCGGTGTACAGCCCCTGATTACTCCTTTTGTATCTTCAAGCTCTTCTCGTGTGTCCATCTTCGGTGTACGGCCACTGTTTACTCCTTTTGTATCTTCAAGTTCTTCTTATATGTCCTTCTTCGGTGTACGCCCTTGAGTACTCACTGTGTATTTTCAAGCTCTTCTTGTGTGTCCTTCTTCTGTGTAGGGCCCAAGATTACTCGTTTTGAATATTAAAACTCTTGTTGTCTGTCCTTTTTCGGTGTACGGCCCCTGATTACTCCTTTTGCATCTTCAAGCTCTTCTTGTGTGTCCTTTTTCGGTGTAGGGCCCTGGATTACTCGTTTTGCATATTAAAACTCTTTTTGTCTGTCCTTCTTCGGTGTACGGCCACTGATTACTCCTTTTGTATCGTCATTCTCTTTTTGTCTGTCGTTATTCGGTGTACGGCCCCTGATTACTCCTATTGTATCTTCAAGCTCTTTTTGCACGTCCTTCTTCGGTGTACGGCTCTTGATTACTCCTTTTGTATCTTCAAACTCTTCTTGCATTATATTCTTCGGTATACAGCCCCTGATTACTCCTTTTGTATCTTCAAACTATTATTGTCTGTCCTTTTTCGGTGTGCAGCCCCTGCTTACTCCTTTTGTATCTTCAAGCTCTTCTCGTGTATCCTTTCATCGGTGTACGGTCACTGATTACTCCTTTTGTATCTTCAAGTTCTTCTTGTATATTCTTCTTCGGTGTACGCCCCTGAATACTCACTGTGTATCTTCTAGCTCTTCTTGTGTGTCCTTCTTTTGTGTACGGCTCCTGATTACTCCTTTTGTATCCCATAGCTCTTCTTGGCTGTCCATCTTTGCTGTTGGGCACCATATTACTCTTTTTGCATAGCACAACTTTACTTGCCTATCCTTTTTAAGTGTAGGACGCCTGATTACTCCTTTTCTATCCTCAAGCTCTTCATGTATGTCCTTTTTCGGTGTAGCGCCCCTGAGTACCACTTGTGTATCTTCATTCTCTTTTTGTCTGTCCTTCTTCGGTGTTCGGCCCATGATTACTACTTTTGTACCTTCAAACTCTTCTTGTATGTCCTTCTTTGGTGCCCAGTCCCTGAATACTCCTTTTGTATCTTCAAGCTCTTTTTGTCTCTCGTTCTTCGGTGTACGGCCCCTGATTACTCCTTTTGGATCTTCAAACTCTTCTTGCATGTCCTTCTTCGCTGTACGTCCCCTGATCACTCCCGTTGTATCTTCAAGCTCTTCTTGTATGTCCTTTTCGGTGTAGCGCCCCTGACTACCCCGTGTGCATCTTCATTCTCTTTTTGTCTGTCCTTTTTCGGTGTACGGCCCATGATTACTACTTTTGTATCTTCAAACTCTTCTTGTATGTCCTTCTTTGGTGTACGGCCCCTGAATACTCCTTTTGTATCTCCAAACTCTTCTTGCATTATCTTCTTCGTGTGCGGCCCCTGATTACTCCTTTTGTATCTTAAAGCTCTTTTTGTCTCTCGTTCTTCGGTGTACGGCCCCTGATTACTCCTTTTGGATCTTCAAGCTCTTCTTGCATGTCCTTCTTCGGTGTACGGCCCCTGATCACTCCTTTTGTATCTTCAAGCTCTTCTTGTATGTCCTTTTCGGTGTAGCGCCCCTGACTGCCCCGTGTGCATCTTCATTCACTTTTTGTCTGTCCTTTTTCGGTGTACGGCCCCTGATTACTACTTTTGTATCTTCAAATTCTTCTTGTATGTCCTTCTTTGGTGTACGGCCCCTGAGTACTCCTTTTGTATCTCCAAACTCTTCTTGCATTATCTTCTTCGGTGTGCGGCCCCTGATTACTCCTTTTGTATATTCAAACTCTTATTGTCTGTCCTCTTTCGGTGTACAGCCCCTGATTACTCCTTTTGTATCTTCAAGCTCTTCTCGTGTGTCCATCTTCGGTGTACGGCCACTGATTACTCCTTTTGTATCTTCAAGTTCTTCTTATATGTCCTTCTTCGGTGTACGCCCTTGAGTACTCACTGTGTATTTTCAAGCTCTTCTTGTGTGTCCTTCTTCTGTGTAGGGCCCAAGATTACTCGTTTTGCATATTAAAACTCTTGTTGTCTGTCCTTTTACGGTGTACGGCCCCTGATTACTCCTTTTGCATCTTCAAGCTCTTCTTGTGTGTCCTTTTTCGGTGTAGGGCCCAGGATTACTCGTTTTGCATATTAAAACTCTTTTTGTCTGTCCTTCTTCGGTGTACGGCCACTGATTACTCCTTTTGGATCTTCAAGCTCTTCTTGCATGTCCTTCTTCGGTGTACGGCCCCTGATCACTCCTTTTGTATCTTCAAGCTCTTCTTGTATGTCCTTTTCGGTGTAGCGCCCCTGACTGCCCCGTGTGCATCTTCATTCTCTTTTTGTCTGTCCTTTTTCGGTGTACGGCCCCTGATTACTACTTTTGTAACTTCAAATTCTTCTTGTATGTCCTTCTTTGGTGTACGGCCCCTGAGTACTCCTTTTGTATCTCCAAACTCTTCTTGCATTATCTTCTTCGGTGTGCGGCCCCTGATTACTCCTTTTGTATCTTCAAACTCTTATTGTCTGTCCTCTTTCGGTGTACTGCCCCTGATTACTCCTTTTGTATCTTCAAGCTCTTCTCGTGTGCCCATCTTCGGTATACGGCCACTGATTACTCCTTTGTATCTTCAAGTTCTTCTTGTATGTCCTTCTTCGGTGTTCGGACCATGATTACTACTTTTGTACCTTCAAACTCTTCTTGTATGTCCTTCTTTGGTGTACAGTTCCTGAGTACTCCTTTTGTATCTTCAAGCTCTTCTTGTGTGTCCTTTTTCGGTGTAGGGCCCAGGATTACTCGTTTTGCATATTAAAACACTTTTTGTCTGTCCTTATTCGGTGTACGGCCACTGATTACTCCTTTTGTATCGTCATTCTCTTTTTGTCTGTCGTTATTCGGTGTACGGCCCCTGATTACTCCTATTGTATCTTCAAGCTCTTTTTGAACGTCCTTCTTCGGTGTACGGCTCTTGATTACTCCTTTTGTATCTTCAAACTCTTCTTGCATTATATTCTTCGGAATACAGCCCCTGATTACTCCTTTTGTATCTTCAAACTATTATTGTCTGTCCTTTTTCGGTGTGCAGCCCCTGCTTACTCCTTTTGGATCTTCAAGCTCTTCTCGTGTGTCCTTTCATCGGTGTACGGTCACTGATTACTCCTTTTGTATCTTCAAGTTCTTCTTGTATGTTCTTCTTCGGTGTACGCCCCTGAATACTCACTGTGTATCTTCTAGCTCTTCTTGTGTGTCCTTCTTTTGTGTACGGCTCCTGATTACTCCTTTTGTATCTCATAGCTCTTCTTGGCTGTCCATCTTTGCTGTTGGGCACCATATTACTCTTTTTGCATAGCACAACTTTACTTGCCTATCCTTTTTAAGTGTAGGACGCCTGATTACTCCTTTTCTATCTTCAAGCTCTTCTTGCATTATCTTCTTCGGTGTGCGGCCCCTGATTACTCCTTTTGTATCTTAAAGCTCTTTTTGTCTCTCGTTCTTCGGTGTACGGCCCCTGATTACTCCTTTTGGATCTTCAAGCTCTTCTTGCATGTCCTTCTTCGGTGTACGGCCCCTGATCACTCCTTTTGTATCTTCAAGCTCTTCTTGTATGTCCTTTTCGGTGTAACGCCCCTGACTACCCCGTGTGCATCTTCATTCTCTTTTTGTCTGTCCTTTTTCGGTGTACGTCCCCTGATTACTACTTTTGTATCTTCAAATTCTTCTTGTATGTCCTTCTTTGGTGTACGGCCCCTGAGTACTCCTTTTGTATCTCCAAACTCTTCTTGCATTATCTTCTTCGGTGTGCGGCCCCTGATTACTCCTTTTGTATCTTCAAACTCTTATTGTCTGTCCTCTTTCGGTGTACTGCCCCTGATTACTCCTTTTGTATCTTCAAGCTCTTCTCGTGTGTCCATCTTCGGTGTACGGCCACTGATTACTCCTTTTGTATCTTCAAGTTCTTCTTGTATGTCCTTCTTCGGTGTTCGGACCATGATTACTACTTTTGTACCTTCAAACTCTTCTTGTATGTCCTTCTTTGGTGTACAGTTCCTGAGTACTCCTTTTGTATCTTCAAGCTCTTTTTGTCTCTCGTTCTTCGGTGTACGGCCCCTGATTACTCCTTTTGGATCTTCAAACTCTTCTTGCATGTCCTTCTTCGGTGTACTGCCCCTGATCTCTCCTTTTGTATCTTCAAGCTCTTCTTGTATGTCCTTTTCGGTGTAGCGCCCCTCACTACCCCGTGTGCATCTTCATTCTCTTTTTGTCTGTCCTTTTTCGGTGTACGTCCCCTGATTACTACTTTTGTATCTTCAAATTCTTCTTGTATGTCCTTCTTTGGTGTACGGCCCCTGAGTACTCCATTTGTATCTCCAAACTCTTCTTGCATTATCTTCTTCGGTGTGCGGCCCCTGATTACTCCTTTTGTATCTTCAAACTCTTATTGTCTGTCCTCTTTCGGTGTACAGCCCCTGATTACTCCTTTTGTATCTTCAAGCTCTTCTCGTGTGTCCATCTTCGGTGTACGGCCACTGATTACTCCTTTTGTATCTTCAAGTTCTTTGTGTATGTCCTTCTTCGGTGTACGCCCTTGAGTACTCACTGTGTATTTTCAAGCTCTTCTTGTGTGTCCTTCTTCTGTGTAGGGCCCAAGATTACTCGTTTTGCATAATAAAACTCTTGTTGTCTGTCCTTTTTCGGTGTACGGCCCCTGATTACTCCTTTTGTATCTTCAAGCTCTTCTTGTGTGTCCTTTTTCGGTGTAGGGCCCAGGATTACTCGTTTTGCATATTAAAACTCTTTTTGTCTGTCCTTCTTCGGTGTACGGCCTCTGATTACTCCTTTTGTATCGTCATTCTCTTTTTGTCTGTCGTTATTCGGTGTACGGCCCCTGATTACTCCTTTTGTATCTTCAAACTCTTTTTGCACGTCCTTCTTCGGTGTACGGCTCTTGCTTACTCCTTTTGTATCTTCAAACTCTTCTTGCATTATATTTGTCGGTATACGGCCCTTGATTACTCCTTTTGTATCTTCAAACTCTTATTGTCTGTCCTTTTTCGGTGTGCAGCCCCTGATTACTCCTTTTGTATCTTCAAGCTCTTCTCGTGTGTCCTTCTTCGGTGTACGGTCACTGATTACTCCTTTTGTATCTTCAAGTTCTTCTTGTATGTTCTTCTTCGGTGTACGCCCCTGAATACTCACTGTGTATCTTCAAGCTCTTCTTGTGTGTCCTTCTTTTGTGTACGGCCCCTGATTACTCCTTTTGTATCCCATAGCTCTTCTTGGCTGTCCATCTTCGGTGTTTGGCCCCATATTACTCTTTTTGCATAGCACAACTTTACTTGCCTATCCTTTTTAAGTGTAGGACGCATGATTACTCCTTTTCTATCTTCAAGCTCTTCATGTATGTCCTTTTTCGGTGTAGCGCCCCTGAGTACCACTTGTGTATCTTCATTCTCTTTTTGTCTGTCCTTCTTCGGTGTTCGGCCCATGATTACTACTTTTGTACCTTCAAACTCTTCTTGTATGTCCTTCTTTGGTGTCCAGTCCCTGAATACTCCTTTTGTATCTTCAAGCTTTTTTTGTCTCTCGTTCTTCGGTGTACGGCCCCTGATTACTCCTTTTGGATCTTCAATCTCTTCTTGCATGTCCTTCTTCGGTGTATGGCCCCTGATCACTCCTTTTGTATCTTCAAGCTCCTCTTGTATGTCCTTTTCGGTGTAGCGTTCCTGACTACCCCGTGTGCATCTTCATTCTCTTTTTGTCTGTCCTTTTTCGGTGTACGGCCCATGATTACTACGTTTGTATCTCCAAACTCTTCTTGCATTATCTTCTTCGGTGTGCGGCCCCTGATTACTCCTTTTGTATCTTAAAGCTCTTTTTGTCTCTCGTTCTTCGGTGTACGGCCCCTGATTACTCCTTTTGGATCTTCAAACTCTTCTTGCATGTCCTTCTTCGGTGTACGGCCCCTGATTACTACTTTTGTATCTTCAAATTCTTCTTGTATGTCCTTCTTTGGTGTACGGCCCCTGAGTACTCCTTTTGTATCTCCAAACTCTTCTTGCATTATCTTCTTCGGTGTGCGGCCCCTGATTACTCCTTTTGTATCTTCAAACTCTTATTGTCTGTCCTCTTTCGGTGTACTGCCCCTGATTACTCCTTTTGTATCTTCAAGCTCTTCTCGTGTGTCCATCTTCGGTGTTCGGCCCATGATTACTACTTTTGTACCTTCAAACTCTTCTTGTATGTCCTTCTTTGGTGTCCAGTCCCTGAATACTCCTTTTGTATCTTCAAGCTCTTTTTGTCTCTCGTTCTTCGGTGTACGGCCCCTGATTACTCCTTTTGGATCTTCAATCTCTTCTTGCATGTCCTTCTTCGGTGTATGGCCCCTGATCACTCCTTTTGTATCTTCAAGCTCCTCTTGTATGTCCTTTTCGGTGTAGCGTTCCTGACTACCCCGTGTGCATCTTCATTCTCTTTTTGTCTGTCCTTTTTCGGTGTACGGCCCATGATTACTACGTTTGTATCTCCAAACTCTTCTTGCATTATCTTCTTCGGTGTGCGGCCCCTGATTACTCCTTTTGTATCTTAAAGCTCTTTTTGTCTCTCGTTCTTCGGTGTACGGCCCCTGATTACTCCTTTTGGATCTTCAAACTCTTCTTGCATGTCCTTCTTCGGTGTACGGCCCCTGATTACTACTTTTGTATCTTCAAATTCTTCTTGTATGTCCTTCTTTGGTGTACGGCTCCTGAGTACTCCTTTTGTATCTCCAAACTCTTCTTGCATTATCTTCTTCGGTGTGCGGCCCCTGATTACTCCTTTTGTATCTTCAAACTCTTATTGTCTGTCCTCTTTCGGTGTACTGCCCCTGATTACTCCTTTTGTATCTTCAAGCTCTTCTCGTGTGTCCATCTTTGGTGTACGGCCACTGATTACTCCTTTTGTATCTTCAAGTTCTTCTTGTCTGTCCTTCTTCGGTGTTCGGCCCATGATTACTACTTTTATACCTTCAAACTCTTCTTGTATGTCCTTCTTTGGTGTCCAGTCCCTGAATACTCCTTTTGTATCTTCAAGCTCTTTTTGTCTCTCGTTTTTCGGTGTACGGCCCTTTATTACTCCTTTTGGATCTTCAAACTCTTCTTGCATGTCCTTCTTCGGTGTACTGCCCCTGATCTCTCCTTTTGTATCTTCAAGCTCTTCTTGTATGTCCTTTCCGGTGTAGCGCCCCTGACTACCCCGTGTGCATCTTCATTCTCTTTTTGTCTGTCCTTTTTCGGTGTACGGCCCCTGATTACTACTTTTGTATCTTCAAATTCTTCTTGTATGTCCTTCTTTGGTGTGCGGCCCCTGAGTACTCCTTTTGTATCTCCAAACTCTTCTTGCATTATCTTCTTCGGTGTGCGGCCCCTTATTACTCCTTTTGTATCTTCAAACTCTTATTGTCTGTCCTCTTTCGGTGTACAGCCCCTGATTACTCCTTTTGTATCTTCAAGCTCTTCGCGTGTGTCCATCTTCGGTGTACGGCCACTGATTACTCCTTTTGTATCCTCAAGTTCTTCTTGTATGTCCGTCTTCGATGTGCGGCCCCTGAGTACTCACTGTGTATTTTCAAGCTTTTCTTGTGTGTCCTTCTTCTGTGTAGGGCCCAAGATTACTCGTTTTGCATATTAAAACTCTTGTTGTCTGTCCTTTTTCGGTGTACGGCCCCTGATTACTCCTTTTGTATCTTCAAGCTCTTCTTGTGTGTCCTTTTTCGGTGTATGGCCCAGGATTAATCGTTTTGCATATTAAAACTCTTTTTGTCTGTCCTTCGGTGTACGCTACTGATTACTCCTTTTGTATCGTCATTCTCTTTTTGTCTGTCGTTATTCGGTGTACGGCCCCTGATTACCCCTTTTGTATCTTCAAACTCTTTTTGCACGTCCTTCTTCGGTGTACGGCTCTTGATTACTCCTTTTGTATCTTCAAACTCTTCTTGCATTATATTCTTCGGTATACGGCCCATGATTACTCCTTTTGTATCTTCAAACTCTTATTTTCTGTCCTTTTTCGGTGTGCAGCCCCTGATTACTCCTTTTGTATCTTCAAGCTCTTCTCGTGTGTTCTTCTTCGGTGTACGGTCACTGATTACTCCTTTTGTATCTTCAAGTTCTTCTTGTGTGTTCTTCTTCGGTGTACGCCCCTGAATACTCACTGTGTATCTTCAAGCTCTTCTTGTGTGTCCTTCTTTTGTGTACGGCCCCTGATTACTCCTTTTGTATCCCATAGCTCTTCTTGGCTGTCCATCTTCGGTGTTGGGCCCCATATTACTCTTTTTGTATAGCACAACTTTACTTGCCTATCCTTTTTAAGTGTAGGACGCATGATTACTCCTTTTCTATCTTCAAGCTCTTCATCTATGTCCTTTTTCTGTGTACTGCTCCTGATTACTCCTTTCGTATCTTCAAACTCTTCTTGTATGTCCCTTTTCGGTGTAGCGCCCCTGAGTACCCCTGTGTATCTTCATTCTGTTTTTGTCTGTCCTTCTTTGGTGTACGGTCCCTGAGTACTCTTTTTGGATCTTCAAACTCATTTTGTCTGTCGTTCTTCAGAGTACGGCCCCTGATTACTCCTTTTGTATCTTCAAGCTTTTCTTACATGTCCTTCTTCGGTGTACGGCTCTTGATTACTCCTATTGTATCTTCAAACTCTTCTTGCATTATCTTCTTCTTATACGGTCCCTGATTACTCCTTTTGTATCTTCAAACTCTTATTGTCTGTCCTTTTTCGGTGTACAGCCCGTGATTACTCCTTTTGTATCTTCAAACTCTTATTGTCTGTCCTTTTTCGGTGTACAGCCCCTAACTACTCCTTTTGTATCTTCAAGTTCTTCTTATATGTCCTTCTTCGGTGTACGCCCTTGAGTACTCACTGTGTATTTTCAAGCTCTTCTTGTGTGTCCTTCTTCTGTGTAGGGCCCAAGATTACTCGTTTTGCATATTAAAACTCTTGTTGTCTGTCCTTTTTCGGTGTACGGCCCCTGATTACTCCTTTTGTATCTTCAAGCTCTTCTTGTGTGTCCTTTTTCGGTGTATGGCCCAGGATTACTCGTTTTGCATATTAAAACTCTTTTTGTCTGTCCTTCTTCGGTGTACGGCCACTGATTACTCCTTTTGTATCGTCATTCTCTTTTTGTCTGTCGTTATTCGGTGTACGGCCCCTGATTACTCCTATTGTATCTTCAAGCTCTTTTTGCACGTCCTTCTTCGGTGTACGGCTCTTGATTACTCCTTTTGTATCTTCAAACTCTTCTTGCATTATATTCTTCGGTATACAGCCCCTGATTACTCCTTTTGTATCTTCAAACTATTATTGTCTGTCCTTTTTCGGTGTGCAGCCCCTGCTTACTCCTTTTGTATCTTCAAGCTCTTCTCGTGTGTCCTTTCATCGGTGTACGGTCACTGATTACTCCTTTTGTATCTTCAAGTTCTTCTTGTATGTTCTTCTTCGGTGTACGCCCCTGAATACTCACTGTGTATCTTCTAGCTCTTCTTGTGTGTCCTTCTTTTGTGTACGGCTCCTGATTACTCCTTTTGCATCCCATAGCTCTTCTTGGCTGTCCATCTTTGCTGTTGGGCACCATATTACTCTTTTTGTATAGCACAACTTTACTTGCCTATCCTTTTTAAGCGTAGGACGCCTGATTACTCCTTTTCTATCTTCAAGCTCTTCATGTATGTCCTTTTTCGGTGTAGCGCCCCTGAGTACCACTTGTGTATCTTCATTCTCTTTTTGTCTGTCCTTCTTCGGTGTTCGGCCCATGATTACTACTTTTGTACCTTCAAACTCTTCTTGTATGTCCTTCTTTGGTGTCCAGTCCCTGAATACTCCTTTTGTATCTTCAAGCTCTTTTTGTCCCTCGTTCTTCGGTGTACGGCCCCTGATTACTCCTTTTGGATCTTCAAACTCTTCTTGCATGTCCTTCTTCGGTGGACGGCCCCTGATCACTCCTTTTGTATCTTCAAGCTCTTCTTGTATGTCCTTTTCGGTGTAGCGCCCCTGACTACCCCGTGTGCATCTTCATTCTCTTTTTGTCTGTCCTTTTTCGGTGTACGGCCCATGATTACTACTTTTGTATTTTCAAACTCTTCTTGTATGTCCTTTTTTGGTGTACGGCCCCTGAGTACTCCTTTTGTATCTCCAAACTCTTCTTGCATTATCTTCTTCGTGTGCGGCCCCTGATTACTCATTTTGTATCTTAAAGCTCTTTTTGTCTCTCGTTCTTCGGTGTACGGCCCCTGATTACTCCTTTTGGATCTTCAAGCTCTTCTTGCATGTCCTTCTTCGGTGTACGGCCCCTGATCACTCCTTTTGTATCTTCAACCTTTTCTCGTGTGTCCTTCTTCGGTGTACGGTCACTGATTACTCCTTTTGTATCTTCAAGTTCTTCTTGTATGTCCTTCTTCGGTGCACGGCCCCTGAGTACTCACTGTGTATCTTCAAGCTCTTATTGTGTGTCCTTCTTCTGTGTAGGGCCCAAGATTACTCGTTTTGCATATTAAAACTCTTTTTGTCTGTCCTTCGGTGTACCGCCCCTGATTACGTCATTCTCTTTTTGTCTGTCGTTCTTCGGTGTACGGCCCCTAATTACACCTTTTGTATCTTCAAACTCTTATTGGCTGTCCTTTTTCGGTGTATAGCCCCTAATTACTCTTTTTTTATCTGCAAGCTCTTCTTGTCTGTCCATATTCGGTGTAAGGCCCCAGATTACTCCATTTGTATTTTCAGCTCTTTGTGTGTGCCCTTCTTCGGTGTACGGCCCCTGATTACTCCATTTGTATCTTCAAACTCTTCTTGTCTGTCCATCTTCGGTGTAGGGCCCCATATTACACCTTTTGTATCTTCAAACTTGTCTTGTATGTCCTTCTTCGGTGTACCGCCCCTGATTACTACTTGTGTATCTTCAACCTCCTCTTGTATGTCGTTTTTCGGTGTACGGCCCCTGAGTACTCCTTATGTTTCTTCAACCTCCTCTTGTATGTCCTTTTTCAGTGTACGGCCCCTGATTACTCCTTTTGTATCCTCAAACTATTATTGTGTGTCCATCTTCGGTGTACGGCCCCGAATTACCCCTTTGCATCTTCAAAGTCTTCCTGTCTGTCCTTCATCGATGTACGGTCCCTGATTAATCTTTTTGTATTTTCAAGCTCTTCTCATGTGTCCTTCTTCGGTGTACGCCCCTGAGTACTCATTGTTTATCTTCAAGTTCTTCCTGTGTGTCCGTCTTCGGTGTAGGGCCCAATATTACTCTGTTTGCATATTAAAACTCTTTTTGTCTGTCTGTCTTCGGTGTACGGCCCCTGATTACTCCTGTTGTATCTTCAAGCTCTTCTTGTTTGTCCTTCTTCGGCATAGCGTCCCTGAGTACTTCTCTTGTATATAAATTCTCTTTTTGTGTGTCCTTCTTCGGTGTAGGGCCCAAGATTACTCGTTTTGCATATTAAAACTCTTTTTGTCTGTCCTTCTTCGGTGTACGGCCCCTGATTACTCCTTTTCTATCGTCATTCTCTGTTTGTCTGTCGTTCTTCAATGTACGGCCCCTGATTACTCAATTTGTAAATTCAAGCTCTTCTTGTGTGTCCTTCTTCGCTGGACGGCCCCTGATTACTCCTTTTGCATCTTAGAACTCTTCTTGGCTGTCCATATTACTCTTTTTGTATAATACAACTTTCCTTGTCTATCCTTTTTAAGTGTAGGACGCCTGATTACTCCTTTTCTATCTTCAAGCTCTTCATCTATGTCCTTTTTCTGTGTACTGCTCCTGATTACTCCTTTCGTATCTTCAAACTCGTCTTGTATGTCCCTTTTCGGTGTAGCGCCCCTGAGTACCCCTGTGTATCTTCATTCTGTTTTTGTCTGTCCTTCTTTGGTGTACGGTCCCTGAGTACTCTTTTTGGATCTTCAAACTCATTTTGTCTGTCGTTCTTCAGAGTACGGCCCCTGATTACTCCTTTTGTATCTTCAAGCTCTTCTTACATGTCCTTCTTCGGTGTACGGCTCTTGATTACTCCTATTGTATCTTCAAACTCTTCTTGCATTATCTTCTTCTTATACGGCCCCTGATTACTCCTTTTGTATCTTCAAACTCTTATTGTCTGTCCTTTTTCGGTGTACAGCCCCTGATTACTCCTTTTGTATCTTCAAACTCTTATTGTCTGTCCTTTTTCGGTGTACAGCCCCTAACTACTCCTTTTTTTATCTTCAAGCTCTTCTTGTCTGTCCATATTCGGTGTAAGGCCCAAAATTACTCGATTTGTATTATGAAGCTCTTCTTGTGTGTCCTTCTTCGGTGTACGGCCCCTGATTACTCCTTTTGTATCTTCAAACTTTTATTGTCTGTCCTTCTTCGGTGTACGGCCCCTGATTACTCCTTTTGTATCTTCAAACTTTTATTGTCTGTCCTTCTTCGGTGTACCGCCCCTGATTACTCCTTGTGTATCTTCAAGCTCCTCTTGTATGTCGTTTTTCGGTGTACGGCCCCTCTATACTCCTTATGTTTCTTCAAGCTCCTCTTGTGTGTCCTTTTTCCGTGTACGGCCCCTGATTACTCCTTTTGTATCTTCAAACTCTTTTTGCACGTCATTCTTCGGTGTTCGGCTCTTGATTACTCCTCTTGTATCTTCAAACTCTTCTTGCATTATATTCTTCGGTGTGCGGCCCCTGATTACTCCTTTTGTATCTTCAAACTCTTATTGTCTGTCCTTTTTCGCTGTGTAGCCCCTGATTACTCCTTTTGTATCTTCAAGCTCTTCTCGTGTGTCCTTCTTCGGTGTACGGTCACTGATTACTCCTTTTGTATCTTCAAGTTCTTCTTGTATGGTCTTCTTCGGTGTACGCCCCTGAATACTCACTATGTATCTTCAAACTCTTTTTGTCGGTCGTTCTTCAGTGTACGGCCCCTGATTACTCCTTTTGTATCTTCAAGCTCTTCTTGTATGTCCTTATTTGGTGTACGGTTCCTGAGTACTCCTTTTGTATCTCCAAACTCTTCTTGCATTATCCTCTTCAGTGTGCGGCCCCTGATTACTTCTTTTGTATCTTCAAACTCTTATTGTCTGTCCTTTTTCGGTGTAGCGCCCCTGAGTACCCCTTTTGTATCTTCATTCTCTTTTTGTCTGTCCTTCTTCGGTGTACGGCCCCTGATTGCTCCTTTTGTATCTCCAAACTCTTCTTGCATTATCCTCTTCAGTGTGCGGCCCCTGATTACTCCTTTTGTATCTTCAAACTCTTATTGTCTGTCCTTTTTCGGTGTACAGCCTTTGATTACTCCTTTTGTATCTTCAAGCTCTTCTCGTGTGTCCTTTTTCGGTGTACCGCCCCTGATTACCCCTTTTGTATCTTCAAGCTCTTCTTGTCTGTCCATCTTCCGTGCAGGGCCCCATATTACTCAATTTGTAATTTCAAGCTCTTCTTGTGTGTCCTTCTTCGGTGTACGGCCCCTGATTACTCCTTTTGTATCTTAGAACTCTTCTTGGCTGTCCATATTACTCTTTTTGTATAATACAACTTTCCTTGTCTATCCTTTTTAAGGGTAGGACGCCTGATTACTCCTTTTCTATCTTCAAGCTCTACATGTATGTCCTTTTTCGGTGTACTGCTCCTGATTACTCCTTTCGTATCTTCAAACTCTTCTTGTATGTCCCTTTTCGGTGTAGCGCCCCTGAGTACCCCTGTGTATCTTCATTCTATTTTTGTCTGTCCTTCTTTGGTGTACGGTCCCTGAGTACTCTTTTTGTATCTTCAAACTCTTTTTGTCTGTCGTTCTTCAGAGTACGGCCCCTGATTACTCCTTTTGTATCTTCAAGCTCTTCTTGCATGTCCTTCTTCGGTGTACGGCTCTTGATTACTCCTTTTGTATCTTCAAACTCTTCTTGCATTATCTTCTTCGGTGTACGGCCCCTGATTACTTCTTTTGTATCTTCAAACTCTTATTGTCTGTCCTTTTTCGGTGTACAGCCCCTGATTACTCCTTTTGTATCTGCAAGCTCTTCTCGTCGTTTGTCCTTCTTCGGTGTACGGCCACTGATTACTCCTTTTGTATTTTCAAGCTCTTATTGTGTGTCCTTCTTCGGTGTGCGGCCCCTGATTACCCCTTTTGTATCTTATAGCTCTTCTTGGCTGTCCATCTTCGGTGTTGGGCCCCATATTACTCTTTTTGTATAGCACAACTTTACTTGCCTATCCTTTTTAAGTGTAGGACGCCTGATTACTCCGTTTCTATCTTCAAGCTCTTCATGTATGTCCTTTTTCGGCGTAGCGCCCCTGAGTACCACTTGTGTATCTTCATTCTCTTTTTGTCTGTCCTTCTTCGGTGTTCGGCCCATGATTACTACTTTTGTACCTTCAAACTCCTCTTGTATGTCCTTCTTTGGTGTACAGTTCCTGAGTACTCCTTTTGTATCTTCAAGCTCTTTTTGTCTCTCGTTCTTCGGTGTACGGCCCCTGATTACTCCTTTTGGATCTTCAAACTCTTCTTGCATGTCCTTCTTCGGTGTACGGCCCCTGATCACTCCTTTTGTATCTTTAAGCTCTTCTTGTATGTCCTTTTCGGTGTAGCGCCCCTGACTGCCCCGTGTGCATCTTCATTCACTTTTTGTCTGTCCTTTTTCGGTGTACGGCCCCTGATTACTACTTTTGTATCTTCAAATTCTTCTTGTATGTCCTTCTTTGGTGTACGGCCCCTGAGTACTCCTTTTGTATCTCCAAACTCTTCTTGCATTATCTTCTTCGGTGTGCGGCCCCTGATTACTCCTTTTGTATATTCAAACTCTTATTGTCTGTCCTCTTTCGGTGTACAGCCCCTGATTACTCCTTTTGTATCTTCAAGCTCTTCTCGTGTGTCCATCTTCGGTGTACGGCCACTGTTTGCTCCTTTTGTATCTTCAAGTTCTTCTTATATGTCCTTCTTCGGTGTACGCCCTTGAGTACTCACTGTGTATTTTCAAGCTCTTCTTGTGTGTCCTTCTTCTGTGTAGGGCCCAAGATTACTCGTTTTGAATATTAAAACTCTTGTTGTCTGTCCTTTTTCGGTGTACGGCCCCTGATTACTCCTTTTGCATCTTCAAGCTCTTCTTGTGTGTCCTTTTTCGGTGTAGGGCCCTGGATTACTCGTTTTGCATATTAAAACTCTTTTTGTCTGTCCTTCTTCGGTGTACGGCCACTGATTACTCCTTTTGTATCGTCATTCTCTTTTTGTCTGTCGTTATTCGGTGTACGGCCCCTGATTACTCCTATTGTATCTTCAAGCTCTTTTTGCACGTCCTTCTTCGGTGTACGGCTCTTGATTACTCCTTTTGTATCTTCAAACTCTTCTTGCATTATATTCTTCGGTATACAGCCCCTGATTACTCCTTTTGTATCTTCAAACTATTATTGTCTGTCCTTTTTCGGTGTGCAGCCCCTGCTTACTCCTTTTGTATCTTCAAGCTCTTCTCGTGTATCCTTTCATCGGTGTACGGTCACTGATTACTCCTTTTGTATCTTCAAATTCTTCTTGTATATTCTTCTTCGGTGTACGCCCCTGAATACTCACTGTGTATCTTCTAGCTCTTCTTGTGTGTCCTTCTTTTGTGTACGGCTCCTGATTACTCCTTTTGTATCCCATAGCTCTTCTTGGCTGTCCATCTTTGCTGTTGGGCACCATATTACTCTTTTTGCATAGCACAACTTTACTTGCCTATCCTTTTTAAGTGTAGGACGCCTGATTACTCCTTTTCTATCCTCAAGCTCTTCATGTATGTCCTTTTTCGGTGTAGCGCCCCTGAGTACCACTTGTGTATCTTCATTCTCTTTTTGTCTGTCCTTCTTCGGTGTTCGGCCCATGATTACTACTTTTGTACCTTCAAACTCTTCTTGTATGTCCTTCTTTGGTGCCCAGTCCCTGAATACTCCTTTTGTATCTTCAAGCTCTTTTTGTCTCTCGTTCTTCGGTGTACGGCCCCTGATTACTCCTTTTGGATCTTCAAACTCTTCTTGCATGTCCTTCTTCGCTGTACGTCCCCTGATCACTCCCGTTGTATCTTCAAGCTCTTCTTGTATGTCCTTTTCGGTGTAGCGCCCCTGACTACCCCGTGTGCATCTTCATTCTCTTTTTGTCTGTCCTTTTTCGGTGTACGGCCCATGATTACTACTTTTGTATCTTCAAACTCTTCTTGTATGTCCTTCTTTGGTGTACGGCCCCTGAGTACTCCTTTTGTATCTCCAAACTCTTCTTGCATTATCTTCTTCGTGTGCGGCCCCTGATTACTCCTTTTGTATCTTAAAGCTCTTTTTGTCTCTCGTTCTTCGGTGTACGGCCCCTGATTACTCCTTTTGGATCTTCAAGCTCTTCTTGCATGTCCTTCTTCGGTGTACGGCCCCTGATCACTCCTTTTGTATCTTCAAGCTCTTCTTGTATGTCCTTTTCGGTGTAGCGCCCCTGACTGCCCCGTGTGCATCTTCATTCACTTTTTGTCTGTCCTTTTTCGGTGTACGGCCCCTGATTACTACTTTTGTATCTTCAAATTCTTCTTGTATGTCCTTCTTTGGTGTACGGCCCCTGAGTACTCCTTTTGTATCTCCAAACTCTTCTTGCATTATCTTCTTCGGTGTGCGGCCCCTGATTACTCCTTTTGTATATTCAAACTCTTATTGTCTGTCCTCTTTCGGTGTACAGCCCCTGATTACTCCTTTTGTATCTTCAAGCTCTTCTCGTGTGTCCATCTTCGGTGTACGGCCACTGATTACTCCTTTTGTATCTTCAAGTTCTTCTTATATGTCCTTCTTCGGTGTACGCCCTTGAGTACTCACTGTGTATTTTCAAGCTCTTCTTGTGTGTCCTTCTTCTGTGTAGGGCCCAAGATTACTCGTTTTGCATATTAAAACTCTTGTTGTCTGTCCTTTTACGGTGTACGGCCCCTGATTACTCCTTTTGCATCTTCAAGCTCTTCTTGTGTGTCCTTTTTCGGTGTAGGGCCCAGGATTACTCGTTTTGCATATTAAAACTCTTTTTGTCTGTCCTTCTTCGGTGTACGGCCACTGATTACTCCTTTTATTTCTTCAAACTCTTTTTGCACGTCCTTCTGCGGTGTACGGCTCTTGATTACTTCTTTGTATCTTCAAACTCTTCTTGCATTATATTCTTCGGTGTACGGCACCTGATTACTCCTTTTGTATCTTCAAACTCTTATTGTCTGTCTTTTTTCGCTGTGCAGCCCCTGATTACTCCTTTTGTATCTTCAAGCTCTTCTCGTGTGTCCTTCTTCGGTGTACGGTCACTGATTACTCCTTTTGTATCTTCAAGTTCTTCTTGTATGTTTTTCTTCGGTGTACGCCCCTGAATACTCAATGTGTATGTTCAAGCTCTTCTTGTGTGTTCTTCTTCTGTGTAGGCCCCAAAATTACTCGTTTTGAATATTAAAACTTTTTTGTCTATCCTTCTTCGGTGTACGGCCCCTGATTACTCCTTTTGGATCTTCAAGCTCTTCTTCTGTGTCCTTCTTCTGTGTAGGGCCCAAGATTACTCGGTTTGCATATTAAAACTCTTTTTGTCTGTCCTTCTTCGGTGTACGGCCCCTTATTACTCCTTTTCTATCGTCATTCTCTTTTTGTCTCTCGTTTTTCGGTGTACGGCCCCTGATTACTCCTTTTCTATCTTCAAGCTCTTCATGTATGTCCTTTTTCGGTGTAGCGCTCCTGATTACTCCTTTCGTATCTTCAAGCTCTTCTTCTGTGTCCTTCTTCGGTGTAGGGCCTAAGATTACTCGTTTTGCATATTAAAACTCTTTTTGTCTGTCCTTCTTCGGTGTACGGCCCCTTATTACTCCTTTTGTATCGTCAATCTCTTCTTGTATGTCATTCTTCGGTGTACAGCCCCTGATTACTCCTTGTGTATCTTCAAACTCTTCTTGTCTGTCCTTCTTCGGTGTACGGCCTCTGATTTCTCCTTTTGTATCTTCAAGCTCTTCTTGTGTGTCTTTCTTCGGTGTACGGTTACTGATTACTCCTTTTGTATCTTAGAACTCTTCTTGTCTGTCAATTTTCAGTGTAGGGCCCCATATTATTATTTTTGTATATTACAACTTTTCTTGTATGTTCTTCTTATGTGTACGACGCCCATTTACTCCTTTTCTATCTTCAAGCTCTTCATGTATGTCCTTTTTGGGTGTACTGCTCCTCATTACTCCTTTTGCATCTTCAAACTCTTCTTGAATGTCCTTTTTCGGTGTAGAGCCCCTGAGTACCCCTTTTGTATCTTCATTCTCTTTTTGTCTGTCCTTCTTCGGTGGACGACCCCTTATTACTACTTTTGTATCTTCAAGCTCTTCTTGTATGTCCTTCTTCGGTGTACCGTCCCCGAGTACTCCTTTTGTATCTTCAAATTCTTCTTACATGTCCTTCTTCGGTGTACGGCTCTTGATTACTTCTTTTGTATCTTCAAATTCTTCTTACATGTCCTTCTTCGGTGTACGCCTCTTGATTACTCCTTTTGTATCTTCAAGCTCTTCTTGTATATCCTTCTTCGATGTGGCGCACCTGGGTACTCCTTTTGTATCTTCAAGCTCTTCTTGTGTGTACTCTTCGGTGTACGGCCCCTTATTACTCAATTTTGTATCTTCAAACTCTTCTTGCATGATCTTCTTCGGTGTACTGCCCTGTTTACTCATTTTGTATCTTCAAACTCTTCTTGTATGTCCTTCTTCGATGTACGGCCCCTGAGTACTCCTTTTGCATCTTCAAGCTCTTCTTGTGTTTCCTTCGTCAGTGTACGAACCCTAATTACCCGTTTGCATCTTCAAAATTTTCTTGTCTGTCCTTCATCGGTGTACGGTCCCTGATTACTCCTTTTGTATCTTCAAACCCTTCGTGTCTGTCATTCTTCGGTGTACGGCCCTTGATTACTCCTTTTGTATCTTCAAGGTCTTCTTGTATGCCCTTCTTCGGTGTACGGCCCCTGAGTACTCATTGTGTATCTTCAAGCTCTTATTGAGTGTCCTTCTTCGGTGTATGGCCGAAGATTACTCATTTTACATATTAAAGCTCTTTTTGTCTGTCCTTCGGTGTACGGCCCCTGATTACTCCTTTTGTATCTTCAAACTCTTTTTGCACGTCCTTCTTCGGTATACGACTCTTGATTACACCTTTTGTATCTTCAAACTCTTCTTGCATTATATTCTTCGGTGTACGGCCCCTGATTACTCCTTTTGTATCTTCCAACTCTTATTGTCTGTCCTTTTTCGGTGTGCAGCCCCTGATTACTCCTTTTGTATCTTCAATCTCTTCTCGTGTGTCCTTCTTCGGTGTACGGTCACTGATTACTCCTTTTGGATCTTCAAGTTCTTCTTGTATGTTCTTCTTCGGTGTACGCCCCTGAATACTCACTGTGTATCTTCAAGCTCTTCTTGTGTGCCCTTCTTCTGTGTACGGCCCCTGATTACTCCTTTTGTATCTTATAGCTCTTCTTGGCTGTCCATCTTCGGTGTTGGGCCCCATATTACTCTTTTTGTATAGCACAACTTTACTTGCCTATCCTTTTTAAGTGTAGGACGCCTGATTACTCCTTTTCTATCTTCAAGCTCTTCATGTATGTCCTTTTTCGGTGTAGCGCCCCTGAGTATCACTTGTGTATCTTCATTCTCTTTTTATCTGTCCTTCTTTTGGTGTTCGGCCCATGATTACTACGTTTGTACCTTCAAACTCTTCTTGTATGTCCTTCTTTGGTGTCCAGTCCCTGAATACTCCTTTTGCATCTTCAAGCTCTTTTTGTCTCTCGTTCTTCGGTGTACGGCCCCTGATTACTCCTTTTGGATCTTCAAACTATGCTTGCATGTCCTTCTTCGGTGTACGGCCCCTGATCACTCCTTTTGTATCTTCAAGCTCTTCTTGTATGTCCTTTTCGGCGTAGCGCCCCTGATTACCCCGTGTGCATCATCATTCTCTTTTTGTCTGTCCTTTTTCGGTGTACGGCCCATGATTACTACTTTTGTATCTTAAACTCTTCTTGTATGTCCTTCTTTGGTGTACGGCCCCTGAGTACTCCTTTTGTATCTCCAAACTCTTCTTGCATTATCTTCTTCGGTGTGCGGCCCCTGATTACTCCTTTTGTATCTTCAAACTCTTATTGTCTGTCCTCTTTCGGTGTACAGCCCCTGATTACTCCTTTTGTATCTTCAAGCTCTTCTCGTGTGTCCATCTTCGGTGTACGGCCACTGATTACTGCTTTTGTATCTTCAAGTTCTTCTTGTATGTCCTTCTTCGGTGTACGCCCTTGAGTACTCACTGTGTATTTTCAAGCTCTTCTTGTGTGTCCTTCTTCTGTGTAGGGCCCAAGATTACTCGTTTTGCATATTAAAACTCTTGTTGTCTGTCCTTTTTCGGTGTACGGCCCCTGATTACTCTTTTTGTATATTCAAGCTCTTCTTGTTTGTCCTTTTTCGGTGTAGGGCCCAGGATTACTCGTTTTGCATATTAAAACTCTTTTTGTCTCTCCTTCTTCGGTGTACGGCCACTGATTACTCCTTTTATTTCTTCAAACTCTTTTTGCACGTCCTTCTGCGGTGTACGGCTCTTGATTACTCCTTTGTATCTTCAAACTCTTCTTGCATTATATTCTTCGGTGTACGGCACCTGATTACTCCTTTTGTATCTTCAAACTCTTATTGTCTGTCTTTTTTCGGTGTGCAGCCCCTGATTACTCCTTTTGTATCTTCAAGCTCTTCTCGTGTGTCCTTCTTCGGTGTACGGTCACTGATTACTCCTTTTGTATCTTCAAGTTCTTCTTGTATGTTTTTCTTCGGTGTACGCCCCTGAATACTCAATGTGTATGTTCAAGCTCTTCTTGTGTGTTCTTCTTCTGTGTAGGCCCCAAAATTACTCGTTTTGAATATTAAAACTTTTTTGTCTATCCTTCTTCGGTGTACGGCCCCTGATTACTCCTTTTGGATCTTCAAGCTCTTCTTCTGTGTCCTTCTTCTGTGTAGGGCCCAAGATTACTCGTTTTGCATATTAAAACTCTTTTTGTCTGTCCTTCTTCGGTGTACGGCCCCTTGTTACTCCTTTTCTATCGTCATTCTCTTTTTGTCTCTCGTTTTTCGGTGTACGGCCCCTGATTACTCCTTTTCTATCTTCAAGCTCTTCATGTATGTCCTTTTTCGGTGTACTGCTCCTGATTACTCCTTTCGTATCTTCAAGCTCTTCTTCTGTGTCCTTCTTCGGTGTAGGGCCTAAGATTACTCGTTTTGCATATTAAAACTCTTTTTGTCTGTCCTTCTTCGGTGTACGGCCCCTTATTACTCCTTTTGTATCGTCAATCTCTTCTTGTATGTCATTCTTCGGTGTACAGCCCCTGATTACTCCTTGTGTATCTTCAAACTCTTCTTGTCAGTCCTTCTTCGGTGTACGGCCTCTGATTACTCCTTTTGTATCTTCAAGCTCTTCTTGTGTGTCTTTCTTCGGTGTACGGTTACTGATTACTCCTTTTGTATCTTAGAACTCTTCTTGTCTGTCAATTTTCAGTGTAGGGCCCCATATTATTATTTTTGTATATTACAACTTTTCTTGTATGTTCTTCTTATGTGTACGACGCCCGATTACTCCTTTTCTATCTTCAAGCTCTTCATGTATGTCCTTTTTGGGTGTACTGCTCCTCATTACTCCTTTTGCATCTTCAAACTCTTCTTGAATGTCCTTTTTCGGTGTAGAGCCCCTGAGTACCCCTTTTGTATCTTCATTCTCTTTTTGTCTGTCCTTCTTCGGTGGACGACCCCTTATTACTACTTTTGTATCTTCAAGCTCTTCTTGTATGTCCTTCTTCGGTGTACCGTCCCCGAGTACTCCTTTTGTATCTTCAAATTCTTCTTACATGTCCTTCTTCGGTGTACGGCTCTTGATTACTTCTTTTGTATCTTCAAATTCTTCTTACATGTCCTTCTTCGGTGTACGCCTCTTGATTACTCCTTTTGTATGTTCAAGCTCTTCTTGTATATCCTTCTTCGATGTGGCGCACCTGGGTACTCCTTTTGTATCTTCAAGCTCTTCTTGTGTGTACTCTTCGGTGTACGGCCCCTTATTACTCAATTTTATATGTTCAAACTCTTCTTGCATGATCTTCTTCGGTGTACTGCCCTGTTTACTCATTTTGTATCTTCAAACTCTTCTTGTATGTCCTTCTTCGTTGCACGGCCCCTGAGTACTCCTTTTGCATCTTCAAGCTCTTTTTGTGTTTCCTTCGTCAGTGTACGAACCCTAATTACCCGTTTGCATCTTCAAAATTTTCTTGTCTGTCCTTCATCGGTGTACGGTCCCTGATTACTCCTTTTGTATCTTCAAACCCTTCGTGTCTGTCATTCTTCGGTGTACGGCCCTTGATTACTCCTTTTGTATCTTCAAGGTCTTCTTGTATGCCCTTCTTCGGTGTACGGCCCCTGAGTACTCATTGTGTATCTTCAAGCTCTTATTGAGTGTCCTTCTTCGGTGTATGGCCGAAGATTACTCATTTTACATATTAAAGCTCTTTTTGTCTGTCCTTCGGTGTACGGCCCCTGATTACTCCTTTTGTATCTTCAAACTCTTATTGTCTGTCCTTCTTCGGTGTACAGCCCCTGATTACACCTTTTGTATCTTCAAGCTCTTCTTATCTGTCCATCTTCGGTGTAGGGTCCCATATTACTCCATTTGTATTTTCAAGCTCTTCTTGTGTATCCTTCTTAGGTTTAAGGCCCCTGATTACTTCTTTTGTATCTTAGAACTCTTCTTGGCTGTCCATCTTCGGTGTGGGGCCCCATATAACTCTTTTTATATAGTACAACTTTTCTTGTCTGTTCTGTTTAAGTGTAAGACGCCTGATTTCTCCTTTTCTATTTTCAAGCTCTTCTTGTAAGTCTTTTTTCGGTGTAGCGCGCCTGAGTACCTCTTGTGTATCTTCATTCTCTTTTTGTATGTCCTTCTTCGGTGTACGGCCCATGATTACTACTTTTGTATCTTCAAGCTATTCTTGTATGTCCTTCTTTGGTGTACGATTCCTGAGTACTTCTTTTGTATCTTCATACTCTTCTTGGTTGTCGTTCTTCGGTGTACGGCCCCTGATTACTCCTTTTCTATCTTAAAGATCTTCATGTATGTCCTTTTTCGGTGTACTGCTCCTGATTACACCCTTCGTATCTTCAAACTCTTCTTGTATATCCTTTTTTGGCATAGCGCCCCTGAGTATCACTTTTGTATCTTTATTCTCTTTTTGTCTGTCCTTCTTCGGTGGACAGCCCCTGATTACTACTTTTGTATCTTCAAACTCTTCTTGTATGTCCTTCTTCGGTGTACCGTCCCTGAGTACTCCTTTTGTATCTTCAAACTATTTTTTTCTGTCGTTCTTCGGTGTACGGCCCCTGATTACTCCTTTTGTATCTTCAAGGTCTTCGTGTGTGTCCTCTTCGGTGTACCGCTCTTGATTACTCCTTTTGTATCTTCAAACTTTTCTTGCATGATCTTCCTCGGTGTACGGCCCCTGTTTGCACATTTTGTATCTTCAAACTCTTCTTGTATGTCCTTCTTCGGTGTACGGCCCCTGAATACTCCTTTTGTATCTTCAAGCTCTTCTTGTGTTTCCTTCGTCGGTGTACGGACCCTTATTACCCGTTTACATCTTCAAAGTCTTCTTGTCTGTCCTTCATCGGTGTACGGTCCCTGATTACTCCTTTTGTATTTTCAAGCTCTTTTGGTCTGTCCTTCTTTCGGTGTACGGCCTCTCATTACACCTTTTGTATCTCATAGTTTTTCTTGTAGGTCCTTCTTCGGTGTACGGCCCCTGAGTACTCAAGTTATATCTGCAAGCTCTTCTTGTGTGTCGGTCTTCGGTGTATGGCCCCTTATTACTCATTTTGCATATTAAAACTCTTTTTGTCTGTCCTTCTTCGGTGTACGACCTGTGATTACTACGGTTGTATCTTCAAATTCTTCGGATTACGAACCCTGATTACTCTGCATATATGTCCTTTTTCGGAATAGCACCCTGAGTACTCCTTTTGTATCTTCATTCTCTGTGTGTCTGTCGTTCTTGGGTGTACGCCCCTGATTACTCCTTTTATCTATTCAAACTCTTCTTTATCTGTCCGTCTTCGATGTACGGCCCTGGTTACTCCTTTTATATATTCAAACCCTTCTTGTATTTCCTTCTTCGGCACACGGCCCCTGATTACTCCTTTTGTATCTTCAATCTCTTCTTGTATGTCATTCTTCGGTGTACAGCCCCTGATTACTCCTTTGTATCTTAAAACCCTTCGTGTCTGTCATTCCTCGGTGTAAGACCCCTGTTTACTCCTTTTGTATCTTCAATTTCTTATTGTATGTCATTCTTCGGTGTACAGCCCCTGATTACTCCTTGTGTAACTTCAAACTCTTCTTGTCAGTCCTTCTTCGGTGTATGGCCTCTGATTACTCTTTTTGTATCTTCAAGCTCTTCTTGTGTGTCTTTCTTCGGTTTACGGCCCTTGATTACTCCTTTTGTATCTTAGAACTCTTCCTGTCTGTCAATCTTCGGTGTAGGGCCCCGTATTATTCTTTTTGTATATTGCAACTTTTCTTGTCTGTCCTTCTTATGTGTACGACGCCCGATTACTCCTTTTCTATCTTCAAGCTCTTCATGTATGTCCTTTTTCGGTGTACTGCTCCTCATTACTCCTTTCGCATCTTCAAACTCTTCTTGAATGTCCTTCTTCGATGTATCGTCCCTGAGTACTCCTTTTGTATCTTCAAACTCTTTGTGTTTGTCGTTCTTCGGTGTACAGGCCCTGATTACTCCTTTTGTATCTTCAAGCTCTTCTTGCATGTCCTTGTTCGGTGTGCGGCCCCTGAGTACTCCTTTTTTTATCTTCAAGCTCTTCTTGTGTGTCCTTCGTCGGTGTACAGCCCCTTATTACTAAATGTTGTATCTTCAAACTCTTCTTGTGTGTCCATCTTCGGTAGACAGATCCCTCCAGGTGTACCAGCGATCAAACACTCAGGTCGGACACAGAGTTTTGTCGGACTTCACTCTTAAAATTGTCCTACAAATGTGCGACCAAATTGTCCGACAAATGTCCGACCAAATTGTCCGACCAAATTGTCCAACAAATGTCCAACCAAATCCTCCCAGGTCTGGGTGAGAGTCTCCACTCTCAGATAGTTAAACTGTAAACAGGAAACGTCCCCAAATTCTGCTAACCAATAAATTTGTGTATCTTAGTAAAGCTGAAGTAAATGAGTGATATACAGTGTTACGGAAAGCATAGATATGTTAACGGCTGTCACGGGCGATGTATACAATAATATCCATGAATAAAATGTATTAACATGCAGTACCCATGTATTAAGTGCACTAGAACTGAATATTAATATGTCCCTATGTACTCGCGACAATCGATGCCAAGGCCCTTTCACTTGCTGCAGACAGTTGCCGGTTTACGATAGCGGGTGCGTTTGCTCTTTTACGTGTTTGCCAAATGTAGGGCGAACGAACCCGGGTAAATAATTATAATTTATACATTTATTTCTTTAAAGGAAAATTTGGATTAAAATTATTTAGTATAATATAAGTTTTATTTTGTCCATGGCGAATGGATCATAAATCCGTAAATCCCGGTTTTTTTTTTTTTTTGGGGGGGGGGGGGGGAAATTGGCAATCTGCGGAGTCCTGATATAGGTGGAATAATATTTTATTAGTGTATTCTACGTTTTTTTTTACAGTTTACCTGTCAAAGCATCACCCATCTCAGCATGCTGTCGCATCGTGCATTCATGATATACAAATACACCTATCACAGGTGTGAAAAAAAACGTTGTTCAAGACTCTTTTTACTAAGACTGATAAACATAGATAACTATTCTGCGTTTTCGATTTTCAAGCCTTCTTCCAATTTATTTGTACTTAAAAAATAAATTTATATCTTTTATCTTATATATGTGTATAAATAACTTAATAAAATAAATACATTTACGGTGAGAAATTATTATACGTCATGATATCGTTATTTAGGTAAATACTTATTAGACAGATTTTTTTTAAACCATTTTTGTTTTTTTAATTGATAACTGACCCAAGCTACATACATGAAATGTGACTTAATGTGTTAATTATATAAATCCTTGCCTTCTATGCATTTTAATTTCTTATTTAATTCTTATTCTTATTTAACAATATGGTCAGGTTGTTATTTTCATTGAATGGCTTCACAGTAGGGGCTCTTCCTGTATATTGGTTTCATCCTGTATATTACAATTGACTGCTAATGCATGACAAACAATTTTAATCAGCCATCATTATCATGAAATACATTTTTTTAATCTTTATTTTGATGAAGGCACCTAATTCCCATCACCTAATCCAAATTAGTATAGTAGAGGAGTACCGTATTTTTCGGACGATAAATCTAGATAAAAATGACAATTTTGTTCACAGTACAAAAAATGTAAACCTTTATTTTGCTGTAGGTTTATTTCTGAATAAGAAGACTCGTATCATCGATGTTCTTGGTGTTATTTTTTTTTAAATAAAGCGATAAAAGTATACTAACAGGGGGTGCAATTCTGGGGATAAAATATTCAACATTCGAAAAAAAAACAATATTCAATGATTGAAGTGTTATCGAAAATCAGTTCAATATTGTATTTTATAATAAAATATATACTATAAAAAATGTATCTTGTTGAAAAAGATCACAGGGTTGATCGATTTACAATATAAAATTATTATCACAAAATATCTAAATATAGCTATAGCTTTCCATCAAACACGAACATGCGCACGTGATTGTAGTTAAACCTGGCGGTTGCATTGCATCTCACAGTGAACGTGTAGAACAAGCTTTTTATACTAAATATACTGGAAAATAATTTTTATCAATTTCGTTACTTAATCGATATTTTATTGCAATAATTCATATGAGGCTATGGGTGTTTAAACGTCACTTTTCAACAATATTTCAGTTATATATTGATCTTTGAGCTACCTTTCCTGGCGCGAATATGATGCAAGGTAGAAATACACCAGGGTATTTACGTAACCGGACATTCTACATACCGGAAAGAAAGTACGCTTACAAATATGCATCGATCACAAAATGTTTGACATGTTCACCTCGAGAAATGTAAAAGAAATCTTTAAATATCCACTCTCACGTCCGAACAAATAGTCGGACTTAGATAGTGTAGACTCTCAAATTAAATTCACTTCAATGATTGCAAATATACCTACAAACACATAGTAATAAAAAACAACAACATTAAATAGAATTAATTATAATTGTTCTCCCACTGGCACCTGGGAATTTGTGTCAACAAGATGTTCCTTCCATTATTGACACCTGTAACCTGAGCTAATTAATTCATATCAAGCTGGCTGTAATACCTAGTCCAATACACATATTGCCGTCACAGATGAACAAGTATAGGGACTTGAAATATTTGTAAACGGAATATTGTGTAACTTTAGCCAGTGGTTTTTGCATCCGTTATTTCACCTTTATATGGATATCACACTCCGAAAGAATTATTTCTTATTCATTCATGTACACAGCCGTACCGGTCTCACTGACAGTTTTAAATGACAACAGATTATTTTTTTTTAAATCGTCAGTGATTTCTCCAAACAAACAAAGTCAAAACGCAAACTTAAGTCGAGTTTTTACTCAAATTTAATTTGGTTTGTTAAGAAAACTTTTTTTGAGAAATCCAAGCCAGGCTGGACTCGGCGTATATAATTTTAAAGTTTAGATTTCGGAAAAATTACGATATTTCTAGCATTCCGATTGTAATCGGAAAATTTAAATGTACTAGAAAGATCTATTAAAATTAAACAGATTACAGAAACACAAACGGTGTAACTCGAAATTATTGTACAATTCTTTGATTATGAGGTGCTCCTATGCATCGAACGACTGTTGTGCCCGAGCGGGACAAATATTGACCTTGGAGCTACCTTTCCTGGCGCGAATATGCTGCAAGGTAAAAATACACTAGGGTATTTACGTACCCGCACATTCTACACACGGGAAAGAAAGTACGCTTACAAATACGCATCGATCACAAAATGTTTGACATATTCACCTCGAGAAATGTAAAAAAAAATCTTTTAATATCCACTCTCACGCCCGACCAAAATGTCCGACCAAGACCAAAATGTCCGACCAAATAGTCGGACTTAGAGATTGTTGACTCACAAATTTTTCGGACATTTGTCGGACATTTGTCGGACATTTTGGGAGGAATATGTCGGACCTGAGAGTATGATCGTTGATACACTTAGAGTGTACTGTATAAGAAGAGCTTGAAGATACAAAAGGAGTAATCAGTGGCCGTACACCGAAGAAGGACACACAATAAGAGCTTGAAGATACAAATTGAGTAATATGGGGCCCTACATCGAAGATGAACAGACAATAAAAGTTTGAAGATACAAAAGGAGTAATCAGGGGCCGTACATCGAAGAACGACAGACAAAAAAACAATGAAGATACACAAGGAGTACTCAGGGGCGCTATTCCGAAGAAGGACATACATGCAGAGTTTTAAAATACAAATGGAGTAATCAGGGTTCGTACACCGAAGAAGGACAGACAAAAAGAGCTTGAAGATACAAAAGGAGTAATCAGGTCCCGTACACCGAAGAAGGACACACAAGAAGAGCTTGAAGATACACAATGAGTACTCAGCGGCCGTACACCGAAGAAAGACACACAAGAAGAATTTGAAGATACAAAAGGAGTAATCAAGTCCCGTACACCGAAGAAGGACAGACAAGAAGAGTTTGGAGAAAATAAAGGAGTAATCAGGGGCCGTACACCAAACACGGGACAGACAAGAAGAGTTTGGAGATACTAAAGGAGTAATCAGGAGCAGTACACCGAAGAAAGACACACAAGAAGAGCTTGAAGATACAAAAGGAGTAATCAGGGGCCGTAAACCGAAGAAGGGCATGCAAGAAGAGTTTGAATATATAAAAGGAATAACCAGGGCCGTACATCGAAGAAGGACAGAGTTTGAATAGATAAAAGGAGTAATCAGGGGCGGTACACCGAGGATGGACATGCAAGAAGTATTTCAAGATAGCAAAGGAGTAATCAGGGGCCGTACACCGAATAACGACAGACAAAAAGAGAATGAAAATACAAAAGGAGTACTCAGGGGCGCTAAACCGAAGAAGGACATATATGCAAAGCTTGAAGATACAAAAGGAGTAATCAGGTTTCGTACACCGAAGAAGGACAAACAAGAAGAGTTTGAAGATACAACAAGAGTAATCAGGGCCTGTACACCGAAGGACAGACAAAAAGAGCTTTATTATGCAAAAAGAGTAATCTTGGGCCCTACAACGAAGAAGGACACACAGGAAGAGCTTGAAGAAACACAATGAGTACTCAGGAGCCGTACACCGAAGAAGGATATACAAGAAGAACTTAAATTAAAAAAGGAGTAATCAGTGGCCGTACACCGAAGAAGGACAGACAAGAAGAGTTTGGAGATACTAACGGAGTAATAAGGGTTCGTACACCGAAGAATGACAAACCAGAAGAGTTTGAGAATACAACAGGAGTAATCAGGGTTCGTACACCGAAGAAGGACACACAAGAAGAGCTTGAAGATACACAATGAGTACTCATGGGCCGTACACGAAGAAGAACATACAAGAAGAACTTGAAGATACAAAAGGAGTAATCAGCGGCCGTACTCCGAAGAAGGCCACACAAGAAGAATTTGAAGATACAACAGGAGTAATCAGGTCCCGTACACCGAAGAAGTTCAGACAAGAAGAGTTTGGAGATAATAAAGGAGTAATCAGGTGCGTACACCGAAGAAAGACACACAAGAAGAGCTTGACGATACAAAAGCAGTAATCAGGGGCCGTACACCGAAGAATGACAGACAAAAAGAGAATGTAGATATAAAAGGAGTACTCAGGGGCGTTATATCGAAGGACATACATGCAGAGTTTGAAGATACAAATGTAGTAATCAGGGTTCGCACACCGAAGAAGGACAGACAAAAAGAGTTTGGAGATAATAAATGAGTAATCAGGGGTCGTACACCGAAGAAGGACAAAGAAGAAGAATTTGAAGATACAACAGGAGTAATCAGTGTTCGTACATCGAAGAAGGACACACAAGAAGAGTTTGAAGATACAAAAGGAGAAATCAGGTCCCGTACACCGAAGAAGAACAGACAAGAAGAGTTTGGAGATAATAAAGGAGTTATCCGGGGCCGTACACCAAACACCGGACAGACAAGAAGAGTTTGGAGATACTAAAGGAGTAATCAGGGGCCGTACACCGAAGAAAGATACACAAGCAGAGCTTGAAGATACAAAAGGAGTAATGAGGGGCCGTAAACCGAAAAAGGACATGCAAGAAGAGTTTGAATATATAAAAGGAATAACCAGGGCCGTACATCGAAGAAGGACAAAAAAAGAAGAGTTTGAATAGATAAAAGGAGTAATCAGGGGCCGTACACCGAATAACGACAGACAAAAAGAGAATGAAAATACAAAAGGAGTACTCAGGGGCGCTAAACCGAAGAAGGACATATAAGCAAAGCTTGAAGATACAAAAGGAGTAATCAGGTTTCGTACACCGAAGAAGGACAAATAAGAAGAGTTTGAAGATACAACAAGAGTAATCAGGGGCTGTACACCGAAGGACAGACAAAAAGAGTTTTAATATGCAAAAAGAGTAATCTTGGGCCCTACAACGAAGAAGGACACACAGGAAGAGCTTGAAGATACACAATGAGTACTCAGGAGCCGTACACCGAAGAAGGATATAAAAGAAGAACTTGAAGATACAAAAGGAATAATCAGTGGCCGTACACCGAAGAAGGACAGAAAAGAAGAGTTTGGAGATACTACAGGAGTAATCAGGGTTCGTACACCGAAGAACGATAAACACGAAGAGTTTGAAGATACAAGAGGAGTATTCAGGGGCCGTACACCGAAGAAGGACAGACAAAAAGAGTTTTAATATGCAAAAAGAGTAATATTGGGCCCTACACCGAAGAAGGACACACAAGAAGAGCTTGAAGATACACAATGAGTACTCAGCGGCCGTACACCGAAGAAAGACACACAAGAAGAGCTTGAAGATACACAATGAGTAATCAGCGGCCGTACACCGAAGAAAGACACACAAGAAGAGCTTGAAGATACAAAAGGAATAATCAGGTCCCGTACACCGAAGAAGGACAGACAAGAAGAGCTTAGAGATAATAAAGGAGTAATCAGGGGCCGTACACCAAACACTGGACAGAGAAGAAGAGTTTGGAGATACTAAAGGAGTAATCAGGGGCGTACACCGAAGAAAGACACACAAGAAGAGCTTGAAGATACAAAAGGAGTAATCAGGGACCGTAAACCGAGGAAGGACATGCAAGAAGAGTTTGAATATATAAAAGGAGTAATCAGGGGCTGTACACCGAAGGATAGACAAAAAGAGCTTTAATATGCAAAAAGAGTAATCTTGGGCCGTACACCGAAGAAGGACACACAAGAAGAGTTTGAAGATACACAATGAGTACTAAGGGGCCGTACACCGAAGAAGGATATACAAGAAGAACTTGAAGATACAAAGGGAGTAATCCGTGGCGTACACCGAAGAAGGACAGAAAAGAAGAGTTTGGAGATACTACAGGAGTAATCAGGGTTCGTACACCGAAGAACGATAAACACGAAGAGTTTGAAGATACAAGAGGAGTAATCAGGGGCCGTACACCGAAGAAGGACAGACAAAAAGAATTTTAATATGCAAAAAGAGTAATATTGGGCCCTACACCGAAGAAGGACACACAAGAAGAGCTTGAAGATACACAATGAGTACTCAGGGGCCGTACACCGACGAAGGACAAAGAAGAAGAATTTGAAGATACAACAGGAGTAATCAGGGTTCGTACACTGAAGAAGGACACACACGAAGAGCTTGAAGATACGCAATGAGTACTCAGGGGCCGTACACCGAAGAAGAACATACAAGAAGAACTTGAAGATACAAAAGGAGTAATCAGCGGCCGTACTCCGAAGAAGGACACACAAGAGAAATTTGAAGATACAACAGGAGTAATCAGGTCCCGTACACCGAAGAAGTTCAGACAAGAAGAGTTTGGAGATAAAAAAGGAGTAATCATGTGCCGTACACCGAAGAAAGACACACAAGAAGAACTTGACGATACAAAAGGAGCAATCAGTGCATACACCGAAGAGGGACACACGAGAAGAGCTTGAAGATACAAAAGGAGTAATCAGGGGCCGTACACCGAAGAATGACAGACAAAAAGAGAATGTAGATACAAAAGGAGTACTCAGGGGCGTTATACCGAAGAAGGACATACATGCAGAGTTTGAAGATACAAATGGAGTAATCAGGGTTCGCACACCGAAGAAGGACAGACAAAAAGAGTTTGGAGATAATAAATGAGTAATCAGGGGTCGTACACCGAAGAAGGACAAAGAAGAAGAATTTGAAGATACAACAGGAGTAATCAGGGTTCGTACACTAAAGAAGGACACACAAGAAGAGCTTGAAGATACACAATGAGTAATCAGCGGCCGTACACCGAAGAAAGACACACAAGAAGAGTTTGAAGATACAAAAGGAGTAATCAGGTCCCGTACACCGAAGAAGGACAGACAAGAAGAGTTTGGAGATAATAAAGGAGTAATCAGGGGTCGTACACCAAACACGGGACAGACAAGAAGAGTTTGGAGATACTAAGGGAGTAATCAGGGGCCGTACACCGAAGAAAGACATGCAAGAAGAGTTTGAATATATAAAACCAATAACCAAGGCCGTACATCGAAGAAGGACAGAAAAAGAAGAGTTTGAATAGATAAAAGGAGTAATCAGGGGCGATACACCGAAGATGGACATACAAGAAGTGTTTCAAGATAGCAAATGAGTAATCAGGGGCCGTACACCGAATAACGACAGACAAAAAGAGAATGAAAATACGAAAGAAGTACTCAGGGGCGCTAAACCGAAGAAGGACATATATGCAAAGTTTGAAGATACAAAAGGAGCAATCAGGTTTCGTACACCGAAGAAGGACAAACAAGAAGAGTTTGAAGATACAACAAGAGTAATCAGGGGCTGTACACTGAAGGACAGACAAAAAGAGCTTTAATATGCAAAAAGAGTAATCTTGGGCCCTACACACAGGAAGAGCTTGAAGATACACAATGAGTACTGAGGGGCCGTACACCGAAGAAGGATATACAAAAAAAACTTGAAGTTAAAAAAGGAGTTATCAGTGGCCGTACACCAAAGAAGGACAAACAAGAAGAGTTTGGAGATACTAACGGAGTAATAAGGGTTCGTACACCGAAGAATGACAAACCAGAAGAGTTTGAGGATACAACAGGAGTAATCAGGGTTCGCACACGGAAGAAGGACAAACAAGAAGAGTTTGAAGATACAGCAAGAGTAATCAGGGGCTGTACACTGAAGGACAAACAAAAAGAGCTTTAAAATGCAAAAAGAGTAATCTTGGGCCCTACAAAACGAAGAAAGACACACAGGAAGAGCTTGAAGATGCACAATGAGTACTCAGGGGCCGTACACCGAAGAAGGATATACAAGAAGAACTTGAAGTTAAAAAAGGAGTAATCAATGGCCGTACACCGAAGAAGGACAGACAAGAAGAGTTTGGAGATACTAACAGAGTAATAAGGGTTCGTACACCGAAGAATGACAAACCAGAAGAGTTTGAGGATACAACAGGAGTAATCAGGGTTCGTACACCGAAGAAGGACACACAAGAAGAGCTTGAAGATACACAATGAGTACTCATGGGCCGTACACGAAGAAGAACATACAAGAAGAACTTGAAGATACAAAAGGAGTAATCAGCGGCCGCACTCCGAAGAAGGACACACAAGAAGAATTTGAAGATACAACAGGAGTAATCAGGTCCCGTACACCGAAGAAGTTCAGACAAGAAGAGTTTGGAGATAATAAAGGAGTAATCAGGTGCGTACACCGAAGAAAGAAACACAAGAAGAGCTTGACGATACAAAAGGAGCAATCAGAGCATACACCGAAGAAGGACACACGAGAAGAGCTTGAAGATACAAAAGGAGTAATCAGGGGCTGTACACCGAAGATGGAAAGACAATAAGAGTTTGAAGATACAAAAGGAGTAATCAGGGGCCGTACACCGAAGAATGACAGACGAAAAGAGAATGTAGATGCACAAGGAGTACTCAGGGGCGTTATACCAAAGAAGGACATACATGCAGAGTTTGAAGATACAAATGGAGAAATCAGGGTTCGCACACCGAAGAAGGACAGACAAAAAGAGTTTGGAGATAATAAATGAGTAATCAGGGGTCGTACACCGAAGAAGGACAAAGAAGAAGAATTTGGAGATAAAACAGGAGTAATCAGGGTTCGTACACTAAAGAAGGACACACAAGAAGAGCTTGAAGATACACAATGAGTACTCAGGGTTCGTACACCGAAGAAGAACATACAAGAAGAACTTGAAGATACAAAACGAGTAATCAGTGGCCGTACACCGAAGAAGGACACACAAGAAGAGTTTGAAGATACAAAAGGAGTAATCAGGTCCCGTACATCGAAGAAGGACACACAAGAAGAGCTTGAAGATACACAATGAGTAATCAGCGGCCGTACACCGAAGAAAGACCCACAAGAAGATTTTGAAGATACAAAAGGAGTAATCAGGTCCCGTACACCGAAGAAGGACAGACAAGAAGAGTTTGGAGATAATAAAGGAGTAATCAGGGGTCGTACACCAAACACGGGACAGACAAGAAGAGTTTGGAGATACTAAGGGAGTAATCAGGGGCCGTACACCGAAGAAGGACATGCAAGAAGAGTTTGAATATATAAAACCAATAACCAGGGCCGTACATCGAAGAAGGACAGAAAAAGAAGAGTTTGAATAGATAAAAGGAGTAATCAGGGGCGATACACCGAAGATGGACATACAAGAAGTGTTTCAAGATAGCAAATGAGTAATCAGGGGCCGTACACCGAATAACGACAGACAAAAAGAGAATGAAAATACGAAAGAAGTACTCAGGGGCGCTAAACCGAAGAAGGACATATATGCAAAGTTTGAAGATACAAAAGGAGCAATCAGGTTTCGTACACCGAAGAAGGACAAACAAGAAGAGTTTGAAGATACAACAAGAGTAATCAGGGGCTGTACACTGAAGGACAGACAAAAAGAGCTTGAATATGCAAAAAGAGTAATCTTGGGCCCTACACACAGGAAGAGCTTGAAGATACACAATGAGTACTGAGGGGCCGTACACCGAAGAAGGATATACAAAAAAAACTTGAAGTTAAAAAAGGAGTTATCAGTGGCCGTACACCAAAGAAGGACAAACAAGAAGAGTTTGGAGATACTAACGGAGTAATAAGGGTTCGTACACCGAAGAATGACAAACCAGAAGAGTTTGAGGATACAACAGGAGTAATCAGGGTTCGCACACGGAAGAAGGACAAACAAGAAGAGTTTGAAGATACAGCAAGAGTAATCAGGGGCTGTACACTGAAGGACAAACAAAAAGAGCTTTAAAATGCAAAAAGAGTAATCTTGGGCCCTACAAAACGAAGAAAGACACACAGGAAGAGCTTGAAGATGCACAATGAGTACTCAGGGGCCGTACACCGAAGAAGGATATACAAGAAGAACTTGAAGTTAAAAAAGGAGTAATCAATGGCCGTACACCGAAGAAGGACAGACAAGAAGAGTTTGGAGATACTAACAGAATAATAAGGGTTCGTACACCGAAGAATGACAAACCAGAAGAGTTTGAGGATACAACAGGAGTAATCAGGGTTCGTACACCGAAGAAGGACACACAAGAAGAGCTTGAAGATACACAATGAGTACTCATGGGCCGTACACGAAGAAGAACATACAAGAAGAACTTGAAGATACAAAAGGAGTAATCAGCGGCCGCACTCCGAAGGAGGACACACAAGAAGAATTTGAAGATACAACAGGAGTAATCAGGTCCCGTACACCGAAGAAGTTCAGACAAGAAGAGTTTGGAGATAATAAAGGAGTAATCAGGTGCGTACACCGAAGAAAGAAACACAAGAAGAGCTTGACGATACAAAAGGAGCAATCAGAGCATACACCGAAGAGGGACACAAGAGAAGAGCTTGAAGATACAAAAGGAGTAATCAGGGGCTGTACACCGAAGATGGAAAGACAATAAGAGTTTGAAGATACAAAAGGAGTAATCAGGGGCCGTACACCGAATAATGACAGACGAAAAGAGAATGTAGATGCACAAGGAGTACTCAGGGGCGTTATACCAAAGAAGGACATACATGCAGAGTTTGAAGATACAAATGGAGTAATCAGGGTTCGCACACCGAAGAAGGACAGACAAAAAGAGTTTGGAGATAATAAATGAGTAATCAGGGGTCGTACATCGAACAAGGACAAAGAAGAAGAATTTGAAGATACAAAAGGAGTAATCAGGTCCCGTACACCGCAGAAAGACACACAAGAAGAGTTTGAAGATACTAAAGGAGTAATCAGGTCCCGTACACCGAAGAAGGACACACAAGAAGAGTTTGAAGATACTAAAGGAGTAATCAGGTCCCGTACACCGAAGAAGGACACACAAGAAGAGCTTGAAGATACACAATGAGCAATCAGCGGCAATACACCGAAGAAAGACACACAATAAGAGTTTGAAGATACAAAGGAGTAATCAGGTCCCGTACACCGAAGGACAGACAAGAAGAGCTTGCAGATAATAAAGGAGTAATCAGGGGCCGTACACCAAACACGGGACAGACAAGAAGAGTTTGGAGATACTAAAGGAGTAATCATGGGCCGTACACCGAAGAAAGACACACAAGAAGAGATTGAAGATACAAAAGGAGTAATCAGGGCCCGTAAACCGAAGAAGGACATGCAAGAAGAGTTTAAATATATAAATGGAATAACCAGGGCCGTACATCGAAGAAGGACAGAAAAAGAAGAGTTTGAATAGATAAAAGGAGTAATCAGGGGCGATACACCGAAGATGGACATACAAGAAGTGTTTCAAGATAGCATATGAGTAATCAGGGGCCTTACACCGAATAACGACAGACAAAAAGAGAATGAAAATACAAAAGAAGTACTCAGGGGCGCTAAACCGAAGAAGGACATATATGCAAAGTTTGAAGATACAAAAGAAGTAATCAGGTTTCGTACACCGAAGAAGGACAAACAAGATGAGTTTGAAGATACAACAAGAGTAATCAGGGCCTGTACACTGAAGGACAGAGAAAAAGAGCTTTAATATGCAAAAAGAGTAATCTTGGGCCCTACACCGAAGAAGGACACACAGGAAGAGCTTGGAGATACACAATGAGTACTGAGGGGCCGTACACCGAAGAAGGATATACAAGAAAAACTTGAAGTTAAAAAAGCAGTAATCAGTGGCCGTACACCGAAGAAGGACAGACAAGAAGAGTTTGGAGATACTAACGGAGTAATAAGGGTTCGTACACCGAAGAATGACAAACCAGAAGAGTTTGAGGATACAACAGGAGTAATCAGGGTTCGTACACCGAAGAAGGACACACAAGAAGAGCTTGAAGATACACAATGAGTACTCATGGGCCGTACACGAAGAAGAACATACAAGAAGAACTTGAAGATACAAAAGGAGTAATCAGCGGCCGTACTCCGAAGAAGGACACACAAGAAGAATTTGAAGATACAACAGGAGTAATCAGGTCCCGTATACCGAAGAAGTTCAGACAAGAAGAGTTTGGAGATAATAAAGGAGTAATCAGGTGCCGTACACCGAAGAAAGAAACACAAGAAGAGCTTGACGATACAAAAGGAGCAATCAGTGCATACACCGAAGAGGGACACACGAGAAGGGCTTGAAGATACAAAAGAAGAGTTTGAAGATACAAAAGGAGTAATCAGCACCAGTACATCGAAAAAGGACAGACAGGAAGAGCTTCGAGATAATAAAGGAGTAATCATGGGCCGTACACTGAAGGACAGAAAAGAAGAGCTTGGAGATACTAAAGGAGTAATCAGGGGCGCTAAACCGGAGAATGACACACTAGAAGGGTTTGCAGGTACAAAAGGAGTAATCAGGTCCCGCACACCGAAGAAGGACAGACAAGAAGAGTTTAGAGATAATAAAGGAGTAATCAGGGGTCGTACACCGAAGACGGACAAACAAGAAGAATTTGAAGATACAACGGGAGTAATCAGGGGCCGTACACCGAAAAAGAATATACAAGAAGACGAGTAATCAGCACCCGTACATCGAAGAAGGACAGACAAGAAGAGTTTGGAGATAATAAAGGAGTAATCATCGGCCGTACACTGAAGAAGGACAGCCAAGGAAAGTTTGGAGATACTAAAGGAGTAATCGGGGGCCGTACACCGAAGAAGGACAGACAAGAAGAGTCTAAAGATAATAAAGGAGTAATCAGGGGCCGTACACCGAAGAAGGACAGACAAAAAGAGTTTTAATATGCAAAAAGAGTAATCTTGGGCCATAAACCGAAGAAGGACACACTGGACGAGCTTGAAGATATACAATGAGTACTCAGGGGCCGTACACCGAAGAAGAATATACAAGAAGAACTTGAAGATACAAAAGGAGTAATCAGTGGCCGTACGCAAAAGAAGGACAGACAAGAAGATTTTGGAGATACTTAAGGAGTAATCAGGGTTCGGACACCGAAGAAGGACAAACAAGAAGAGTTTGAAGATACATCAGGAGTAATCAGGGTTCGTACACCGAAGAAGGACACACAAGAATAGTTTGAATATATAAAAGGAATAACCAGGGCGGTACATCGAAGGACAGATATAGAAGAGTTTGAATAGATAAATGGAGTAATCAGGGGCGGTACACCGAAGATGGACATACAAGAAATGCTTGAAGATAGAAAAGGAGTAATCAGTTGCCATACATCGAAGAACGACAGACAAAATGAAAATGAAGATAAAAAGGAATACTCAGGGGCGCTATGCCGAAGAAGGACATGCATGCAATGTTTGAAGATACAAAAGGAGTAATCAGGGTTCGTACACCGAATAAGGACAAACAAGAAGAGTTTGAAGATACAACAAGAGTAATCAGGGGTCTTACACCGAAGGACAGACACAAAGAGCTTTAATATGCAAAAAGAGTAATTTTGGGCCCTACACCGAAGAAGGCTACACAAGAAGAGTTTGAAGATACACAATGAGTACTCAAGGGCCGTACACCGCAGGAGGATATACAAGAAGAACTTGAAGATAAAAAAGGAGTAATCAGCACCCGTACATCGAAGAAGGACAGACAAGAAGAGTTTGGAGATAACAAAGGAGTAATCATCGGCCGTACACTAAAGAAAGACAGACAGGAAGAGTTTGGAGATACTAAAGGAGTAATCAGGGGTCGTACACCGAAGAAAGACACACAAGAAGAGTTTGAAGATACAAAAGGAGTAATCAGGTCCCGCACACCGAAGAAGGACACACAAGAAGTGTTTGGAGATAAAAAAGGAGTAATCAGGGGTCGTACACCGAAGAAGGACAGACAAAGAGAGTTTTAATATGCAAAAAGAATAATTTTGGGCCCTACACCGCAGAAGGACACACAGGAAGAGCTTGAAGATATACAATGAGTACTCAGGGGCCGTACACTGAAGAAGAATATACAAGAAGAACTTGAAGATACAAAAGGAGTAATCAGGGTTCGGACACCGAAGAAGGACAAACAAGAAGAGTTTGAAGATACAGCAGGAGTAATCAGGGTTCGTACACCGAAGAAGGAAAAACAAGAAGAGCTTGAAGATATACAATGAGTACTCAGGGGCCGTACACCGAAGAAGGATATACAAGAAGAACTTGAAAACACAAAAGGAGTAATCAGCGGCCGTACACCGAAGAAGGACACACAAGAAGAGTTTAAAGATACAAAAGGAGTAATCAGTTCCCATAGACCGAAGAAGGACAGACAAGAAGAGTTTGGAGATAATAAAGGAGTAATCACGGGCCGTACACCGAAGACGGACAGACAAGAAGAGTTTGGAGATACAAAAGGAGTAATTAGGGGCCGTACACCGAAGAAAGATACACAAGAAGAGCTTGAAGATACAAAATGAGTAATCAGGGGCTGTGCACCGAAGAATGACATACAAGAAGAGATTGAAGATACAACAGGAGTAATCAAGGGCCGTAAACAGAAGAACGACATGCAAGAATAGTTTGAATATATAAATGGAGGAACCAGGGCCGTACACCGAAGATGGACATACAAGCAGAGCTTGAAGGTAGAAAAGGTGTACTCAGGGGCGTTATACCGAAGAAGGACATGCATGCAGAGTTTGAAGATACAAAATGAGTACTCAGGGGCCGTAAACCGAAGAATGACATACAAGAATAACTAATGTATAACAGGAGTAACCTGGGCCGTACATCGAAGAAGGACGGATAAAGAAGAGTTTGAATAGATAAAAGGAGTAATCAGGGGCGGTACACCAAAGATGGACATACAAGGAATGTTTGAAGATAGAAAAGGAGTAATGAGGAGCCATACACCGAAGAACGACAGACAAAAAGAGAATAAAGATAAAAAGGAGTACTCAGGGGCGCTAAACCGAAGAATGATATACAAGAAGCACTTGAAGATACAAAAGGAGTAATCAGTGGCCGCACACCGAAGAAGGATAGACAAGAAGAGTTAGAAGATACAACAGGAGTAATCAAGGGCCGTACACCAAAGAAGGACATACAAGAAGAACTTGAAGATACAAAAGGAGTAATCAGCGGCCGTACACCGAAGAAGGACACACAAGAAGAGTTTGAAGATACAAAAGGAGTAATCAGGGTCCGTAAACCGAAGAAGGACATGCAAGAAGAGTTTGAAGATTCAAAAGGAGTAACCAGGGCCGTACATCGAAGAAGGACAAATAAAGTAGAGTTTGAATAGATAAAAGGAGTAATCAGGGGCAGTACACCGAAAATGGACATACAAGAAATGCTTGAAGATGGAAAAGGAGTAATCAGGGGCCGTTCACCGAAGAACGACAGATAAAAAGAAAATTAAGATAAAAAGGAATACTCAGGGGCGCTATGCCGAAGAAGGACATACATGCACAGTTTGAAGATACAAAAGGAGTAATCAGGGTTCGTCCACCGAAGAAGGATAAACACGAAGAGTTAGAAGATACAACAGGAGTAATCAGGGGCAGTACATCGAAGAAGGACAGACAAAAAGAGTATTAATATGCAAAAAGAGGAATATTAGGCCTTACACCGGAGAAGGGGACACAAGAAGAGTTTGAAGATACACAATGAGTACTCAGGGGCCATACACCGACGAAGGACACACAAGAAGAGTTTGAAGATACTAAAGGAGTAATCAGCACCCGTACATCGAAGAAGGACAGACAAGAATAGTTTGGAGATAATAAAGGAGTAATCATGGGCCGTATACTGAAGATGGACAGACAAGAAGAGCTTAGAGATACTAATGGAGTAATCAGGGGCGTACACCGAGGAAAGACACACAAGAAGAGCTTGAAGATACAACATGAGTAATCAGGGGCTGTACACCGAAGAATGACATACAAGAAGATATTGAAAATACAAAAGGAGTAATCAGGGGCTGTAAACCGAAGAAGGACATGCAAGAAGAGTTTGAATATATAAAAGGAGTAACCAGGGCCGTACATCGAAGCAGGACAGATAAAGAAGAGTTTCAATAGACAAAAGGAGTAATCAGTGGCCGTACACCGAAGAAGCACACACAAGAAGAGCTTGAAGATACAAAAGGAGTAATCAGGGGCAGTACACCGCAGAAGGACAGACAAGAAGAGTTTGCAAATACAAAATGAGTAATTAGGGGCCGCACACCGAAGAATGAGAGAAACCAAGGGTCTTAAGAAACACAAGGAGTAATCAGGGGCTGTACACCGAAGAATGGCGTACAAAAAGACATTGAAGATACAAAAGGAGTAATCAAGGGCCGAAAACCGAAGAAGGACATGCAAGAAGAGTTTGAATATATGAAAGGAGTAACCAGGGCCGTATATCGAAGAAGGACAGATAAAGAAGAGATTGAAGATACAAAAGGAGTAATCAGGTGCCGTACACCGAAGAAGGACATGCAAGAAGAGTTTGAATATATAAAAGAAGTAACCAGGGCCGCATGTCGAAGAAGGACAGATAAAGAAGAGATTGAAGATACAAAAGGAGTAATCAGGTGCCGTACACCAAAGAAGGACATGCAAGAAGAGTTTGAATATATAAAAGGAGTAGCCAGGGCCGTACACCGCAGAAGAACAGACAAGAAGAGTTTGCAAATACAAAATGAGTAATCAGGGGCCGTACACCGAAGAATGACAGACACCAAGGGTTTGAAGATACACAAGGAGTAATGAGGGGCTGTACACCGAAAAATGATATACAAAAAGAGATTGAAGATACAAAAGGAGTAATCAGGGGCCGTAAACCGAAGAAGGACATCCAAGAAGAGTTTTAATATATAAAAGGAGTAACCAGGGCCGTACACCGAAGATGGACATACAAGCAGAGCTTGAAGATAGAAAAGGAGTACTCAGGGGCGTTATACCGAAGAAGGACATGCATGCAGAGTTTGAAGATACAAAATGAGTACTCAGGGGCCGTACACCGAAGAATGACATACAAGAATAACTAATGTATAACAGGAGTAACCTGGGCCGTACATCGAAGAAGGACGGATAAAGAAGAGTTTGAATAGATAAAAGGAGTAATCAGGGGCGGTACACCAAAGATGGACATACAAGGAATGTTTGAAGATAGAAAAGGAGTAATGAGGAGCCATACACCGAAGAACGACAGACAAAAAGAGAATAAAGATAAAAAGGAGTACTCAGGGGCGCTAAACCGAAGAATGATATACAAGAAGCACTTGAAGATACAAAAGGAGTAATCAGTGGCCGCACACCGAAGAAGGATAGACAAGAAGAGTTAGAAGATACAACAGGAGTAATCAAGGGCCGTACACCAAAGAAGGACATACAAGAAGAACTTGAAGATACAAAAGGAGTAATCAGCGGCCGTACACCGAAGAAGGACACACAAGAAGAGTTTGAAGATACAAAAGGAGTAATCAGGGTCCGTAAACCGAAGAAGGACATGCAAGAAGAGTTTGAAGATTCAAAAGGAGTAACCAGGGCCGTACATCGAAGAAGGACAAATAAAGAAGAGTTTGAATAGATAAAAGGAGTAATCAGGGGCAGTACACCGAAAATGGACATACAAGAAATGCTTGAAGATGGAAAAGGAGTAATCAGGGGCCGTTCACCGAAGAACGACAGATAAAAAGAAAATTAAGATAAAAAGGAATACTCAGGGGCGCTATGCCGAAGAAGGACATACATGCACAGTTTGAAGATACAAAAGGAGTAATCAGGGTTCGTCCACCGAAGAAGGATAAACACGAAGAGTTAGAAGATACAACAGGAGTAATCAGGGGCAGTACATCGAAGAAGGACAGACAAAAAGAGTATTAATATGCAAAAAGAGGAATATTAGGCCTTACACCGGAGAAGGGGACACAAGAAGAGTTTGAAGATACACAATGAGTACTCAGGGGCCATACACCGACGAAGGACACACAAGAAGAGTTTGAAGATACTAAAGGAGTAATCAGCACCCGTACATCGAAGAAGGACAGACAAGAATAGTTTGGAGATAATAAAGGAGTAATCATGGGCCGTATACTGAAGATGGACAGACAAGAAGAGCTTAGAGATACTAATGGAGTAATCAGGGGCGTACACCGAGGAAAGACACACAAGAAGGGCTTGAAGATACAACATGAGTAATCAGGGGCTGTACACCGAAGAATGACATACAAGAAGATATTGAAAATACAAAAGGAGTAATCAGGGGCTGTAAACCGAAGAAGGACATGCAAGAAGAGTTTGAATATATAAAAGGAGTAACCAGGGCCGTACATCGAAGCAGGACAGATAAAGAAGAGTTTCAATAGACAAAAGGAGTAATCAGTGGCCGTACACCGAAGAAGCACACACAAGAAGAGCTTGAAGATACAAAAGGAGTAATCAGGGGCAGTACACCGCAGAAGGACAGACAAGAAGAGTTTGCAAATACAAAATGAGTAATTAGGGGCCGCACACCGAAGAATGAGAGAAACCAAGGGTCTTAAGAAACACAAGGAGTAATCAGGGGCTGTACACCGAAGAATGGCGTACAAAAAGACATTGAAGATACAAAAGGAGTAATCAAGGGCCGAAAACCGAAGAAGGACATGCAAGAAGAGTTTGAATATATGAAAGGAGTAACCAGGGCCGTATATCGAAGAAGGACAGATAAAGAAGAGATTGAAGATACAAAAGGAGTAATCAGGTGACGTACACCGAAGAAGGACATGCAAGAAGAGTTTGAATATATAAAAGAAGTAACCAAGTCCGCATGTCGAAGAAGGACAGATAAAGAAGAGATTGAAGATACAAAAGGAGTAATCAGGTGCCGTACACCAAAGAAGGACATGCAAGAAGAGTTTGAATATATAAAAGGAGTAGCCAGGGCCGTACACCGCAGAAGAACAGACAAGAAGAGTTTGCAAATACAAAATGAGTAATCAGGGGCCGTACACCGAAGAATGACAGACACCAAGGGTTTGAAGATACACAAGGAGTAATGAGGGGCTGTACACCGAAAAATGATATACAAAAAGAGATTGAAGATACAAAAGGAGTAATCAGGGGCCGTAAACCGAAGAAGGACATCCAAGAAGAGTTTTAATATATAAAAGGAGTAACCAGGGCCGTACACCGAAGATGGACATACAAGCAGAGCTTGAAGATAGAAAAGGAGTACTCAGGGGCGTTATACCGAAGAAGGACATGCATGCAGAGTTTGAAGATACAAAATGAGTACTCAGGGGCCGTACACCGAAGAAGGACATACAAGAAGAACTAGAAGATACAAAAGGAGTAATCAATAGCCGCACACCGACGAAGGTCACACAAGAAGAGTTTGAAGATGCAAAAGGTGTAATGAGGGGCCGTATTCCGAAAGAAGAACAGACAACAACAGCTTGAAGATACAAAAGGAGTAATCAGGGACCGTACACCGATGAAGGACAGACAAAAAGAGTTTTAATATGCAAAAAGAGTAATATTGGGCCCTACACCGAAGAAGGACACACAGGAAGAGCTTGAAGATACACAATGAGTACTCAGTGGCCGTACATCGAAGAAGGACAGCCAAGAAGAGTTTGGAAATAATAAGGAAGTAATCATGTGCCGTGCACTGACGAAGGGCAAACAATCAGAGCTTGGAGATACTACAGGAGTAATCAGGGGCCGTACACCGAAGAAAGACACACAAGAAGAGCTTGAAGATACAAAAGGAGTAATCAGGGGCCGTTCACCGAAGAAGGACAGAGAAGAAGAGTTTGTCAATACAAAAGGAGTACTCAGGGGCCGTACACCGAAGAATGACAGACACGAAGTGCTTGAAGATACACAAGGAATAATCAGGGCCTGCACACCGAAGAATGACATACAAGAAGAGATTGAAGATACAACATGAGTAATCAAGGGCCGTAAACCGAAGAAGGACATGCAAGAAGAGTTTGAATATATAAAAGGAGTAACCAGGGCCGTACATCGAAGCAGGACAGATAATGAAGAGTTTCAATAGTCAAAAGGAGTAATCAGGGGCGGTATACTGAAGAAAGATACACAAGAAGAGCTTGAAGACACAAAAGGAGTAATCAGGGGTTGTACACCGAAGAATGACAGACACCAAGGGTTTGAAGATACACAAGGAGTAATCAGGGGCTGTACACGGAAGAATGACATACACAAAGAGATTGAAGATACACAATGAGTAATCAGGGGCGTAAACCGAAGAAGGACATGCAAGAAGAGTTTGAAAATGCAAAAGGAGTAATCAGGGGCCATACACCGAAGAATGACAGACAAGAAGAGCTTAGAGATACTAATGGAGTAATCAGGGGCGTACACCGAGGAAAGACACACAAGAAGGGCTTGAAGATACAACATGAGTAATCAGGGGCTGTACACCGAAGAATGACATACAAGAAGATATTGAAAATACAAAAGGAGTAATCAGGGGCTGTAAACCGAAGAAGGACATGCAAGAAGAGTTTGAATATATAAAAGGAGTAACCAGGGCCGTACATCGAAGCAGGACAGATAAAGAAGAGTTTCAATAGACAAAAGGAGTAATCAGTGGCCGTACACCGAAGAAGCACACACAAGAAGAGCTTGAAGATACAAAAGGAGTAATCAGGGGCAGTACACCGCAGAAGGACAGACAAGAAGAGTTTGCAAATACAAAATGAGTAATTAGGGGCCGCACACCGAAGAATGAGAGAAACCAAGGGTCTTAAGAAACACAAGGAGTAATCAGGGGCTGTACACCGAAGAATGGCGTACAAAAAGACATTGAAGATACAAAAGGAGTAATCAAGGGCCGAAAACCGAAGAAGGACATGCAAGAAGAGTTTGAATATATGAAAGGAGTAACCAGGGCCGTATATCGAAGAAGGACAGATAAAGAAGAGATTGAAGATACAAAAGGAGTAATCAGGTGACGTACACCGAAGAAGGACATGCAAGAAGAGTTTGAATATATAAAAGAAGTAACCAAGTCCGCATGTCGAAGAAGGACAGATAAAGAAGAGATTGAAGATACAAAAGGAGTAATCAGGTGCCGTACACCAAAGAAGGACATGCAAGAAGAGTTTGAATATATAAAAGGAGTAGCCAGGGCCGTACACCGCAGAAGAACAGACAAGAAGAGTTTGCAAATACAAAATGAGTAATCAGGGGCCGTACACCGAAGAATGACAGACACCAAGGGTTTGAAGATACACAAGGAGTAATGAGGGGCTGTACACCGAAAAATGATATACAAAAAGAGATTGAAGATACAAAAGGAGTAATCAGGGGCCGTAAACCGAAGAAGGACATCCAAGAAGAGTTTTAATATATAAAAGGAGTAACCAGGGCCGTACACCGAAGATGGACATACAAGCAGAGCTTGAAGATAGAAAAGGAGTACTCAGGGGCGTTATACCGAAGAAGGACATGCATGCAGAGTTTGAAGATACAAAATGAGTACTCAGGGGCCGTACACCGAAGAATGACATACAAGAATAACTAATGTATAACAGGAGTAACCTGGGCCGTACATCGAAGAAGGACGGATAAAGAAGAGTTTGAATAGATAAAAGGAGTAATCAGGGGCGGTACACCAAAGATGGACATACAAGGAATGTTTGAAGATAGAAAAGGAGTAATGAGGAGCCATACACCGAAGAACGACAGACAAAAAGAGAATAAAGATAAAAAGGAGTACTCAGGGGCGCTAAACCGAAGAATGATATACAAGAAGCACTTGAAGATACAAAAGGAGTAATCAGTGGCCGCACACCGAAGAAGGATAGACAAGAAGAGTTAGAAGATACAACAGGAGTAATCAAGGGCCGTACACCAAAGAAGGACATACAAGAAGAACTTGAAGATACAAAAGGAGTAATCAGCGGCCGTACACCGAAGAAGGACACACAAGAAGAGTTTGAAGATACAAAAGGAGTAATCAGGGTCCGTAAACCGAAGAAGGACATGCAAGAAGAGTTTGAAGATTCAAAAGGAGTAACCAGGGCCGTACATCGAAGAAGGACAAATAAAGAAGAGTTTGAATAGATAAAAGGAGTAATCAGGGGCAGTACACCGAAAATGGACATACAAGAAATGCTTGAAGATGGAAAAGGAGTAATCAGGGGCCGTTCACCGAAGAACGACAGATAAAAAGAAAATTAAGATAAAAAGGAATACTCAGGGGCGCTATGCCGAAGAAGGACATACATGCACAGTTTGAAGATACAAAAGGAGTAATCAGGGTTCGTCCACCGAAGAAGGATAAACACGAAGAGTTAGAAGATACAACAGGAGTAATCAGGGGCAGTACATCGAAGAAGGACAGACAAAAAGAGTATTAATATGCAAAAAGAGGAATATTAGGCCTTACACCGGAGAAGGGGACACAAGAAGAGTTTGAAGATACACAATGAGTACTCAGGGGCCATACACCGACGAAGGACACACAAGAAGAGTTTGAAGATACTAAAGGAGTAATCAGCACCCGTACATCGAAGAAGGACAGACAAGAATAGTTTGGAGATAATAAAGGAGTAATCATGGGCCGTATACTGAAGATGGACAGACAAGAAGAGCTTAGAGATACTAATGGAGTAATCAGGGGCGTACACCGAGGAAAGACACACAAGAAGGGCTTGAAGATACAACATGAGTAATCAGGGGCTGTACACCGAAGAATGACATACAAGAAGATATTGAAAATACAAAAGGAGTAATCAGGGGCTGTAAACCGAAGAAGGACATGCAAGAAGAGTTTGAATATATAAAAGGAGTAACCAGGGCCGTACATCGAAGCAGGACAGATAAAGAAGAGTTTCAATAGACAAAAGGAGTAATCAGTGGCCGTACACCGAAGAAGCACACACAAGAAGAGCTTGAAGATACAAAAGGAGTAATCAGGGGCAGTACACCGCAGAAGGACAGACAAGAAGAGTTTGCAAATACAAAATGAGTAATTAGGGGCCGCACACCGAAGAATGAGAGAAACCAAGGGTCTTAAGAAACACAAGGAGTAATCAGGGGCTGTACACCGAAGAATGGCGTACAAAAAGACATTGAAGATACAAAAGGAGTAATCAAGGGCCGAAAACCGAAGAAGGACATGCAAGAAGAGTTTGAATATATGAAAGGAGTAACCAGGGCCGTATATCGAAGAAGGACAGATAAAGAAGAGATTGAAGATACAAAAGGAGTAATCAGGTGACGTACACCGAAGAAGGACATGCAAGAAGAGTTTGAATATATAAAAGAAGTAACCAAGTCCGCATGTCGAAGAAGGACAGATAAAGAAGAGATTGAAGATACAAAAGGAGTAATCAGGTGCCGTACACCAAAGAAGGACATGCAAGAAGAGTTTGAATATATAAAAGGAGTAGCCAGGGCCGTACACCGCAGAAGAACAGACAAGAAGAGTTTGCAAATACAAAATGAGTAATCAGGGGCCGTACACCGAAGAATGACAGACACCAAGGGTTTGAAGATACACAAGGAGTAATGAGGGGCTGTACACCGAAAAATGATATACAAAAAGAGATTGAAGATACAAAAGGAGTAATCAGGGGCCGTAAACCGAAGAAGGACATCCAAGAAGAGTTTTAATATATAAAAGGAGTAACCAGGGCCGTACACCGAAGATGGACATACAAGCAGAGCTTGAAGATAGAAAAGGAGTACTCAGGGGCGTTATACCGAAGAAGGACATGCATGCAGAGTTTGAAGATACAAAATGAGTACTCAGGGGCCGTACACCGAAGAAGGACATACAAGAAGAACTAGAAGATACAAAAGGAGTAATCAATAGCCGCACACCGACGAAGGTCACACAAGAAGAGTTTGAAGATGCAAAAGGTGTAATGAGGGGCCGTATTCCGAAAGAAGAACAGACAACAACAGCTTGAAGATACAAAAGGAGTAATCAGGGACCGTACACCGATGAAGGACAGACAAAAAGAGTTTTAATATGCAAAAAGAGTAATATTGGGCCCTACACCGAAGAAGGACACACAGGAAGAGCTTGAAGATACACAATGAGTACTCAGTGGCCGTACATCGAAGAAGGACAGCCAAGAAGAGTTTGGAAATAATAAGGAAGTAATCATGTGCCGTGCACTGACGAAGGGCAAACAATCAGAGCTTGGAGATACTACAGGAGTAATCAGGGGCCGTACACCGAAGAAAGACACACAAGAAGAGCTTGAAGATACAAAAGGAGTAATCAGGGGCCGTTCACCGAAGAAGGACAGAGAAGAAGAGTTTGTCAATACAAAAGGAGTACTCAGGGGCCGTACACCGAAGAATGACAGACACGAAGTGCTTGAAGATACACAAGGAATAATCAGGGCCTGCACACCGAAGAATGACATACAAGAAGAGATTGAAGATACAACATGAGTAATCAAGGGCCGTAAACCGAAGAAGGACATGCAAGAAGAGTTTGAATATATAAAAGGAGTAACCAGGGCCGTACATCGAAGCAGGACAGATAATGAAGAGTTTCAATAGTCAAAAGGAGTAATCAGGGGCGGTATACTGAAGAAAGATACACAAGAAGAGCTTGAAGACACAAAAGGAGTAATCAGGGGTTGTACACCGAAGAATGACAGACACCAAGGGTTTGAAGATACACAAGGAGTAATCAGGGGCTGTACACGGAAGAATGACATACACAAAGAGATTGAAGATACACAATGAGTAATCAGGGGCGTAAACCGAAGAAGGACATGCAAGAAGAGTTTGAAAATGCAAAAGGAGTAATCAGGGGCCATACACCGAAGAATGACAGACACCAAGGGTTTGAAAATACACACCGAGTAATCAGGGGCTGTATACTGAAGAATGACATACAAGCAGAGATTGAAGATACAAAAGGAGTAATCAGGGCCGTAAACCGAGGAAGGACATGCAAGAAGAGTTTGAATATATAAAAGGAGTAACCAGGGCCGTATATCGAAGAAGGACAGATAAAGAAGAGATTGAAGATACAAAAGGAGTAATCAGGTGCCGTACACCGAAGAAGGACATGCAAGAAGAGTTTGAATATATAAAAGGAGTAACCAGGGCCGTACATCGAAGAAGGACAGATAAAGAAGAGATTAAAGATACAAAAGGAGTAATCAGGTGCCGTACACCGAAGAAGGACATGCAAGAAGAGTTTGAATAGATAAAAGGAGTAACCAGGGCCGTACACCGCAGAAGGACAGACAAGAAGATTTTACAAATACAAAATGAGTAACCAGGGGCCGTACACCGAAGAATGACAGACACCAAGGGTTTGAAGATACACAAGGAGTAATCAGGCCTGTACACCGAAAAATGATATACAAAAAGAGTTTGAAGATACAAAAGGAGTAATCAGGGGCCTTAAACCGAAGAAGGACATCCAAGAAGAGTTTTAATATATAAAAGGAGTAACCAGGGCCGTACACCGAAGGTGGACATACAAGCAGAGCTTGAAGATAGAAAAGGAGTACTCAGGGGCGTCATACCGAAGAAGGACATGCATGCAGAGTTTGAAGATACAAAATGAGTACTCAGGGGCCGTAAACCGAAGAAAGACATACAAGAAGAACTAGAAGATACAAAAGGAGTAATCAGTAGACTTACACCGACCAAGGTCACACAAGAAGAGTTTGAAGATACAAAAGGTGTAATGAGGGGCCGTACTCCGAAAGAAGGACAGACAACAAGAGCTTGAAGATACAAAAGGAGTAATCAGGGACCGTACACCGATGAAGGACAGACAAAAAGAATTTTAATATGCAAAAAGAGCAATATTGGGCCCTACACCGAAGAATGACAGCCAAGAAGAGTTTGGAGATTATAAAGGAGTAATCATGTGCGTGCACTGACGAAGGACAGAAAAGAAGAGTTTGGAGATACTACAGGAGTAATCAGGGGCCGTACACCGAAGAAAGACACACAAGAAGAGCTTGAAGATACAAAAGGAGTAATCAGGGGCCGTACACCGAAGAAGGACAGACAAGAAGAGTTTGCAAATACAAAAGGACTAATCAGGGGGCGTACACCGAAGAATGATAGACACGAAGTGCTTGAAGATACACAAGGAATAATCAGAGGCTGTACACCGAAGAATGACATACAAGAAGAGATTGAAGATACAACAGGAGTAATCAAGGGCCGTAAACAGAAGAACGACATGCAAGAATAGTTTGAATATATAAATGGAGGAACCAGGGCCGTACATCGAAGCAGGACAGCTAATGAAGAGTTTCAATAGTCAAAAGGAGTAATCAGGGGCGGTACACCGAAGAATGACAGACACCAAGGTTTTGAAGATACACAAGGAGTAATCATGGGCTGTACACGAAAGAATGATATACAAAAAGAGATTGAAGATACAAAAGGAGTAATCAGGGGCCGTACACCGAAGAATGACAGACACCAAGGTTTTGAATATACACAAGGAGTAATCAGGGGCTGTACACGAAAGAATGACATACAAAAAGAGATTGAAGATACAACAGGAGTAATCAAGGGCCGTAAACCGAAGAAGGACATTCAAGAAGAGTTTGAATATATAAAAGGAGTAACCAGGGCCGCACACCGCAGAAGGACATACAAGAAGAGTTTCAAAATACAAAAGGAGTAATCAGGGGCCATACACCGAAGAATGACAGACACCAAGGGTTTGAAAATACACAACGAGTAATCAAGGGCTGTACACCGAAGAATGGCATACAAACAGAGATTGAAGATACAAAAGGAGTAATCAGGGGCCGTAAACCGAGGAAGGATATGCAAGAAGATTTGAATATATAAAAGGAGTAACCAGGGCCGTATATCGAAGAAGGACAGAAAAAGAAGAGATTGAAGATACAAAAGGAGTAATCAGGTGACGTACACGGAAGAAGGACATGCAAGAAGAATTTGAATATATAAAAGAAGTAACCAGGGCCGTATGTCGAAGAAGGACAGATAAAGAAGAGATTGAAGATACAAAAGGAGTAATCAGGTGCCGTACACCAAAGAAGGACATGCAAGAAGAGTTTGAATATATAAAAGGAGTAGCCAGGGCCGCAAACCGCAGAAGAACAGACAAGCAGAGTTTGCAAATGCAAAATGAGTAATCAGGGGCCGTACACCTAAAATGACAGACACCAAGGGTTTGAAAATACACAACGAGTAATCAGGGGCTGTATACCGAAGAATGACATACAAGCAGAGATTGAAGATACAAAATGAGTAATCAGGGGCCGTAAACCGAAGAAGGACATGCAAGAAGAGTTTGAATATATAAAAGAAGTAACCAGGGCCGTACATCGAAGAAGGACAGATAAAGAAGAGATTAAAGATACAAAAGGAGTAATCAGGTGTCGTACACCGAAGAAGGACATGCAAGAAGAGTTTGAATAGATAAAAGGAGTAACCAGGGCCGTACACCGGAGAAGGACAGACAAGAAGAGTTTACAAATACAAAATGAGTAACCAGGGGCCGTACACCGAAGATGGACATACAAGCAGAGCTTGAAGATAGAAAAGGAGTACTCAGGGGCGTTATACCGAAGAAGGACATGCATGGAGAGTTTGAAGATACAAAATGAGTACTCAGGGGCCGTACACCGAAGAAGGACATACAAGAAGAACTAGAAGATACAAAAGGAGTAATCAATAGCCGCACACCGACGAAGGTCACACAAGAAGAGTTTGAAGATGCAAAAGGTGTAATGAGGGGCCGTATTCCGAAAGAAGAACAGACAACAACAGCTTGAAGATACAAAAGGAGTAATCAGGGACCGTACACCGATGAAGGACAGACAAAAAGAGTTTTAATATGCAAAAAGAGTAATATTGGGCCCTACACCGAAGAAGGACACACAGGAAGAGCTTGAAGATACACAATGAGTACTCAGGGGCCGTACATCGAAGAAGGACAGCCAAGAAGAGTTTGGAGATAATAAGGAAGTAATCATGTGCCGTGCACTGACGAAGGGCAAACAATCAGAGCTTGGAGATACTACAGGAGTAATCAGGGGCCGTACACCGAAGAAAGACACACAAGAAGAGCTTGAAGATACAAAAGGAGTAATCAGGGGCCGTTCACCGAAGAAGGACAGAGAAGAAGAGTTTGTCAATACAAAAGGAGTACTCAGGGGCCGTACACCGAAGAATGACAGACACGAAGTGCTTGAAGATACACAAGGAATAATCAGGGCCTGCACACCGAAGAATGACATACAAGAAGAGATTGAAGATACAACATGAGTAATCAAGGGCCGTAAACCGAAGAAGGACATGCAAGAAGAGTTTGAATATATAAAAGGAGTAACCAGGGCCGTACATCGAAGCAGGACAGATAATGAAGAGTTTCAATAGTCAAAAGGAGTAATCAGGGGCGGTATACTGAAGAAAGATACACAAGAAGAGCTTGAAGACACAAAAGGAGTAATCAGGGGTTGTACACCGAAGAATGACAGACACCAAGGGTTTGAAGATACACAAGGAGTAATCAGGGGCTGTACACGGAAGAATGACATACACAAAGAGATTGAAGATACACAATGAGTAATCAGGGGCGTAAACCGAAGAAGGACATGCAAGAAGAGTTTGAAAATGCAAAAGGAGTAATCAGGGGCCATACACCGAAGAATGACAGACACCAAGGGTTTGAAAATACACACCGAGTAATCAGGGGCTGTATACCGAAGAATGACATACAAGCAGAGATTGAAGATACAAAAGGAGTAATCAGGGCCGTAAACCGAGGAAGGACATGCAAGAAGAGTTTGAATATATAAAAGGAGTAACCAGGGCCGTATATTGAAGAAGGACAGATAAAGAAGAGATTGAAGATACAAAAGGAGTAATCAGGTGCCGTACACCGAAGAAGGACATGCAAGAAGAGTTTGAATATATAAAAGGAGTAACCAGGGCCGTACATCGAAGAAGGACAGATAAAGAAGAGATTAAAGATACAAAAGGAGTAATCAGGTGCCGTACACCGAAGAAGGACATGCAAGAAGAGTTTGAATAGATAAAAGGAGTAACCAGGGCCGTACACCGCAGAAGGACAGACAAGAAGAGTTTACAAATACAAAATGAGTAACCAGGGGCCGTACACCGAAGAATGACAGACACCAAGGGTTTGAAGATACACAAGGAGTAATCAGGCCTGTACACCGAAAAATGATATACAAAAAGAGTTTGAAGATACAAAAGGAGTAATCAGGGGCCTTAAACCGAAGAAGGACATCCAAGAAGAGTTTTAATATATAAAAGGAGTAACCAGGGCCGTACACCGAAGGTGGACATACAAGCAGAGCTTGAAGATAGAAAAGGAGTACTCAGGGGCGTCATACCGAAGAAGGACATGCATGCAGAGTTTGAAGATACAAAATGAGTACTCAGGGGCCGTAAACCGAAGAAAGACATACAAGAAGAACTAGAAGATACAAAAGGAGTAATCAGTAGACTTACACCGACCAAGGTCACACAAGAAGAGTTTGAAGATACAAAAGGTGTAATGAGGGGCCGTACTCCGAAAGAAGGACAGACAACAAGAGCTTGAAGATACAAAAGGAGTAATCAGGGACCGTACACCGATGAAGGACAGACAAAAAGAATTTTAATATGCAAAAAGAGCAATATTGGGCCCTACACCGAAGAATGACAGCCAAGAAGAGTTTGGAGATTATAAAGGAGTAATCATGTGCGTGCACTGACGAAGGACAGAAAAGAAGAGTTTGGAGATACTACAGGAGTAATCAGGGGCCGTACACCGAAGAAAGACACACAAGAAGAGCTTGAAGATACAAAAGGAGTAATCAGGGGCCGTACACCGAAGAAGGACAGACAAGAAGAGTTTGCAAATACAAAAGGACTAATCAGGGGCGTACACCGAAGAATGATAGACACGAAGTGCTTGAAGATACACAAGGAATAATCAGAGGCTGTACACCGAAGAATGACATACAAGAAGAGATTGAAGATACAACAGGAGTAATCAAGGGCCGTAAACAGAAGAACGACATGCAAGAATAGTTTGAATATATAAATGGAGGAACCAGGGCCGTACATCGAAGCAGGACAGCTAATGAAGAGTTTCAATAGTCAAAAGGAGTAATCAGGGGCGGTACACCGAAGAATGACAGACACCAAGGTTTTGAAGATACACAAGGAGTAATCATGGGCTGTACACGAAAGAATGATATACAAAAAGAGATTGAAGATACAAAAGGAGTAATCAGGGGCCGTACACCGAAGAATGACAGACACCAAGGTTTTGAATATACACAAGGAGTAATCAGGGGCTGTACACGAAAGAATGACATACAAAAAGAGATTGAAGATACAACAGGAGTAATCAAGGGCCGTAAACCGAAGAAGGACATTCAAGAAGAGTTTGAATATATAAAAGGAGTAACCAGGGCCGCACACCGCAGAAGGACATACAAGAAGAGTTTCAAAATACAAAAGGAGTAATCAGGGGCCATACACCGAAGAATGACAGACACCAAGGGTTTGAAAATACACAACGAGTAATCAAGGGCTGTACACCGAAGAATGGCATACAAACAGAGATTGAAGATACAAAAGGAGTAATCAGGGGCCGTAAACCGAGGAAGGATATGCAAGAAGATTTGAATACATAAAAGGAGTAACCAGGGCCGTATATCGAAGAAGGACAGAAAAAGAAGAGATTGAAGATACAAAAGGAGTAATCAGGTGCCGTACACCGAAGAAGGACATGCAAGAAGAGTTTGAATATATAAAAGAAGTAACCAGGGCCGTATGTCGAAGAAGGACAGATAAAGAAGAGATTGAAGATACAAAAGGAGTAATCAGGTGCCGTACACCAAAGAAGGACATGCAAGAAGAGTTTGAATATATAAAAGGAGTAGCCAGGGCCGCAAACCGCAGAAGAACAGACAAGCAGAGTTTGCAAATGCAAAATGAGTAATCAGGGGCCGTACACCTAAAATGACAGACACCAAGGGTTTGAAAATACACAACGAGTAATCAGGGGCTGTATACCGAAGAATGACATACAAGCAGAGATTGAAGATACAAAATGAGTAATCAGGGGCCGTAAACCGTAGAAGGACATGCAAGAAGAGTTTCAAAATACAAAAGGAGTAATCAGGGGCCATACACCGAAGAATGACAGACACCAAGGGTTTGAAAATACACAACGAGTAATCAGGGGCTGTATACCGAAGAATGACATACAAGCAGAGATTGAAGATACAAAATGAGTAATCAGGGGCCGTAAACCGAAGAAGGACATGCAAGAAGAGTTTGAATATATAAAAGAAGTAACCAGGGCCGTACATCGAAGAAGGACAGATAAAGAAGAGATTAAAGATACAAAAGGAGTAATCAGGTGTCGTACACCGAAGAAGGACATGCAAGAAGAGTTTGAATAGATAAAAGGAGTAACCAGGGCCGTACACCGGAGAAGGACAGACAAGAAGAGTTTACAAATACAAAATGAGTAACCAGGGGCCGTACACCGAAGAATGACAGACACCAAGGGTTTGAAGATACACAAGGAGTAATCAGGGCTGTACACCGACAAATGATATACAAAAAGAGATTGAAGATACAAAAGGAGTAATCAGGGGCCTTAAACCGAAGAAGGACATCCAAGAAGAGTTTTAATATATAAAAGGAGTAACCAGGGCCGTACACCGAAGATGGACATACAAGCAGAGCTTGAAGATAGAAAAGGAGTACTCAGGGGCGTCATACCGAAGAAGGACATGCATGCAGAGTTTGAAGATACAAAATGAGTACTCAGGGGCCGTAAACCGAAGAAAGACATACAAGAAGAACTAGAAGATACAAAAGGAGTAATCAGTAGACTTACACCGACCAAGGTCACACAAGAAGAGTTTGAAGATACAAAATGTGTAATGAGGGGCCGTACTCCGAAAGAAGGACAGACAACAAGAGCTTGAAGATACAAAAGGAGTAATCAGGGACCGTACACCGATGAAGGACAGACAAAAAGAATTTTAATATGCAAAAAGAGTAATATTGGGCCCTACACCGAAGAAGAACACACAAGAAGAGCTTGAAGATACACAATGAGTACTCAGGGGCCGTACACCGAAGAATGACAGACACCAAGGGTTTGAAGATACACAAGGAGTAATCAGGGGCTGTACACGAAAGAATGACATACAAAAAGAGCTTGAAGATGCAAAATGAGTAATCAGGGACCGTACACCGATGAAGGACAGACAAGACGATTTTGAAGATGCAAAAGGGTAAGTAGGGGCCGTACACCGAAGATGGACACAACTTAATAGTTTGAAGATACAAATGGAGTGATCAGGGGCCGTACAGCGAAGACGGACACACAGAAAGAGTTTGACGATATAAAAGGAGTAATCAGGGGCCGTACACCGACGAAGGACACACACGAAGATATTGAAGATACAAAAGAAGTACTCGGGGGCCGTACACCGAAGAAGGACATACAATAAGAGTTTGAAGAAACAAAAGGAGTAATCAGGGGTCGTAAACCGAAGAAGGACATGCAAGAAGAGTTTGAATATATAAAAGGAGTAACCAGGGCCGTACACCGAAGATGGACATACAAGCAGAGCTTGAAAATAGAAAAGGAGTACTCAGGGGCGTTATACCGAAGAAGGACATGCATGCAGAGTTTGAAGATACAAAATGAGTACTCAGGGGCCGTAAACCGAAGAATGACATACAAGAAGAACTAGAAGATACAAAAGGAGTAATCAGTAGCCGTACACCGACGAACGTCACACAAGAAGAGTTTGAAGATACAAAAGGTGTAGTGAGGGGCCGTACTCCGAAAGAAGGACAGACAACAAGAGCTTGAAGATACAAAAGGAGTAATCAGGGACCGTACACCGATGAAGGACAGACAAAAAGAATTTTAATATTCAAAAAGAGTAATATTGGGCCCTACACCGAAGAAGGACAGCCAAGAAGAGTTTGGAGATTATAAAGGAGTAATCATGTGCGTGCACTGACGAAGGACAGAAAAGAAGAGTTTGGAGATACTACAGGAGTAATCAGGGGCTGTACACCGAAGAAAGACACACAAGAAGAGCTTGAAGATACAAAAGGAGTAATCAGGGGCCGTACACCGAAGAAGGACAGACAAGAAGAGTTTGCAAATACAAAAGGACTAATCAGGGGGCGTACACCGAAGAATGACAGACACGAAGTGCTTGAAGATACACAAGGAATAATCAGAGGCTGTACACCGAAGAATGACATACAAGAAGAGATTGAAGATACAACAGGAGTAATCAAGGGCCGTAAACAGAAGAACGACATGCAAGAATAGTTTGAATATATAAATGGAGGAACCAGGGCCGTACATCGAAGCAGGACAGCTAATGAAGAGTTTCAATAGTCAAAAGGAGTAATCAGGGGCGGTACACCGAAGAATGACAGACACCAAAGTTTTGAAGATACACAAGGAGTAATCATGGGCTGTACACGAAAGAATGATATACAAAAAGAGATTGAAGATACAAAAGGAGTAATCAGGGGCCGTACACCGAAGAATGACAGACACCAAGGTTTTGAAGATACACAAGGAGTAATCAGGGGCTGTACACGAAAGAATGACATACAAAAAGAGATTGAAGATACAACAGGAGTAATCAAGGGCCGTAAACCGAAGAATGACATGCAAGAAGAGTTTGAATATATAAAAGGAGTAACCAGGGCCGCACACCGCAGAAGGACATACAAGAAGAGTTTCAAAATACAAAAGGAGTAATCAGGGGCCATACACCGAAGAATGACAGACACCAAGGGTTTGAAAATACACAACGAGTAATCAAGGGCTGTACACCGAAGAATGACATACAAACAGAGATTGAAGATACAAAAGGAGTAATCAGGGGCCGTAAACCGAGCAAGGACATGCAAGAAGAGTTTGAATATATAAAAGGAGTAACCAGGGCTGAACATCGAAGAAGGACAGATAAAGAAGAGATTGAAGATACAAAAGGAGTAATCAGGGGCCGTACACCGAAAAAGGACATGCAAGAAGAGTTTGAATATATAAAAGGAGTAACCAGGGCAGTACACCGCAGAAGGACAGACAAAAAGAGTTTGCAAATACAAAATGAGTAATCAGGTGCCGTACACCGAAGAATGACAGACACCAAGGGTTTGAAGATACACAAGGAGTAATCAGGGGCTGCCCACCGAAAAATGATATACAAAAAGAGATTGAAGATACAAAAGGAGTAATCAGGGGCTGTAAACCGAAAAAGGACATCCAAGAAGAGTTTTAATATATAAAAGGAGTAACCAGGGCCGTACACCGAAGATGGACATACAAAAATAGCTTGAAGATAGAAAAGGAGTACTCAGGGGCGCCATACCGAAGAAGGACATGCATGCAGAGTTTGAAGATACAAAATGAGTACTCAGTAGGCGTACACCAACGAAGGTCACACAAGAAGAGTTTGAAGATACAAAAGGTGTAACGAGGGGCCGTACTCCAAAAGAAGGACAGACAACAAGAGCTTGAAGATACAAAAGGAGTAATCAGAGACCGTACACCGATGAAGGACAGACAAAAAGAGTCTTAATATGCAAAAAGAGTAATATTGCGCCCTACACCGAAGAAGGACACATAAGAAGAGCTTGAAGATACACACTGAGTACTCAGGGGCCGTACATCGAAGAAGGATAGCCAAGAAGAGTTTGGAGATAATAAAGGAGTAATCATGTGCCGTGCACTGACGAAGGACAGACAAGAAGAGTTTGGAGATACGACAGGAGTAATCAGGGGCCGTACACCGAAGAAAGACACACAAGAAGAGCTTGAAGATACGAAAGGAGTAATCAGGGGTCGTACACCGCAGAAGGACATACAAGAAGAGTTTGAAAATACAAAAGGAGTAATCAGGGGCCATACACCGAAGAATGACAGACACCAAGGGTTTGAAAATACACAACGAGTAATCAGGGGCTGTACACCGAAGAATGACATACAAACAGAGATTGAAGATACAAAAGGAGTAATCAGGGACCGTACACCGAAGAAGGACAGACAAGAAGAGTTTACAAATACAAAAGGAGTAATCAGGGGCGGTACACCGAAGAATGACAGACACCAAGGTTTTGAAGATACACAAGGAGTAATCATGGGCTGTACACGAAAGAATGATATACAAAAAGAGATTGAAGATACAACAGGAGTAAGCAAGGGCCGTAAACCGAAGAAGGACATGCAAGAAGAGTTTGAATATATAAAAGGAGTAACTAGGGCCCTACATCGAAGCAGGACAGATAAAGAAGAGTTTCAATAGTCAAAAGGAGTAATCAGGGGCGGTACACTGAAGAAAGATACACAAGAAGAGCTTGAAGATACAAAAGGAGTAATTAGGGGCTGTACACCGAAGAATGACAGACACCAAGGTTTTGAAGATGCACAAGGAGTAATCAGGGGCTGTACACCGAAGAATGACATACACAAATAGATTGAAAATACAAAAGGAGTAATCAGGGCCCGTAAACCAAAGAAGGACATGCAAGAAGAGTTTGAATATATAAAAGGATTAACCAGGGCCGCACACCGCAGAAGGACATACAAGAAGAGTTTGAAAATACAAAAGGAGTAATCAGGGACCATACACCGAAGAATGACAGACACCAAGGGTTTGAAAATACACAACGAGTAATCAGGGGCTGTACACCGAAGAATGACATACAAACAGAGATTGAAGATACAAAAGGAGTAATCAGGGGCCGTAAACCGAAGAAGGACATGCAAGAAGAGTTTGAATATATAAAAGGAGTAACCAGGGCCGAACATCGAAGAAGGACAGATAAAGAAGAGATTGAAGATACAAAAGGAGTAATCAGGGGCCGTACACCGAAAAAGGACATGCAAGAAGAGTTTGAATATATAAAAGGAGTTACCACGGCCGTACACCGCAGAAGGACAGACAAGAAGAGTTTGCAAATACAAAATGAGTAGTCAGGTGCCGTACACCGAAGAATGACAGACACCAAGGGTTTGAAGATACACAAGGAGTAATCAGGGGCTGCACACCGAAAAATGATATACAAAAAGAGATTGAAGATACAAAATGAGTAATCAGGGGCTGTAAACCGAAAAAGGACATCCAAGAAGAGTTTTAATATATAAAAGGTGTAACCAGGGTGGTACACCGAATATGGACATACAAGAATAGCTTGAAGATAGAAAAGGAGTACTCAGGGGCGCCCTACCGAAGAAGGACATGCATGCAGAGTTTGAAGATACAAAATGAGTACTCAGTAGGCGTACACCAACGAAGGTCACACAAGAAGAGTTTGAAGATACAAAAGGTGTAATGAGGGGCCGTACTCCGAAAGAAGGACAGACAACAAGAGCTTGAAGATACAAAAGGAGTAATCAGAGACCGTACACCGATGAAGGACAGACAAAAAGAGTCTTAATATGAAAAAAGAGTAATATTGCGCCCTACACCGAAGAAGGACACATAAGAAGAGCTTGAAGATACACACTGAGTACTCAGGGGCCGTACATCGAAGAAGGATAGCCAAGAAGAGTTTGGAGATAATAAAGGAGTAATCATGTGCCGTGCACTGACGAAGGACAGACAAGAAGAGTTTGGAGATACGACAGGAGTAATCAGGGGCCGTACACCGAAGAAAGACACACAAGAAGAGCTTGAAGATACGAAAGGAGTAATGAGGGGTCGTACACAGCAGAAGGACATACAAGAAGAGTTTGAAAATACAAAAGGAGTAATCAGGGGCCATACACCGAAGAATGACAGACACCAAGGGTTTGAAAATACACAACGAGTAATCAGGGGCTGTACACCGAAGAATGACATACAAACAGAGATTGAAGATACAAAAGGAGTAATCAGGGGTCGTACACCGAAGAAGGACAGACAAGAAGAGTTTGCAAATACAAAAGGAGTAATCAGGGGCGGTACACCGAAGAATGACAGACACCAAGGTTTTGAAGATACACAAGGAGTAATCATGGGCTGTACACGAAAGAATGATATACAAAAAGAGATTGAAGATACAACAGGAGTAATCAGGTGCCGTACACCAAAGAAGGACATGCAAGAAGAGTTTGAATATATAAAAGGAGTAGCCAGGGCCGCAAACCGCAGAAGAACAGACAAGCAGAGTTTGCAAATGCAAAATGAGTAATCAGGGGCCGTACACCTAAAATGACAGACACCAAGGGTTTGAAAATACACAACGAGTAATCAGGGGCTGTATACCGAAGAATGACATACAAGCAGAGATTGAAGATACAAAATGAGTAATCAGGGGCCGTAAACCGTAGAAGGACATGCAAGAAGAGTTTCAAAATACAAAAGGAGTAATCAGGGGCCATACACCGAAGAATGACAGACACCAAGGGTTTGAAAATACACAACGAGTAATCAGGGGCTGTATACCGAAGAATGACATACAAGCAGAGATTGAAGATACAAAATGAGTAATCAGGGGCCGTAAACCGAAGAAGGACATGCAAGAAGAGTTTGAATATATAAAAGAAGTAACCAGGGCCGTACATCGAAGAAGGACAGATAAAGAAGAGATTAAAGATACAAAAGGAGTAATCAGGTGTCGTACACCGAAGAAGGACATGCAAGAAGAGTTTGAATAGATAAAAGGAGTAACCAGGGCCGTACACCGGAGAAGGACAGACAAGAAGAGTTTACAAATACAAAATGAGTAACCAGGGGCCGTACACCGAAGAATGACAGACACCAAGGGTTTGAAGATACACAAGGAGTAATCAGGGCTGTACACCGACAAATGATATACAAAAAGAGATTGAAGATACAAAAGGAGTAATCAGGGGCCTTAAACCGAAGAAGGACATCCAAGAAGAGTTTTAATATATAAAAGGAGTAACCAGGGCCGTACACCGAAGATGGACATACAAGCAGAGCTTGAAGATAGAAAAGGAGTACTCAGGGGCGTCATACCGAAGAAGGACATGCATGCAGAGTTTGAAGATACAAAATGAGTACTCAGGGGCCGTAAACCGAAGAAAGACATACAAGAAGAACTAGAAGATACAAAAGGAGTAATCAGTAGACTTACACCGACCAAGGTCACACAAGAAGAGTTTGAAGATACAAAATGTGTAATGAGGGGCCGTACTCCGAAAGAAGGACAGACAACAAGAGCTTGAAGATACAAAAGGAGTAATCAGGGACCGTACACCGATGAAGGACAGACAAAAAGAATTTTAATATGCAAAAAGAGTAATATTGGGCCCTACACCGAAGAAGAACACACAAGAAGAGCTTGAAGATACACAATGAGTACTCAGGGGCCGTACACCGAAGAATGACAGACACCAAGGGTTTGAAGATACACAAGGAGTAATCAGGGGCTGTACACGAAAGAATGACATACAAAAAGAGCTTGAAGATGCAAAATGAGTAATCAGGGACCGTACACCGATGAAGGACAGACAAGACGATTTTGAAGATGCAAAAGGGTAAGTAGGGGCCGTACACCGAAGATGGACACAACTTAATAGTTTGAAGATACAAATGGAGTGATCAGGGGCCGTACAGAGAAGACGGACACACAGAAAGAGTTTGACGATATAAAAGGAGTAATCAGGGGCCGTACACCGACGAAGGACACACACGAAGATATTGAAGATACAAAAGAAGTACTCGGGGGCCGTACACCGAAGAAGGACATACAATAAGAGTTTGAAGAAACAAAAGGAGTAATCAGGGGTCGTAAACCGAAGAAGGACATGCAAGAAGAGTTTGAATATATAAAAGGAGTAACCAGGGCCGTACACCGAAGATGGACATACAAGCAGAGCTTGAAAATAGAAAAGGAGTACTCAGGGGCGTTATACCGAAGAAGGACATGCATGCAGAGTTTGAAGATACAAAATAAGTACTCAGGGGCCGTAAACCGAAGAATGACATACAAGAAGAACTAGAAGATACAAAAGGAGTAATCAGTAGCCGTACACCGACGAACGTCACACAAGAAGAGTTTGAAGATACAAAAGGTGTAGTGAGGGGCCGTACTCCGAAAGAAGGACAGACAACAAGAGCTTGAAGATACAAAAGGAGTAATCAGGGACCGTACACCGATGAAGGACAGACAAAAAGAATTTTAATATTCAAAAAGAGTAATATTGGGCCCTACACCGAAGAAGGACAGCCAAGAAGAGTTTGGAGATTATAAAGGAGTAATCATGTGCGTGCACTGACGAAGGACAGAAAAGAAGAGTTTGGAGATACTACAGGAGTAATCAGGGGCTGTACACCGAAGAAAGACACACAAGAAGAGCTTGAAGATACAAAAGGAGTAATCAGGGGCCGTACACCGAAGAAGGACAGACAAGAAGAGTTTGCAAATACAAAAGGACTAATCAGGGGGCGTACACCGAAGAATGACAGACACGAAGTGCTTGAAGATACACAAGGAATAATCAGAGGCTGTACACCGAAGAATGACATACAAGAAGAGATTGAAGATACAACAGGAGTAATCAAGGGCCGTAAACAGAAGAACGACATGCAAGAATAGTTTGAATATATAAATGGAGGAACCAGGGCCGTACATCGAAGCAGGACAGCTAATGAAGAGTTTCAATAGTCAAAAGGAGTAATCAGGGGCGGTACACCGAAGAATGACAGACACCAAAGTTTTGAAGATACACAAGGAGTAATCATGGGCTGTACACGAAAGAATGATATACAAAAAGAGATTGAAGATACAAAAGGAGTAATCAGGGGCCGTACACCGAAGAATGACAGACACCAAGGTTTTGAAGATACACAAGGAGTAATCAGGGGCTGTACACGAAAGAATGACATACAAAAAGAGATTGAAGATACAACAGGAGTAATCAAGGGCCGTAAACCGAAGAATGACATGCAAGAAGAGTTTGAATATATAAAAGGAGTAACCAGGGCCGCACACCGCAGAAGGACATACAAGAAGAGTTTCAAAATACAAAAGGAGTAATCAGGGGCCATACACCGAAGAATGACAGACACCAAGGGTTTGAAAATACACAACGAGTAATCAAGGGCTGTACACCGAAGAATGACATACAAACAGAGATTGAAGATACAAAAGGAGTAATCAGGGGCCGTAAACCGAGCAAGGACATGCAAGAAGAGTTTGAATATATAAAAGGAGTAACCAGGGCTGAACATCGAAGAAGGACAGATAAAGAAGAGATTGAAGATACAAAAGGAGTAATCAGGGGCCGTACACCGAAAAAGGACATGCAAGAAGAGTTTGAATATATAAAAGGAGTAACCAGGGCAGTACACCGCAGAAGGACAGACAAAAAGAGTTTGCAAATACAAAATGAGTAATCAGGTGCCGTACACCGAAGAATGACAGACACCAAGGGTTTGAAGATACACAAGGAGTAATCAGGGGCTGCCCACCGAAAAATGATATACAAAAAGAGATTGAAGATACAAAAGGAGTAATCAGGGGCTGTAAACCGAAAAAGGACATCCAAGAAGAGTTTTAATATATAAAAGGAGTAACCAGGGCCGTACACCGAAGATGGACATACAAAAATAGCTTGAAGATAGAAAAGGAGTACTCAGGGGCGCCATACCGAAGAAGGACATGCATGCAGAGTTTGAAGATACAAAATGAGTACTCAGTAGGCGTACACCAACGAAGGTCACACAAGAAGAGTTTGAAGATACAAAAGGTGTAACGAGGGGCCGTACTCCAAAAGAAGGACAGACAACAAGAGCTTGAAGATACAAAAGGAGTAATCAGAGACCGTACACCGATGAAGGACAGACAAAAAGAGTCTTAATATGCAAAAAGAGTAATATTGCGCCCTACACCGAAGAAGGACACATAAGAAGAGCTTGAAGATACACACTGAGTACTCAGGGGCCGTACATCGAAGAAGGATAGCCAAGAAGAGTTTGGAGATAATAAAGGAGTAATCATGTGCCGTGCACTGACGAAGGACAGACAAGAAGAGTTTGGAGATACGACAGGAGTAATCAGGGGCCGTACACCGAAGAAAGACACACAAGAAGAGCTTGAAGATACGAAAGGAGTAATCAGGGGTCGTACACCGCAGAAGGACATACAAGAAGAGTTTGAAAATACAAAAGGAGTAATCAGGGGCCATACACCGAAGAATGACAGACACCAAGGGTTTGAAAATACACAACGAGTAATCAGGGGCTGTACACCGAAGAATGACATACAAACAGAGATTGAAGATACAAAAGGAGTAATCAGGGACCGTACACCGAAGAAGGACAGACAAGAAGAGTTTACAAATACAAAAGGAGTAATCAGGGGCGGTACACCGAAGAATGACAGACACCAAGGTTTTGAAGATACACAAGGAGTAATCATGGGCTGTACACGAAAGAATGATATACAAAAAGAGATTGAAGATACAACAGGAGTAAGCAAGGGCCGTAAACCGAAGAAGGACATGCAAGAAGAGTTTGAATATATAAAAGGAGTAACTAGGGCCCTACATCGAAGCAGGACAGATAAAGAAGAGTTTCAATAGTCAAAAGGAGTAATCAGGGGCGGTACACTGAAGAAAGATACACAAGAAGAGCTTGAAGATACAAAAGGAGTAATTAGGGGCTGTACACCGAAGAATGACAGACACCAAGGTTTTGAAGATGCACAAGGAGTAATCAGGGGCTGTACACCGAAGAATGACATACACAAATAGATTGAAAATACAAAAGGAGTAATCAGGGCCCGTAAACCAAAGAAGGACATGCAAGAAGAGTTTGAATATATAAAAGGATTAACCAGGGCCGCACACCGCAGAAGGACATACAAGAAGAGTTTGAAAATACAAAAGGAGTAATCAGGGACCATACACCGAAGAATGACAGACACCAAGGGTTTGAAAATACACAACGAGTAATCAGGGGCTGTACACCGAAGAATGACATACAAACAGAGATTGAAGATACAAAAGGAGTAATCAGGGGCCGTAAACCGAAGAAGGACATGCAAGAAGAGTTTGAATATATAAAAGGAGTAACCAGGGCCGAACATCGAAGAAGGACAGATAAAGAAGAGATTGAAGATACAAAAGGAGTAATCAGGGGCCGTACACCGAAAAAGGACATGCAAGAAGAGTTTGAATATATAAAAGGAGTTACCACGGCCGTACACCGCAGAAGGACAGACAAGAAGAGTTTGCAAATACAAAATGAGTAGTCAGGTGCCGTACACCGAAGAATGACAGACACCAAGGGTTTGAAGATACACAAGGAGTAATCAGGGGCTGCACACCGAAAAATGATATACAAAAAGAGATTGAAGATACAAAATGAGTAATCAGGGGCTGTAAACCGAAAAAGGACATCCAAGAAGAGTTTTAATATATAAAAGGTGTAACCAGGGTGGTACACCGAATATGGACATACAAGAATAGCTTGAAGATAGAAAAGGAGTACTCAGGGGCGCCCTACCGAAGAAGGACATGCATGCAGAGTTTGAAGATACAAAATGAGTACTCAGTAGGCGTACACCAACGAAGGTCACACAAGAAGAGTTTGAAGATACAAAAGGTGTAATGAGGGGCCGTACTCCGAAAGAAGGACAGACAACAAGAGCTTGAAGATACAAAAGGAGTAATCAGAGACCGTACACCGATGAAGGACAGACAAAAAGAGTCTTAATATGAAAAAAGAGTAATATTGCGCCCTACACCGAAGAAGGACACATAAGAAGAGCTTGAAGATACACACTGAGTACTCAGGGGCCGTACATCGAAGAAGGATAGCCAAGAAGAGTTTGGAGATAATAAAGGAGTAATCATGTGCCGTGCACTGACGAAGGACAGACAAGAAGAGTTTGGAGATACGACAGGAGTAATCAGGGGCCGTACACCGAAGAAAGACACACAAGAAGAGCTTGAAGATACGAAAGGAGTAATGAGGGGTCGTACACAGCAGAAGGACATACAAGAAGAGTTTGAAAATACAAAAGGAGTAATCAGGGGCCATACACCGAAGAATGACAGACACCAAGGGTTTGAAAATACACAACGAGTAATCAGGGGCTGTACACCGAAGAATGACATACAAACAGAGATTGAAGATACAAAAGGAGTAATCAGGGGTCGTACACCGAAGAAGGACAGACAAGAAGAGTTTGCAAATACAAAAGGAGTAATCAGGGGCGGTACACCGAAGAATGACAGACACCAAGGTTTTGAAGATACACAAGGAGTAATCATGGGCTGTACACGAAAGAATGATATACAAAAAGAGATTGAAGATACAACAGGAGTAAGCAAGGGCCGTAAACCGAAGAAGGACATGCAAGAAGAGTTTGAATATATAAAAGGAGTAACTAGGGCCCTACATCGAAGCAGGACAGATAAAGAAGAGTTTCAATAGTCAAAAGGAGTAATCAGGGGCGGTACACTGAAGAAAGATACACAAGAAGAGCTTGAAGATACAATAGGAGTAATCAGGGGCTGTACACCGAAGAATGACAGACACCAAGGTTTTGAAGATACACAAGGAGTAATCAGGGGCTGTACACCGAAGAATGACATACACAAATAGATTGAAGATACAAAAGGAGTAATCAGAGCCCGTAAACCAAAGAAGGACATGCAAGAAGAGTTTGAATATATAAAAGGATTAACCAGGGCCGCACACCGCAGAAGGACATACAAGAAGAGTTTGAAAATACAAAAGGAGTAATCAGGGGTCATACACCGAAGAATGACAGACACCAAGGGTTTGAAAATACACAACGAGTAATCAGGGGCTGTACACCGAAGAATGACATACAAACAGAGATTGAAGATACGAAAGGAGTAATCAGGGGCCGTACACCGAAAAAGGATAGACAAGAAGAGTTTACAAATACAAAAGGAGTAATCAGGGGCGGTACACCGTAGAATGACAGACACCAAGGTTTTGAAGATACACAAGGAGTAATCATGGGCTGTACACGAAAGCATGATATACAAAAAGAGATTGAAGATACAACAGGAGTAATCAAGGGCCGTAAACCGAAGAAGGACATGCAAGAAGAGTTTGAATATATAAAAGGAGTAACTAGGGCCCTACATCGAAGCAGGACAGATAAAGAAGAGTTTCAATAGTCAAAAGGAGTAATCAGGGGCGGTACATTGAAGAAAGATACACAAGAAGAGCTTGAAGATACAAAAGGAGTAATCAGGGGCTGTACACCGAAGAATGACAGACACCAAGGTTTTGAAGATACACAAGGAGTAATCAGGGGCTGTACACCGAAGAATGACATACACAAATAGATTGAAGATACAAAAGGAGTAATCAGGGCCAATAAACCAAAGAAGGACATGCAAGAAGAGTTTGAATATATAAAAGGATTAACCAGGGACGCACACCGCAGAAGGACATACAAGAAGAGTTTGAAAATACAAAAGGAGTAATCAGGGGCCATATACCGAAGAATGACAGACACCAAGGGTTTGAAAATACACAACGAGTAATCAGGGGCTGTACACCGAAGAATGACATACAAACAGAGATTGAAGATACAAAAGGAGTAATCAGGGGCCGTAAACCGAAGAAGGACATGCATGAAGAGGTTGAATATATAAAAGAAGTAACCAGGGCCGTATATCGAAGAAGGACAGATAAAGAAGAGATTGAAGATACAAAAGGAGTAATCAGGTGCCGTACACCGAAGAAGGACATGCAAGAAGAGTTTGAATATATAAAAGGAGTAACCAGGGCCGTACACCGCAGAAGGACAGACAAGAAGAGTTTACAAATACAAAAGGAGTAATCAGGGGCCATACACCGAAGAATGACAGACACCAAGGGTTTGAAAATACACAACGAGTAATCAGGGGCTGTACACCGAAGAAGGACATGCAAGAAGAGTTTGAATATATAAAAGGAGTAACCAGGGCCGTACACCGCAGAAGGACAGACAAGAAGAGTTTACAAATACAAAAGGAGTAATCAGGGGCTGTACACCGAAGAATGACATACAAACAGAGATTGAAGATACAAAAGGAGTAATCAGGTGCCGTACACAGAAGAAGGACTTGCAAGAAGAGTTTGAATATATAAAAGAAGTAACCAGGGCCGTACATCGAAGAAGGACAGATACAGAAGAGATTGAAGATACAAAAGGAGTAATCAGGTGCCGTACACCGAAGAAGGACATGCAAGAAGAGTTTGAATATATAAAAGAAGTAACCAGGGCCGTACACCGCAGAAGAACAGACAAGAAGAGTTTGCAAATACAAAATGAGTAATCAATGGCCATACACCGAAGAATGACAGACACCAAGGGTTTGAAGATACACAAGGAGTAATGAGGGGCTGTACACCGAAAAATTATATACAAAAAGAGATTGAAGATACAAAAGGAGTAATCAGGGGCCGTAAACCGAAGAATGACATGCAAGAAGAGTTTTAATATATAAAAGGAGTAACCAGGGCCGTACACCGAAGATGGACATACAAGCAGAGCTTGAAGGTAGAAAAGGAGTACTCAGGGGCGTTATACCGAAGAAGGACAGACAAGAAGAGTTTAAAAATACAAAAGGAGTAATCAGGGGCGGTACTCCGAAGAATGACAGACACCAAGGTTTTGAAGATACACAAGGAGTAATCATGGGCTGTACACGAAAGAATGATATACAAAAAGAGATTGAAGATACAACAGGAGTAAGCAAGGGCCGTAAACCGAAGAAGGACATGCAAGAAGAGTTTGAATATATAAAAGGAGTAACCAGGGCCCTACATCGAAGCAGGACAGATAAGGAAGAGCTTCAATAGTCAAAAGGAGTAATCAGGGGCGGTACACTGAAGAAAGATACACAATAAGAGCTTGAAGATACAATAGGAGTAATCAGGGGCTGTACACCGAAGAATGACAGACACCAAGGTTTTGAAGATACACAAGGAGTAATCAGGGGCTGTACACCGAAGAATGACATACACAAATAGATTGAAGATACAAAAGGAGTAATCAGAGCTCGTAAACCAAAGAAGGACATGCAAGAAGAATTTGAATATATAAAAGGATTAACCAGGGCCGCACACCGCAGACGGACATACAAGAAGAGTTTGAAAATACAAAAGGAGTAATCAGGAGCCATACACCGAAGAATGACAGACACCAAGGGTTTGAAAATACACAACGAGTAATCAGGGGCTGTACACCGAAGAATGACATACAAACAGAGATTGAAGATACAAAAGGAGTAATCAGGGGCCGTACACCGAAAAAGGACAGACAAGAAGAGTTTACAAATACAAAAGGAGTAATCAGGGGCGGTACACCGTAGAATGACAGACACCAAGGTTTTGAAGATATACAAGGAGTAATCATGGGCTGTACACGAAAGCATGATATACAAAAAGAGATTGAAGATACAACAGGAGTAATCAAGGGCCGTAAACCGAAGAAGGACATGCAAGAAGAGTTTGAATATATAAAAGGAGTAACTAGGGCCCTACATCGAAGCAGGACAGATAAAGAAGAGCTTCAATAGTCAAAAGGAGTAATCAGGGGCGGTACATTGAAGAAAGACACACAAGAAGAGCTTGAAGATACAAAAGGAGTAATCAGGGGCTGTACACCGAAGAATGACAGACACCAAGGTTTTGAAGATACACAAGGAGTAATCAGGGGCTGTACACCGAAGAATGACATACACAAATAGATTGAAGATACAAAAGGAGTAATCAGGGCCCGTAAACCAAAGAAGGACATGCAAGAAGAGTTTGAATATATAAAAGAAGTAACCAGGGCCGTATATCGAAGAAGGACAGATAAAGAAGAGATTGAAGATACAAATGGAGTAATCAGGTGCCGTACACCGAAGAAGAACATGCAAGAAGAGTTTGAATATATAAAAGGAGTAACCAGGGCCGTACACCGCAGAAGGACAGACAAGAAGAGTTTACAAATACAAAAGGAGTAATCAGGGGCCATACACCGAAGAATGACAGACACCAAGGGTTTGAAAATACACAACGAGTAATCAGGGGCTGTACACCGAAGAATGACATACAAACAGAGATTGAAGATACAAAAGGAGTAATCAGGGGCCGTAAACCGAAGAAGGACATGCAAGAAGAGCTTGAATATATAAAAGGAGTAACCAGGGCCGTATATCGAAGAAGGACAGATAAAGAAGAGATTGAGATACAAAAGGAGTAATCAGGTGCCGTACACCGAAGAAGGACATGCAAGAAGAGTTTGAATATATAAAAGGAGTAACCAGGGCCGTACACCGCAGAAGAACAGACAAGAAGAGTTTGCAAATACAAAATGAGTAATCAGGGGCCGTACACCGAAGAATGACAGACACCAAGGGTTTGAAGATACACAAGGAGTAATGAGGGGCTGTACACCGAAAAATGATATACAAAAAGAGATTGAAGATACAAGAGGAGTAATCAGGGGCCGTAAACCGAAGAAGGACATCCAAGAAGAGTTTTAATATATAAAAGGAGTAACCAGGGCCGTACACCGAAGATGGACATACAAGCAGAGCTTGAAGGTAGAAAAGGAGTACTCAGGGGCGTTATACCGAAGAAGGACATGCATGCAGAGTTTGAAGATACAAAATGAGTACTCAGGGGCCGTAAACCGAAGAATGACATACAAGAATAACTAGAAGATACAAAAGGAGTAATCAGTAGCCGTACACCGACGAAGGTCACACAAGAAGAGTTTGAAGAAGCAAAAGGTGTAATGAGGGGCCGTATTCCGAAAGAAGGACAGACAACAACAGCTTGAAGATACAAATGGAGTAATCAGGGACCGTACACCGATGAAGGACAGACAAAAAGAGTTTTAATATGCAAAAAGTGTAATATTGGGCCCTACACCGAAGAAGGACACACAGGAAGAACTTGAAGATACACAATGAGTACTCAGGGGCCGTACATCGAAGAAGGACAGCCAAGAAGAGTTTGGAGATAATAAAGAAGTAATCATGTGCCGTGCACAGACGAAGGGCATACAAGCAGAGTTTGGAGATACTACAGGAGTAATCAGGGGCCGTACACCGAAGAAAGACACACAAGAAGAGCTTGAAGATACAAAAGGAGTAATCAGGGGCCGTACACCGAAGAATGACAGACACGAAGTGCTTGAAGATACACAAGGAATAATCAGGGGCTGCACACCGAAGAATGACATACAAGAAGAGATTGAAGATACAACAGGAGTAATCAAGGGCCGTAAACCGAAGAAGGACATGCAAGAAGAGTTTGAATATATAACAGGAGTAACCAGGGCGAATATCGAAGGACAGATAAAGAAGAGATTAAAGATACAAAAGGAGTAATCAGGTGCCGTACACCGAAGAAGGACATGCAAGAAGAGTTTGAATATATAAAAGCAGTAACCAGGGCCGTACACCGCAGAAGGACAGACACGAAGAGTTTACAAATACAGAATGAGTAACCAGGGGCCACACACCGAAGAATGACAGACACCAAGGGTTTGAAGATACACAAGGAGTAATCAGGGCTGTACACCGAAAAATGATATACAAAAAGAGATTGAAGAAACAAAAGGAGTAATCAGGGGCCTTAAACCGAAGGACATCCAAGAAGAGTTTTAATATATAAAAGGAGTAACTAGGGCCGTACACCGAAGATGGACATACAAGCAGAGCTTGAAGATAGAAAAGGAGTACTCAGGGGCGTCATACCGAAGAAGGACATCCATGCAGAGTTTGAAGATACAAAATGAATACTCAGGGGCCGCAAACCGAAGAAGAACATACAAGAAGAACTAGAAGATACAAAAGGAGTAATCAGTAGACTTACACCGACGAAGGTCACACAATAAGAGTTTGAAGATACAAAAGGTGTAATGAGGGGCCGTATTCCGAAAGAAGGACAGACAACAAGAGCTTGAAGATACAAAAGGAGTAATCAGGGACCGTACACCGATGAAGGACAAACAAAAAGAGTCTTAATATGCAAAAAGAGTAATATTGGGCCCTACACCGAAGAAGGACACACAAGAAGAGCTTGAAGATACACAATGAGTACTCAGGAGGCGTACACCGAAGAATGACAGACACCAAGGGTTTGAAGATACACAAGGAGTAATCAGGGGCTGTACACGAAAGAATGACATACAAAAAGAGCTTGAAGATGCAAAATGAGTAATCAGGGACGGTACACCGATGAAGGATAGACAAGACGATTTTGAAGATGCAAAAGGGTAAGTAGGGGCCGTACACCGAAGATGGACACAACCTAATAGTTTGAAGATACAAATGGAGTGATCAGGGGCCGTACAGCGAAGATGGACACACAGAAAGAGTTTGAAGATACAAAAGGAGTAATCAGGGGCCATACACCGACGAAGGACACACACGAAGATATTGAAGATACAAAAGAAGTACTCAGGGGCCGTACACCGAAGAAGGACATACAATAAGAGTTTGAAGAAACAAAAGGAGTAATCAGGGGTCGTAAACCGAAGAAGGACATGCAAGAAGAGTTTGAATATATAAAAGGAGCAACCAGGGCGTATATCGAAGAAGGACAGATACAGAAGAGATTGAAAATACAAAAGAAGTAATCAGGGGCCGTAAACCGAGGACGGACACGAAAGAAGAGTTTGAATATATAAAAGGAATAACCAGGGCCGTACATCGAAGAAGGACAGATAAAGAAGAGATTGAAGATACAAAAGGAGTAATCAGGGGCCGTACACCGAAGAAGGACATGCAAGAAGAGTTTGAATATATAAAAGGAGTAACCAGGTCGTACACCGCAGAAGCACAGACAGAAGAGTTTGCAAATACAAAATGAGTAATCAGGGGCCGTACACCGAAGAATGACAGACACCAAGGGTTTGAAGATACACAAGGAGTAATCAGGGGCTGTACACCGAAAAATGATATACAAAAAGAGATTGAAGATACAAAAGGTGTAATCAGGGGCCGTAAACCGAAGAAGGACATCCAAGAAGAGTTTTAATATATAAAAGGAGTAACCAGGGCCGTACACCGAAGATGGACATACAAGCAGAGCTTGAAGATAGAAAAGGAGTACTCAGGGGCGTAAAGCGAAGAAGGACATACAAGAAGAACTAGAAGATACAAAAGGAGTAATCAGTAACCGTACACCGACGAAGGTCACACAAGAAGAGTTTGAAGATACAAAAGGTGTAATGAGGGGCCGTACTCCGAAAGAAGAACAGACAACAAGAGCTTGAAGATACAAAAGGAGTAATCAGGGACCGTACACCGATGAAGGACAGACAAAAAGAATTTTAATATGCAAAAAGAGTAATATTGCGCCCTACACCGAAGAAGGACACATAAGAAGAGCTTGAAGATACACACTGAGTACTCAGGGGCCGTACATCGAAGAAGGATAGCCAAGAAGAGTTTGGAGATAATAAAGGAGTAATCATGTGCCGTGCACTGACGAAGGACAGACAAGAAGAGTTTGGAGATACGACAGGAGTAATCAGGGGCCGTACACCGAAGAAAGACACACAAGAAGAGCTTGAAGATACAAAAGGAGTAATCAGGGGCTGTACACCGAAGAATGACATACAAACAGAGATTGAATATACAAAAGGAGTAATCAGGGGCCGTACACCGAAGAAGGACAGACAAGAAGAGTTTACAAATACAAAAGGAGTAATCAGGGGCTGTACACCGAAGAATGACATACAAACAGAAATTGAAGATACAAAAGGAGTAATCAGGGGCCGTACACCGAAGAAGGACAGACAAGAAGAGTTTACAAATACAAAAGGAGTAATCAGGGGCGGTACACCGAAGAATGACAGACACCAAGGTTTTGAAGATACACAAGGAGTAATCATGGGCTGTACACGAAAGAATGATATACAAAAAGAGATTGAAGATACAACAGGAGTAATCAAGGGCCGTAAACCGAAGAAGGACATGCAACAAGAGTTTGAATATATAAAAGGAGTAACTAGGGCCCTACATCGAAGCAGGACAGATAAAGAAGAGTTTCAATAGTCAAAAGGAGTAATCAGGGGCGGTACACTGAAGAAAGATACACAAGAAGAGCTTGAAGATACAAAAGGAGTAATCAGGGGCTGTACACCGAAGAATGACAGACACCAAGGTTTTGAAGATACACAAGGAGTAATCAGGGGCTGTACACCGAAGAATGACATACACAAATAGATTGAAGATACAAAAGGAGTAATCAGGGCCGTAAACCAAAGAAGGACATGCAAGAAGAGTTTGAATATATAAAAGGATTAACCAGGGCCGCACACCGCAGAAGGACATACAAGAAGAGTTTGAAAATACAAAAGGAGTAATCAGGGGTCATACACCGAAGAATGACAGACACCAAGGGTTTGAAAATACACAACGAGTAATCAGGGGCTGTACACCGAAGAATGACATACAAACAGAGATTGAAGATACAAAAGGAGTAATCAGGGGCCGTAAACCGAAGAAGAACATGCAAGAAGAGTTTGAATATATAAAAGGAGTACCCAGGGGCGATATACCGAAGAAGGACAGAAAAAGAAGAGATTGAGATACAAAAGGAGTAATCAGGTGCCGTACACCGAAGAAGGACATGCAAGAAGAGTTTGAATATATAAAAGGAGTAACCAGGGCCGTACACCGCAGAAGAACAGACAAGAAGAGTTTGCAAATACAAAATGAGTAATCAGGGGCCGTACACCGAAGAATGACAGACACCAAGGGTTTGAAGATACACAAGGAGTAATGAGGGGCTGTACACCGAAAAATGATATACAAAAAGAGATTGAAGATACAAGAGGAGTAATCAGGGGCCGTAAACCGAAGAAGGACATCCAAGAAGAGTTTTAATATATAAAAGGAGTAACCAGGGCCGTACACCGAAGATGGACATACAAGCAGAGCTTGAAGGTAGAAAAGGAGTACTCAGGGGCGTTATACCGAAGAAGGACATGCATGCAGAGTTTGAAGATACAAAATGAGTACTCAGGGGCCGTAAACCGAAGAATGACATACAAGAATAACTAGAAGATACAAAAGGAGTAATCAGTAGCCGTACACCGACGAAGGTCACACAAGAAGAGTTTGAAGAAGCAAAAGGTGTAATGAGGGGCCGTATTCCGAAAGAAGGACAGACAAAAAGAGTTTTAATATGCAAAAAGTGTAATATTGGGCCCTACACCGAAGAAGGACACACAGGAAGAACTTGAAGATACACAATGAGTACTCAGGGGCCGTACATCGAAGAAGGACAGCCAAGAAGAGTTTGGAGATAATAAAGAAGTAATCATGTGCCGTGCACAGACGAAGGGCATACAAGCAGAGTTTGGAGATACTACAGGAGTAATCAGGGGCCGTACACCGAAGAAAGACACACAAGAAGAGCTTGAAGATACAAAAGGAGTAATCAGGGGCCGTACACCGAAGAATGACAGACACGAAGTGCTTGAAGATACACAAGGAATAATCAGGGGCTGCACACCGAAGAATGACATACAAGAAGAGATTGAAGATACAACAGGAGTAATCAAGGGCCGTAAACCGAAGAAGGACATGCAAGAAGAGTTTGAATATATAACAGGAGTAACCAGGGCGAATATCGAAGGACAGATAAAGAAGAGATTAAAGATACAAAAGGAGTAATCAGGTGCCGTACACCGAAGAAGGACATGCAAGAAGAGTTTGAATATATAAAAGCAGTAACCAGGGCCGTACACCGCAGAAGGACAGACACGAAGAGTTTACAAATACAGAATGAGTAACCAGGGGCCACACACCGAAGAATGACAGACACCAAGGGTTTGAAGATACACAAGGAGTAATCAGGGCTGTACACCGAAAAATGATATACAAAAAGAGATTGAAGAAACAAAAGGAGTAATCAGGGGCCTTAAACCGAAGGACATCCAAGAAGAGTTTTAATATATAAAAGGAGTAACTAGGGCCGTACACCGAAGATGGACATACAAGCAGAGCTTGAAGATAGAAAAGGAGTACTCAGGGGCGTCATACCGAAGAAGGACATCCATGCAGAGTTTGAAGATACAAAATGAATACTCAGGGGCCGCAAACCGAAGAAGAACATACAAGAAGAACTAGAAGATACAAAAGGAGTAATCAGTAGACTTACACCGACGAAGGTCACACAATAAGAGTTTGAAGATACAAAAGGTGTAATGAGGGGCCGTACTCCGAAAGAAGGACAGACAACAAGAGCTTGAAGATACAAAAGGAGTAATCAGGGACCGTACACCGATGAAGGACAAACAAAAAGAGTCGTAATATGCAAAAAGAGTAATATTGGGCCCTACACCGAAGAAGGACACACAAGAAGAGCTTGAAGATACACAATGAGTACTCAGGAGGCGTACACCGAAGAATGACAGACACCAAGGGTTTGAAGATACACAAGGAGTAATCAGGGGCTGTACACGAAAGAATGACATACAAAAAGAGCTTGAAGATGCAAAATGAGTAATCAGGGACCGTACACCGATGAAGGACAGACAAGACGATTTTGAAGATGCAAAAGGGTAAGTAGGGGCCGTACACCGAAGATGGACACAACCTAATAGTTTGAAGATACAAATGGAGTGATCAGGGGCCGTACAGCGAAGATGGACACACAGAAAGAGTTTGAAGATACACAAGGAGTAATCAGGGGCCATACACCGACGAAGGACACACACGAAGATATTGAAGATACAAAAGAAGTACTCAGGGGCCGTACACCGAAGAAGGACATACAATAAGAGTTTGAAGAAACAAAAGGAGTAATCAGGGGTCGTAAACCGAAGAAGGACATGCAAGAAGAGTTTGAATATATAAAAGGAGCAACCAGGGCGTATATCGAAGAAGGACAGATAAAGAAGAGATTGAAAATACAAAAGAAGTAATCAGGGGCCGTAAACCGAGGACGGACACGAAAGAAGAGTTTGAATATATAAAAGGAATAACCAGGGCCGTACATCGAAGAAGGACAGATAAAGAAGAGATTGAAGATACAAAAGGAGTAATCAGGGGCCGTACACCGAAGAAGGACATGCAAGAAGAGTTTGAATATATAAAAGGAGTAACCAGGTCGTACACCGCAGAAGCACAGACAGAAGAGTTTGCAAATACAAAATGAGTAATCAGGGGCCGTACACCGAAGAATGACAGACACCAAGGGTTTGAAGATACACAAGGAGTAATCAGGGGCTGTACACCGAAAAATGATATACAAAAAGAGATTGAAGATACAAAAGGTGTAATCAGGGGCCGTAAACCGAAGAAGGACATCCAAGAAGAGTTTTAATATATAAAAGGAGTAACCAGGGCCGTACACCGAAGATGGACATACAAGCAGAGCTTGAAGATAGAAAAGGAGTACTCAGGGGCGTAAAGCGAAGAAGGACATACAAGAAGAACTAGAACATACAAAAGGAGTAATCAGTAACCGTACACCGACGAAGGTCACACAAGAAGAGTTTGAAGATACAAAAGGTGTAATGAGGGGCCGTACTCCGAAAGAAGAACAGACAACAAGAGCTTGAAGATACAAAAGGAGTAATCAGGGACCGTACACCGATGAAGGACAGACAAAAAGAATTTTAATATGCAAAAAGAGTAATATTGGGCCCTACACCGAAGAAGGACACACAAGAAGAGCTTGAAGATACACAATGAGTACTCAGGGGCCGTACATCGAAGAAGGACGGCCAAGAAGAGTTTGGAGATAATAAAGGAGTAATCATGTGCGTGCACTGACGAAGGACAGAACAGAAGAGTTTGGAGATACGACAGGAGTAATCAGGGGCCGTACACCGAAGAAAGACACACAAGAAGAGCTTGAAGATACAAAAGGAGTAATCAGGGGCTGTACACCGAAGAATGACATACAAACAGAGATTGAATATACAAAAGGAGTAATCAGGGGCCGTACACCGAAGAAGGACAGACAAGAAGAGTTTACAAATACAAAAGGAGTAATCAGGGGCTGTACACCGAAGAATGACATACAAACAGAAATTGAAGATACAAAAGGAGTAATCAGGGGCCGTACACCGAAGAAGGACAGACAAGAAGAGTTTACAAATACAAAAGGAGTAATCAGGGGCGGTACACCGAAGAATGACAGACACCAAGGTTTTGAAGATACACAAGGAGTAATCATGGGCTGTACACGAAAGAATGATATACAAAAAGAGATTGAAGATACAACAGGAGTAATCAAGGGCCGTAAACCGAAGAAGGACATGCAACAAGAGTTTGAATATATAAAAGGAGTAACTAGGGCCCTACATCGAAGCAGGACAGATAAAGAAGAGTTTCAATAGTCAAAAGGAGTAATCAGGGGCGGTACACTGAAGAAAGATACACAAGAAGAGCTTGAAGATACAAAAGGAGTAATCAGGGGCTGTACACCGAAGAATGACAGACACCAAGGTTTTGAAGATACACAAGGAGTAATCAGGGGCTGTACACCGAAGAATGACATACACAAATAGATTGAAGATACAAAAGGAGTAATCAGGGCCGTAAACCAAAGAAGGACATGCAAGAAGAGTTTGAATATATAAAAGGATTAACCAGGGCCGCACACCGCAGAAGGACATACAAGAAGAGTTTGAAAATACAAAAGGAGTAATCAGGGGTCATACACCGAAGAATGACAGACACCAAGGGTTTGAAAATACACAACGAGTAATCAGGGGCTGTACACCGAAGAATGACATACAAACAGAGATTGAAGATACAAAAGGAGTAATCAGGGGCCGTAAACCGAAGAAGAACATGCAAGAAGAGTTTGAATATATAAAAGGAGTACCCAGGGGCGATATACCGAAGAAGGACATACATGCTGAGTTTGAAGATACAAAATGAGTACTCAGGGGCCGTACACTGAAGAAGGACATACAAGAAGAACTAGAAGATAGATACAACAAGGAGTAATCAGTAACCGCACACTGACGAAGGTCACACAAGAAGAGCTTGAAGATACAAACAGTGTAATGAGGGGCCGTACACCGAAAGAGGGACAGACAAGAAGATTTTGAAGATGCAAAGGGGTAAGAAGGAGCCGTACACCGAAGATGGACACACACTAATAGTTTGAAGATACAAATGGAGTGATCAGGGGCCGTACAGCGAAGATTAACACACAGGAAGAGTTTGAAGATACAAAAGAAGGAAACAGGGGCCGTACACCGACGAAGGACACACACGAAGATATTGAAGATACAAAAGAAGTACTCAGGGGCCGTACACCGAAGAAGGATATACAAGAAGAGCTTGAAGAAACAAAAGGAGTAATCAAGAGCGGTACACCCCAGATGGACATTCTAGAACAGTTTGAAGATATAAAAGGAGTAATTAGGGGCCGCACACCGAAGAACGACAAAAAAAAAGAGCTTGAAGATACAAAAGGAGTAATCAGTAGCCGTACACCGACGAAAGAAGGACAGACAAAAAGAGCTTGAAGATACAAAAGGGGTAATCAGGGACCGCACACCGATGAAGGACAGACAAGAAGACTTTGAAGATGCAAAGGGGTAAGTAGGGGCAGTACTCCGAAGATGGACACACAATAATAGTTTGAAGATACAAAAGGAGTAATCAGGAGCCGTACACCGAAGATGGACACACAGGAAGAGTTTGAAGATACAAAATGAGTAATCAGGGTCCGTACACCGACGATGGGAACACAATAAGAGCTTGAAGATACAAAAGAAGTACTCAGGGGCGTACACCGAAGAAGATCTTGCAAGAAGAGTTTGGAGATACAAAAGGAGTAATCAAGAGCCGTACACCGCAGAAGAACATGCTAGAAGAGTTGAAGATACAAAAGGAGTAATTAGGGGCCGCACACCCAAGAACGACAGACAAAAAGAGTTTGAAGATACAAAAGGAGTACTCAGGGGCGCCAAAGCGACGAAGGAAATACAAGAAGAACTTGAAGATACAAAAGGAGTAATCAGTGGCCGTACACCGAAGAAGGACACACAAGAAGAGTTTGAAGATACAAAAGGAGTAATCAGGGCCGGTACACCGAAGAAGAATAGACAAGAAGAGCTTGGAGATACTAAAGGAGTAAGCAGGGGCCATACACCAAATAAGTACAGACAAGAAGAGTTCGGAGATACTAAAAGAGTAATCAGGGGCCGTACACCGAAGAAAGACACACAAGAAGAGTTTGAAGATACAAAAGGAGTAATCAGGGCCCGTACACCGAAGAAGAACAGACAAGAAGAGTTTTGAGATACTAAAGGAGTAAACAGGGGCTGTACACCTAAGAAGGACAGACAAGAAGAGTTTGGAGATACAAAAGGAGTAATCAGAGGCCGTACACCGAAGAATGACAGACACGAACGGTTTGAAGATACACAAGGAGTAATCAGGGGCTGTACACCGCAGAATGACAAACAAGAAGGGATTGAAGATACAAAAGGAGTTCTCAGGGGCCCTATGCCGAAAAACAACATACATGCAGAGCTTGGAGATAAAAAAAAAGGAGTAATCAGGGTTCGTACACCAAAGAATTAGAAGCAAGAAGAGCTTGAAGATACAACCGTAGTAATCAGTGGTCGTACACCGAAGAAGGACAGACAAAAAGAGTTTGAATATGCAAAATGAGTACTAAGAGGCCGCACACCGAAATAGGACACACAAGAAGAGCTTGAAGATACAAAAAGGAGTAATCAGTGGTCGTACACCGAAAGAAGGACACACAATAATAGTTTGAAGATACAAAAGGATTAATCAGGGGCCGTACACCGAAGAAGGACAGACAAGAAGAGTTTGCAAATACAAAATGAGTAATCAGGGGCTGTACACCGAAGAATGACATACAAGAAGAGATTGAAGATACAAAAGGAGTAATCAGGGGCCGTAAACCGAAGAAGGACATGCAAGAAGAGTTTGAATATATAAAAGGAGTAACCAGGGCCGTACACCGAAGAAGGACATACAAGAAGAACTAGAAGATAGACACAGCAGGAGTAATCAGTAGCCGTACACTGACGAAGGTCACACAAGAAGAGTTTGAAAACACAAACGGTGTAATGAGGGGCCGTACACCGAAAGGGGGACAGACAAAAAGAGCTTGAATATGCAAAAGGAGTAATCAGGGACCGTATACCGATGAAGGACAGACAAGAAAACTTTAAAGATGCAAAGGGGTAAGTAGGGGCTGTACACCGAAGATGGACACCCACTAATAGTAAGAAGATACAAATGGAGTGATCAGGGGCCGTACCCCGACGAAGGACACACACGAAGATATTGAAGATACAAAAGAAGTACTCAGGGGCCGTACACCGAAGAAGGACATACAAGAAGAGTTTGAAGAAACAAAAGGAGTAATCAGGGGCCGTCCACCGAAGAAGATCTTGCAAGAAGAGGTTGAAGACACAAAAGGAGTAATCAAGAGACGTACACCGCAGAAGGACATGCTAGAAGAGCTTGAAGATAAAAAAGGAGTAATTAGGGGCCGTACACCGAAGAACGACAGAAAAAAAGAGCTTGAAGATACAAAAGGAGCAATCAGTAGCCGTACACCGACGAACGTCACACAAGAATAGCTTGAAGATACAAAAGGTGTAATGAGGGGCCGTACACCGAATGAAGGACAGACAAAAAGAGCTTGAAGATACAAAAGGAGTAATCAGGGACCGCACACCGATGAAGGACAGACAAGAAGACTTTGAAGATGAAAAGGGGTAAGTAAGGGCCGTACACCGAATATGGACACACAATAATAGTTTGAAGATACAAAAGGAATAATCAGGGGCCGTACACCGAAGATGGACACACAGGAAGAGTTTGAATATACAAAAGGAGTAATCAGGGGCGGTACACCGACGAAGGACACACACGAAGATATTGAAGATACAAAAGAAGTACTAAGGGGCCGTACACCGCAGAAGGACATACAAGAAGAGTTTGAAGAAACAAAAGGAGTAATCAAGAGCGGTACACCGCAGAAGGACATTCTAGAAGAGTTTGAAGATACAACAGGAGTAATTAGGGGCCGCACACCGAAGAACGACAGAAAAAAAGAGCTTGAAGATACAAAAGGAGTAATCAGTAGCCGTACACCGACAAAGGTCACACAAGAATAGTTTGAAGATACAAAAGGTGTAATGAGAGGCCGTACACCGAAAGAAGGACAGACAAAACGAGCTTGAAGATACAAAAGGGGCAATCAGGGACCGCACACCGATGAAGGACAGACAAGAAGACTTTGAAGATACAAAGGGGTAAGTAGGGGCCGTACACCGAAGATGGACACACACTAATAGTTAGAAGATACAAATGGAGTGATCAGAGGCCGTACAGCGAAGATGGACACACAGGAAGAGTTTGAAGATACAAAAGGAGGAATCAGGGGCCGTACCCCGACGACGGACACACACGAAGATATTGAAGATACAAAAGAAGTACTCAGGTGCCGTACACCGAAGAAAGACATACAAGAAGAGTTTGAAGAAACAAAAGGAGTAATCAGGGGCCGTCCATCGAAGAAGATCTTGCAAGAAGAGTTTGAAGGTACAAAAGGAGTAATCAAGAGCCGTACACCGCAGAAGGACATGATAGAAGAGTTTGAAGATACAAAAGGAGTAATTAGGGGCCGTACACCGAAGAACGACAGAAAAAAAGAGCTTGAAGATACAAAAGGAGTAATCAGTAGCCGTACACCGACGAACGTCCCACAAGAATAGCTTGAAGATACAAAAGTTGTAATGAGGGGCGTACACAGAAAGAAGGACAGACAAAAAGAGCTTGAAGATACAAAAGGAGTATTCAGGGACCGCACACCGATGAAGGACAGACAAGAAGACTTTGAAGATGCAATGGGGTAAGTAAGGGCCGTACACCGAAGATGGACACACAATAATAGTTTGAAGATACAAAAGGAGTAATCAGGGGCCGTACACCGAAGATGGACACACAGGAAGAGTTTGAAGATACAAAAGGAGAAATCAGGGGCCGTACACCGACGATGGGCACACAAGAATAGCTTGAAGATACAAAAGGTGTAATGAGGGGCGTACACAGAAAGAAGGACAGACAAAAAGAGCTTGAAGATACAAAAGGAGTATTCAGGGACCGCACACCGATGAAGGACAGACAAGAAGACTTTGAAGATGCAATGGGGTAAGTAAGGGCCGTACACCGAAGATGGACACACAATAATAGTTTGAAGATACAAAAGGAGTAATCAGGGGCCGTACACCGAAGATGGACACACAGGAAGAGTTTGAAGATACAAAAGGAGAAATCAGGGGCCGTACACCGACGATGGGCACACAAGAAGAGCTTGAAGATACAAAAGAAGTGCTCAGGGGCCGTCAACCGAAGAGGATCTTGCAAGAAGAGTTTGAAGTTACAAAAGGAGTAATCAAGAGCCGTACACCGCAGAAGGACATGCTAGAAGAGTTGAAGATACAAAAGGAGTAATTAGGGGCCGTACACCCAAGAACGACAGACAAAAAGAGTTTGAAGATACAAAAGGAGTACTCAGGGGCGCCAAACTGACCAAGGAAATACAAGAAGAACTTGCAGATACAAAAGGAGTAATCAGTGGCCGTACACCACCAAAGGACACACAAGAAGAGTTTGAAGATACAAAAGGAGTAATCAGGGCCCGTACACCGAAGAAGAACAGACAAGAAGAGCTTGGAGATACTAAAGGAGTAAGCAGGGACTGTACACCGAATAAGTACAGACAAGAAGAGTTCGGAGATACTAAAGGAGTAATCAGCGGCCGTACCCCGAAGAAAGACACACAAGAAGAGTTTGAAGATACAAAAGGAGTAATCAGGGCCCGTACGCCGAAGAAGAACAGACAGGAAGAGTTTGGAGATAATAAAGGAGTAAGCAGAGGTTGCACACCGAAGAAAGACACACAAGAAGAGTTTGAAGATACAAAAGGAGTAATCAGGGCCCGTACACCGAAGAAGAACAGACAGGAAGAGTTTGGAGATACTAAAGGAGTAAGCAGGGGTTGCACACCGAAGAAGGACAGACAAGAAGAGTTTGGAGATAGAAAAGGAGTAATCAGAGGTCGTACGCTAATGAATGACAGACACGAAGTGTTTGAAGATACACAAGGAGTAATCAGGGGATGTACACCGCAGAATGACAAACAAGAAGAGATTGAAGATACAAAAGGAGTTCTCAGGGGCCCTATGCCGAAGAAGGACATACATGCAGAGTTTGGAGATAAAAAAGGAGTAATCAGGGCTCGTACACCGAAGAATTACAAACAAGAAGAGCTTGAAGATACAACCGTAGTAATCAGTGGTCGTACACCGAAGAAGGACAGACAAACAGAGTTTGAATATGCAAAATGAGTACTACGGGGCCGCACACCGAAAAAGGACACACAAGAAGAGCTTGAAGATACAAAATGAGTATTCAGGGGCCGTACACTGAAGAAGGACATACAAGAAGAACTTGATGATACAAAAAGGAGTAATCAGTGGTCGTACACCGAAGAAGATCACACAAGAAGAGTTTGAAGATACAAAAGAAGTAATCAGGGGCCGTACACCGAAAGAAGGACACACAATAATAGCTTGAAGATACAAAAGGAGTAATCAGGGGCCGTACACCGAAGAAGGACAGACAAGAAGAGCTTGGATATACTAAAGGAGTAAGCAGGGGCCGTACACCAAATAAGTACAGACAAGAAGAGTTCGGAGATACTAAAAGAGTAATCAGGGGCCGTACACCGAAGAAAGACACACAAGAAGAGTTTGAAGATACAAAAGGAGTAATCAGGGCCCGTACACCGAAGAAGAACAGACAAGAAGAGTTTGGAGATACTAAAGGAGTAAACAGGGGCTGTACACCTAAGAAGGACAGACAAGAAGAGTTTGGAGATACAAAAGGAGTAATCAGAGGCCGTACACCGAAGAATGACAGACACGAACGGTTTGAATATACACAAGGAGTTATCAGGGGTTGTACACCGCAGAATGACAAACAAGAAGGGATTGAAGATACAAAAGGAGTTCTCAGGGGCCCTATGCCGAAAAACAACATACATGCAGAGCTTGGAGATAAAAAAGGAGTAATCAGGGTTCGTACATCGAAGAATTAAAAGCAAGAAGAGCTTGAAGATACAACCGTAGTAATCAGTGGTCGTACACCGAAGAAGGACAGACAAAAAGAGTTTGAATATGCAAAATGAGTACTAAGAGGCCGCACACCGAATTAGGACACACAAGAAGAGCTTGAAGATACAAAAAGGAGTAATCAGTGGTCGTACACCGAAGAAGATCACACAAGAAGAGTTTGAAGATACAAAAGGTGTAATCAGGGGCCGTACACCGAAAGAAGGACACACAATAATAGTTTGAAGATACAAAAGGAGTAATCAGGGGCCGTACACCGAAGAAGGACAGACAAGAAGAGTTTGCAAATACAAAATGAGTAATCAGGGGCTGTACACCGAAGAATGACATACAAGAAGAGATTAAAGATACAACAGGAGTAATCAGGGGCCGTAAACCGAAGAAGGACATGCAAGAAGAGTTTGAATATATAAAAGGAGTAACCAGGGCCGTACACCGAAGAGGGATATACAAGAAGAGCTTGAAGATACAAAATGAGTACTCAGGGGCCGTACACCGAAGAAGGACATACAAGAAGAACTAGAAGATAGATACAACAGGAGTAATCAGTAGCCGTACACTGACGAAGGTCACACAAGAAGAGTTTGAAAACACAAACGGTGTAATGAGGGGCCGTACACCGAAAGAGGGACAGACAAAAAGAGCTTGAAGATGCAAAAGGAGTAATCAGGGACCGTATACCGATGAGGGACAGACAAGAAGTCTTTGAAGATGCAAAGGGGTAAGTAGGGGCCGTACACCGAAGATGGACACACACTAATAGTTAGAAGATACAAATGGAGTGATCAGGGGCCGTACCCCGACGAAGGACACACACGAAGATATTGAAGATACAAAAGAGGTACTCAGGGGCCGTACACCGAAGAAGGACATACAAGAAGAGTTTGAAGAAACAAAAGGAGTAATCAGGGGCCGTCCACCGAAGAAGATCTTGCAAGAAGAGTTTGAAGATACAAAAGGAGTAATCAAGAGACGTACACCGACGAACGTCACACAAGAATAGCTTGAAGATACAAAAGGTGTAATGAGGGGCGTACACCGAAAGAACGACAGACAAAAAGAGCTTGAAGATACAAAAGGAGTAATCAGGGACCGCACACCGATGAAAGACAGACAAGAAGACTTTGAAGATGCAAAGGGGTAAGTAAGGGCCGTACACCGAATATGGACACACAATAATAGTTTGAAGATACAAAAGGAGTAATCAGGGGCCGTACACCGAAGATGGACACACAGGAAGAGTTTGACGATACAAATGGAGTGATCAGGGGCCGTACAGCGAAGATGGACACACAGGAAGAGTTTGAATATACAAAAGGAGTAATCAGGGGCCGTACACCGACGAAGGACACACACGAAGATATTGAAGATACAAAAGAAGTACTCAGGGGCCGTACACCGCAGAAGGACATACAAGAAGAGTTTGAAGAAACAAAAGGAGTAATCAAGAGCCGTACACCGCAGAAGGACATTCTAGAAGAGTTTGAAGATACAACAGGAGTAATTAGGGGCCGCACACAGAAGAACGACAAAAAAAAAGAGCTTGAAGATACAAAAGGAGTAATCAGTAGCCGTACACCAACGAAGGTCACACAAGAATAGTTTGAAGATACAAAAGGTGTAATGAGAGGCCGTACACCGAAAGAAGGACAGAAAAAAAGAGCTTGAAGATACAAAAGGGGTAATCAGGGACCGCACAATAATAGCTTGAAGATACAAAAGGAGTAATCAGGGGCCGTACACAGAAGAAGGACAGACAAGAAGAGTTTGCAAATAAAAATGAGTAATCAGGGGCTGTACACCGAAGAATGACATACAAGAAGAGATTGAAGATACAAAAGGAGTAAAGAAGGGCCGTAAACCGAAGAAGGACACGCAAGAAGAGTTTGAATATATAAAAGGAGTAACCAGGGCCGTACATCGAAGAAGGACAGAAAAAGAAGTCTCAATAGACAAAAGGAATAATCAGGGGCGGTACACTGAAGAAAGACGCACAAGAAGAGTTTGGAGATACTAATGGAGTAATCAGGGGAGGTACACCGAAGAAAGACACACAAGAAGAGCTTGAAGATACAAAAGGAGTACTCAGGGGCCGTACAGCGAAGAAGGACACACAAGAAGAGCTTGAAGATACAAAAGGAGTAATCAGGGGCCGAACACCGAAGAATGACAGACACGATAAGACAAGGGGGTAGAAGTGGACATCACTCTATGCACAGACATACACAAAAAACACAATAAGACAGGAGGGTAGAAGTGGACATCACTCTGTACATCAAAATATAATCAAAAGTGGGCCTTTTATACACCTGTTGATCATGATAAAAGTTAATTTTTGGTGCAGTGAATTTCTCTACGTTGTGTAAAGGTCCCTAGGTGTTCGTAGTTACGTTTTGTAAAGATCCTTAGGTGGTTGTATCTACGTTCTCTAAAGGAACCTATGTGGTTGTAATTACGTCGTGTAAAGGTTCATTGGTGGTTTTAATTACGTCGTATAAAGGTTCTATGATGGTTGTTAGTTTCGTTTTGTAAACGTCCTTAATTAATTGTAATTACCTCGTATTAAGGTCCTGTGATGGTTGGTGGTTACGTTGTGTAAACGTTTTTACATCGTCATGGTTGTCGTTTGGTTGTAGAAAGGTATTTTACTACGTAGTACCACAACGTGGTATTTACGTCTAGGGGAGTCTACAAATCGGCGTAGATAAAGCGTAAAATTCTTACGTTGTAACAACGACAAAGTTACGTTCTCACAACGTTTTGACAACGTAATTTGGCTAGTAGGGTATTAATTTTCTCCACGATGATTTCCACACTATATCGTGTTTAGCACACATATATTAATATTTTTCACGATATATCGTAGTAAAAACACACATATTGATTGCAATGATAAAAGGTAATCCTTCCCACGATGAAACCACCGCGCATGAAAAGATAAGTTTACCTGTGTGATTGATAACGGTGGTATTTTCGCGACGAAGCAAAGGTGGAGATGTGGCTTTTGTAAAACAAACCACGCTGTTGCCTCTGTACACTATCCTACTTACAATATATTGACATACAAGTACCATTGAAGTATAATATAGAGAAAGGTATGCTCCTACATTCTTGATAATCTCTAAAACTGCTTCATACAACAAATTGTATATTGTCTAGTAATTCAACAAAAATAATGTATTTAAAGCAACTTTTGAGTGCAACGTGCAATATGAAATACAATTCGTATGAATTAGACCCAATTAAGCAAATAATCACTAACCGTAGCAAATGTTAGAAGTACAATAAACACAGTTCCTGATCATCTAATAATAGAGAGTTCATTAGCAATATTCATTCATGCATATCACAAGGAATGTTAGTATTCAGAATGAAAATATTAGTCATAGTGTTATGTTAGTAATGTCCTATCACACACCGTTGACCGGTATATATAATACAACATGGTTGGTGATATATGGATGTAATTTTGTAACATACCGTTGCTTATCTCTATGTTAATATGACTGTTGTTACATGGAGGTAATTATATAACACACAGTTGTTCATCTCTATGTTAATATGACTGTTGTTACATGGAGGTAATTTTATAGCATACCGTTGCTCATCTCTGTTAATATGACAGTAGTTACATGGAGATAATTTTATAACATACCGTTGCTCATTCATATGTTAATATGACCGTTATTACATGGAGGTAATTGGTTAACATACCTTTGCACATCTCTATGTTAATATGACTGATGATATATTGAGGTAATTTTAATGCATGCCGTTCCTCATTTACAGGTTAATATGACTGATGTTACATTGAGGTAATTTTATAGCGTATCGTTCCACATCTCTAGGCTATGAACTTATCGATGTTGATTTAATATGCCTAGAAACTTTAAATGTCCATCTTTTATCAAGCGACGACGATATTCACGTTCACTTGCTATTGTGGTTTTGTTATTCTTCCTCATCATGTGTATCCTCCTCAATCTACAAATAAGACTAGTTTCTTTAGAGCAAGACTATGCACAGGTTACGCATGAAGGGAAGCAAGAAACCAATACGGAAATAAAATATATACACGAGCCATATAACGTCTGTAATGGATTGGTTCAACACCAGCCACATTCATTGGTGATTTTAGTCAAATCGGATATAGCTAATATAGCTCAAAGATTGGCGATTCGTGCTACATGGGGTAGCATAAATATCCCTGAAATCAGGGTAATATTCACCCTTGGAACATCAGAAGATATTCAAGGATTCAAAATAAAAGAAGCAAAACTTTATGACGACATCTTACAAGGTGACTTTCCTGATACGTATGCCAACAATATTTACAAAACAGTAGTGACTTATGAGTGGATAGTGGACACATGTGTTAATACATCATTCTATTTCTTTGTAGACGATGATTTCTTCGTAAATGTTAATTTAATTCATCAATATCTTAAAGAACATTCAAGCCAAGTGAGCCCATATCTGTATACTGGTAAATTAATAACATATAATAGGCCCGTTAGGGAGAGAACATCTAAATGGTTTGTATCTGTTGATGACTACCCGTATGAGTATTACCCTCCATACTTAGCAGGGGGCTCAATTATAATATCCGCTAATGTCGCCAAATTGCTTAGAGAAACGTTCCCCTATGTAAGGTATATATTTATAGATGATAGCTATCTTGGAATTGTGGCTAATGCTTGTCGTCTTGTACCATCGAATGAGGCCCGGATTTCAATTGACTATTCGGCCGTTGAACCGGAACGACTAAAGTTCATGTTTGCATCTCATGGCTATGGAAATCATGTTCATCTACGTAGAGTATGGGACACCTGGTTAAAACCTAATAAACCTAAATTGTGATACAGACAATGTTCATTAGATTATACTCGGTAGATAAATACCTAATAAACATTAGCTAAATTTGATATCTATGTTATTCTTGTGATACATAACGATACAGTTCATTAGATTATACTTGGTAGAAAAGAGTAATCTTATTATTTAAGACAAGCACTGCATAGAAATATTTTGCATTGTTTTCTTACTAATTTATACTTCTCAGGTGACAAGGAAGTAAGCGTGACTTAATCACTGTAAGCTTCTAATAGTTATGATCATGAGTGAGTTACGACGTTATTTTGTCATGCCTGACATAATTTTATCATAGAGACATTTCCAAACGAATATAATGTAAAATGAGGTTAATAATATGTCACGTGTTTAGTGTAGGGTTATAATATAAAGTGCTTCGTTTCAAAAACATGGCACCACCCACGACTACACTATATTGTAATTGAAACGTCTAATACTTATGAGCATATGAGTGAGCACTTGCTCTTCTTCCTCACACTTAGTGTACTCAAGGTTTAGTGTAATTACTCCATGCACGCCCGTACTGTACAGTAAATCGTTTTACAGTTAAAAACAGGGTGGAACACTATTTACATGTGGGACTGCATGCGAAGGGTATTGGGCCCTATCCCTGCATGGAACTGACCGATTGTACTGGCTTGAAGTACTGCTGGTGGTATGCTGTTCCAGGTGTTGATGGTATGATAGATTGAACCGCGATACATATCTGTCCGTGCATATATTGTTCTGAAGGCTGCAACCCTCTAGTTCTGCATGGATTGCAGCTAAATTATGTATGATCTTATACACCAGAACATGTATTGCCCTTGTGCTCCTCCCTTCGAGAGATTCTCATTTAAAGCTGGAAAGCATAGATGTAACTACTCCTGGTTCTCGGTCTTGGAAGTTATTCGAACAAATCGTGCTGCTCTTAGATCTAGTTGGGATATCTAGTTTTTGCTTTATGGATCCCATACTGCAATTTCTGTCATACAATGAGCTACGTTGGTTATCATCTGATATAATTGATCTATATAATATTGAGGTGTGGTTTGGTGTATGACAAGCTTAACACAACCAGGCTAGTGATGAATTTGCAAGGCGGAGATATATAAGTTTTGGCAAGTATTCGGGTTCAAGTTCTTTCACCCTTAAATTGTTTTTTTCTCAAATGAAAACAATAGTGGGTGGCTCTAAACTTTAGTCGAATTATATGTATATCAGTGGATGTGTGTAATCTAGCTGATATATATATATATATAGCATAGCATCAACAATCACGGGACATGTAGCTTGTTTTTTCAATTCTTTTTCATTCTTAAGTTGTTTGATTGTTTGTTGTTGCAACAATATTCCAGTTATATCGTGGCGGTCAGTTTTCTTGGTGGAGGAACCCGGAGTACTCGGAGAAAACAACCGATCTGTCGCAAGTCACCCCCAAACTTTACCACATAATGTTGTACACATCGCCCTGATCGAGATACGAATTCACAACATCAGTGGTGATAGACACTGATTGCATAGGTAATTGTAAAACCAACTACCATATGATCACGGCCACGACGCCCCCTGAACCCAACTTTTAAAATTAGACCTGTAATTCCCATAACAATAAATTGCAAAACGTCATTAAAAAAGAATTATTGTGTCAGCACAACTACTCAGTTTGAATGTTGATCTTCGCCAACTGTACTGTAAGTCTGATATTAAGAGTTAAATTTCTTCATTGTTAGCCCAATTGTTGGTCTATTCTTTTTATTAATTAATTATGAAGTCATTCAGATTATAATTTAACTTGTCATAAAGTCTAAGCAGTTTGGAGATACCAAATGAGTAATCAGTATCCGTATATCGAACAACACAATGGCCAAAACAAAAAGTAAAAAAGAACAAGCAACGACCTACAAAGCATGAATATAAACCTGAAGATCGAGTAACATGAACCTCACTAACCCTAACCCTAACTCAGATGCTCCGATAAGGTAAGCAGTTCCTGCTCCAATAGTGACACCCGCCGTGTTAATCTAGTTACAAAGCGGTGATAAGTCATGAATGAGGAACATTGAACTTGTCATAACGTCTGGCCAGTTTTATCAAGCAATTCTGTCGTAATATCTTGTTCACCGGTAAAGTTAACTATTGCATATGTACAGGGGAATACAGAGATGACACGATTTTGGCTGAGTTATGTCAGGTCTGCAAAAACGAACGGTAATCTGCTAGTCGGACAACTGTTCCCAATGTACCTGAAAAAGCGGACAGTTTGACATTTTAAGTGAACTTTTGGATCAGTGAAGTCTGCAATCATTTATATATAAAAGACTGATATGATCCACATGATAGTCAAGTTGATCAAGATACTTTGGGGGTGCATAGCTTTTTTGCATAAAGATTTCGAATAATAAAATTCTGCTGGAGAATGCATAGTATAGGGGCATTGTTCATGGATTTCCTATTATTATGCAATTATTGACTTTTGTTGAGGTTAATAACAGGATCTAACATTCCAAAATATATGATGTTACCCGAGGCCGAAGGCGAAAAGAAAGTCAGTAATTGTTTTATTATATGAAACTGTTATTAATGTCCTCTGCGTCATGTTTTATAAATTGGCATTAAACACCACACGTGTGTTGTTGTTTTTTTTAATGTAACAAAAAAGATCTATGCATAATGCAAAGATTAATTTAGATCGTTCCAGAGGAGCATTTGGAACGCTATATTAACTTCACTTGACGCTAAGACTAAAAGTAGTGGTTTTCATAGAAACTTCTGTTTTCAAATCACATCACGCATCATTTAGCCAATCAGATAAAAGAAATATGTATAGTCATATAATAAATTGAATTATTACATTGTTATTTGCGCGAAAATAAATATTTAGTATTTTGCCTGCCGTGCTTATCGCATGTGAGCTATGCACGAAGTATGAGTCCATATGGACAAGCTGCATTCATATGTTCTAGTAAATACATATAATTCCTAAGGGATATTTTGTTTTCCCGACATGTATTAAACGGCGTCTTAATGTTCTACTTGTTTCTATATTCTGTATTTTACCTGCATGATTATCACATGTGAGCTATATAAAAACTTTGTGTTATAATATTATCCTGATTCACATATAAACATAAGTTTCTGTGTAAACAAAGTCGTCTTGACATTACAGGCCTCAGATCACATCACACATCATTTATGCTCATGTGATTTTCTGTACTGAACACATTACCTATTAGTACAACACATTGAAAGCGACAATTTAAATATCAAACTTTAATTGTATGGAATAAAAATGCGGTCTACAGGGGTATCACACAAACTTTGTTATTAGATGCTTTTTCAGATTTGGCTGATGGACTATATTGTTTAGGCCTGCGCTATAGTGTACATGAATATTACAGGTAGATTATAAGTAGTGTACAGGTAGATAAATGGTAAACGTCAAGCATTCAAGTATTTATCAAGAATTCAACGATGATTCATCTACAATGGAGTATATTTAAGCAGTATTTAACACCACGAAGAGCATGCATACTTTTTATTTTTTTATTCTGTAAGAAGTATGCGTTATTTTATGCAGTGATTATTTGTTTTATCATAGTATCACAGGTTCAAAGTAAAAACAATAAACAATGGATTAAGGTTGCAAAGAGCACAGGAGAAAAAAATGAATGTGATACATGTTTTTCTCTTGGTTTTGAAATTATCTTGCAAAATCGATTAATTTGTAAACCATACCAACAATCGAATGAAGTAAATACATTAATTTTGATATTCACAGTTCATTCAATTTTTTTAGCAAGGAAAGCTATTCGAGAAATATGGCTGACTCCTTCACATAGCAATACAGAACACGTTAGACATGCTTTTCTGATTGGTAGAACCAATGATGAGATTCTTACAAGTCAAGTGAAACAGGAACATGTTAACTTCGGTGACATTATTCAATTTAGTTTCTATGAATCATACCGGAATTTAACGCTGAAGACAGTGATGGGCTTTAAGTTGGCAACTGCATTTTGTAGTAGCGCACATTTTATTATGAAAACTGATGATGATGTTTATGTTAATATAAATGAATTACTTAGACCACTGTTAATACATGCTAGTTCACTAAGAATGTCTGTTGCTGGAATATGTGAAATGGGTTCATTACGAGACACGAACCCTTCCTCAAAATGGTATGTATCTCCTAAAGAATACCCTTACCGTCGTTATCATAGGATAGGTCATGGCTTTTGGTACATCACTAGTATACATACGTTACACAATATATTAAATGTATATGTCAATATACCATACATCTATTTAGAAGATGTATATATAGGATTATGTGTGACAAGAGTAGGCTATACATTGGTAAATATCGAATGTTTCTTTCGTGAGGAAGACATAGAATACTCACCATGTAATTTAAAGCATCCTAAATCTGTACTGGATCACCATGTCAGTCTGCAGCAAATGAAGATCGTTTGGAATACACCATGTGATAATGGTTTGACAATGATGCAGTTGATGTTTAACATAATAATGACTGTGTCTTTGTGTAGATGATTAAAACAACACAACTTATATTTAACTTAAGAATGATTACTATTGAGATATTAACTGTAGATCAAACATTGTGAGTCTTTGTGTACATGATTAAAATAATGTAATATTATATTTACCACCACAATGAATGCTATTGAAAGATTTGCTTTGTAATTTGTAAACCATACCAACGACCGAATGAAGTAAATACATTAATTTTGATATTTAGCAGAGGCAGATACAAATAAAAATAACATTACATGCATATACAATTTTTCATAGACAAAGTACATTTAATTTATCAAAACAAACATTTTGCAACATTACACTGAAATTTCAAAAACCAAGAACAGTTTCAAAAGGCAATCACTTTTTACATATATATTCTTTTTGTGTAGAAGATAGGATATTAATGGTTGTCTTTTTTCATTTTAATGCAATATTTCAGGTATTTTAGACCATCATGAATACTGAGTTTATTACCCAAACATCTACATTTGTTTGTTATGTAAGTTCCATATTTTGCATTTGCTGATCAGGATGTTGATCAGGATGCCATCTCTGTGGGTGATGGCTTTGAGCATTTAAATAGTGGCCTTGGTCTTCCCGAAGGATGATTTTGTCTTTGATATCTTTCCCGTGTCACTTCTCTCTTTAAAATATTTGTTTTCCCCTTCAATTCAAGCAATTCATATCATTTAAAATTCATTTATTTTTAATATCCTACATATTTATAATTATCATGACGAACGGACCCAGGGCGAACGTGTATGAGGGCAAACAGGTAATAGGGAGAACGGCCCAACCCGGAAGTAACGCGCGATACATCTGAAAACAGACCATCGTCCCAGTACTTGAACTTGCGATCTATATTAGTCGATAAAATTCACTCAAAGAATATCTTTTTATAACATTTTTTTAAAATATTTTGTAAAATCTAATATCTTTCGAAATTTGAAGAAAATCTATCAAATCAAAAAAGGTATAGACATTTAAATATGTTCATGTCAGTTTCGTGGCTTGCTTAGTGCAACCCAGGTAAACAACTCTCAGCGTCCCCTGGCAATTGAAATGATGATCTTCCTTGGCTATTTACTCGGCCATTCAAAATGTAGGGACCTGTTAATGTGTGTATCGTGTTAGGTAAATGAGTTTGCAAGACATTTAGTTATGGATATATTGTGAGAAAATATGGATGTAATAGTTTGAAATATATAAATTCCCAAGGAGGTTTGTATTATTTTACAATCAACATACGTCTTCTTGTAAAATGTTGGATGTGATATAAAATATTATAAAATTTTAGGTCAAATCTTACCAGCGAGCTGCTGTTAAGATCAGGATCAGAATCAGGAGGATTTTTAATTTAACATTTTTTTCTGAATCGATTTTTTTTCTTTTGTAATGTATTTTTACCTTAGCTATCATATATAGAAACAGAATATATAGGTTATATATTTTTATAAAATAGATTAATAAAAAAACGTGTCTTCTTAGAATATGATAAATCCGAGGATTTATGATATGCAAAGCAGATGGTTGCTTGCAAACAATGATTATAAGTGTATGCTATAAACAACTAATGGTATGTATATATCTATCATAGTTAACATTTAATCCAAATTTTATTTAGCATACATATGCACCTTAGATTATTTTATTTTATGAACATATCAATTGTTATTAAAAACAGAGGATCTATTTAGATGAGCTTCCAACTCCTACAGGAGTACAGACAGTATTGTAAAATATTTATTTCATTTTTTTTAAATATAAGGATGCTTATTACTAGCTTATAGACAAACTGTGTAAATCACTATTGGTTCATTTTTTCTTTTACTCAAAAACTTTTTCAGTAGTAATTGTATAATACTATACAGTACTATGATTATCTCCCTTTATTCAAATTCCTTAACAAGGATTTTCCCCAATAATTATTGTTAATTCAACCTTTGGAATGTATTGTTATATTTTGAAATTGTTATCAATATTAAACAATAACATTTTTTATGTTCATATTTATATGAATATTATAGTTGCAATTATTTGAATTAAATATACCTACCTTGAAGAACTTTTGGATTTATTTATACAATCAACGCCCACTCTCCTACAAATATACTTTGGTATTTTCCGACTTATTTGGGTCTATTCTAAATTTGCTTACAGACTTTAAATACGTCAACACATTATCCAATGAAAACTTTCTCGATATACGCGAACTAAACGATACTTTCCTTACATATTATAAAATCCCGAGATACATCGAATGATAAAATCAGCCATTTTCTAGAATACTTATTTGCCGACTCCACCCCCTTTCCCTTTGACATCCCCTGGCGTCCCATTAGAAACAAAACTGCGTGATTTAAAATCTCAGAAGAAGAAATCAGTGAATATGACTCAAATTGGTAAGGGAAAATATAGAGCATGATACATTTATCTCTATGGTGGAATTTCACTTTACTTTTACTGTCAGTCTGTCTCCTGTGTGCATATACATGTATTCTCTATTCTAGATACGATAACGTAACCCTCAGTCCGGTTTTGCTCCCAGCGAGATTTACGTATCGGTCCCATTCAACGTATGGGAGCAGTGCCCGGAGTGATTCACACCGGGCGGTTTTTTGTCCCAATTGCGTTGTAAGTGGTTGGAAAAATTAACGGGGATGAAAGATAAATATATTTAGGTAAACCTTGAGGTGCTAAGTAAACGCTGCATCAATGCATGGTAGACTTATATCCATCTGAAAATTTGAATGCATGAAATCTTCTTTCTGTCCGACATTTTGTTTACAAGTTGCTATTTCACGTGCACTTGCTTCGTTTTGGAGATATCCTTATAAAGTTTTCATATTTGACATTCAGATCCATATATGGATAGGCTTCGCCCATCACGAGAGCATACGTAAGGTGCCATGGCGGACAATAAACAATTTTCGAATACTAAATCGATCGTGAAGGTAGAAACAGCTATTGTAACACTTGTTTCGTATCGCCATTACTTAAAAAGTGTAGGGAATAATAAGTTATGACCAGATATGCAAAAACTAAAAGAGAACAAAATGTTAAAAATCAAAGCTATGGGGGAGTACTTATAGCAGTCTCCACAAACTTACTATCTGAAGAGGTCACAGAACTTCAGTCAGACTCTGAAATAGTCTGGACAGAGAACAATATGACAAATGCACGTACAATTATAGTTGGTAGCTATTACAGACCACCAAATGACACTGGATATGCACTTGATCCTCCAAAATATATCATTCGATAGAATTAACAAAAACTCAAAATCTACCGTCATCCTAGGAGGTGACTTTAATCTTGGCCACATAAACTGGAGTATGCCATCCACTACTCTTGGAAAACCAGATATTAAATCACATGAACAAATGCTAGATATAATGAATGATCATTCCTTAGAACAAATGGTAACCAGAGGTGACCGAACACTTGATCTAATATTTACAAACTCTCCTAGTAGTGTCAACAAGGTTGAAACTATGCCACCTATTGGAAATGCAGACCATGACATTGTCTATGCCGAATTTTCATTAACACTAAAAAGAAAAGAAACCAACTAGAAAAATCTATAAATATAATAAAACAAACTGGGTCTACATGAAAAATGATATTATTAAAATCACAGAAAACATAACATCACAATGTGAAACAGCTACATCTGACAATCTCTGGAAAATATTCAAAGAACAGCTTCTTAATTCCATGGAAACTAACATACCACACAAACTAACAACAGGAAAGAAAAAGCTCCCATGGGTTGATGATCAACTAAGACTAAAACATAATAAAGCTAAACGCATACACAGAAAAGAAAGAACAGTGAAGCTCAGATGAAAAAATATAAACATATTAAGAAAACTATCCAACAAGACATGAGAAAAGCATACTGGGAATTCATAGAAAAAATGATCTTTAACATCCCCGATCAAGAACCAGATGAATGCAGAAAGAAACAACCACAAACCTTCTTCAGCTACATCAAGAGTATGAAAAATGAAAATACAGGAATTGCGGCTCTAAGAAAAGATGACATCCTAACTGATAACACCAAAGATAAAGCAGACATACTAAATGAACAATTCAAAAAAGTATTTTTGATAGAAACCTCTAGTGAACAAATACCAGACAAAGGCAAATCTTCGTATCCTCTAATGAATAACATCTCAATCAATGAATCAGGGGTAACCAAACTACTTCAGAATAAAAACCCACATAAAGCGACAGGTCCAGACGAAATATGTTGCAGAGTGCTGAAAGAACTAAGCGCTACCATCTTTAGACCACTAACACTCATTTTCCAAAAAACACTCGAAACAGGAAAAATACCTTACGACTGGAAACACGCAAACGGCTGTCCAGTATTTAAAAAGGGAGACAAACACAATGTAATCAACTACAGACCAATCTCATTAACCTCTAAACTCTCTAAAATCATGGAGCACATCATAGCTAGTAATCTCATGAAACATCTTGAAAGCAACAACATCCTTTACGACCTGCAACATGCTTTCCGCTCCTCAAGATGGTGCGACACACAACTGACATCATTTATACAAGAACTAGCTAAAAACAACAACGATACAATACAAACTGATGTCATTGTGATGGATTTTGCCAAGGCCTTTGACAAAGTCCCTCACAAAAGATTACTTTGCAAACTGAAATACTATGGCGCAGAGACCAATACCCTGAACTGGATAAAAGATTTCCTTACACTAAGAACACAAACAGTCATATTGGACGTGAAAAATCTGAAAAAAATACATGTAACTTCTGGTGTTCCACAAGGCCCTGTAATAGATCCTATCCTCTTTTTGGTATGCATAAATGATTTCCATGAATATATCAAACACAGCACCTTAAGACTATTTGCGGATGACAGCATACTCTACAAGACAATTAAAGATGAAAGTGACACACACAAACTACAAGAAGATCTGGACGCAGCAGCAAAATGGGAAAATAACTGGCTTATGCAATTTCATCCTGACAAATGCTCAGTTATGCACATAACAACTAAGAAGAACCTTATACATCACAAATGCGTACTCCATCAACATAGTCTCCAAAATGAATCTTCAACAAAATACCTAGGCGTCACAATCCAACCAGATCTTAAATGGAATAAACACATAGACAACATCAGTTCAACAGCAAGCAAACATCTTAACTTTATTAAGCGTAATCTAAAAGTAAATTCAAAGTCAGTGAAAGAGAAAGAATATACATCTTTGATACGACCAAAATTAGAATACAGTAGCTGTGTCTGGGACACTGATACCAAATATAATATCAGTAAACTCGAAATGGTCCAACCCAGAGCGGTCAGATACACTTGTAATAGATTCCATAACACCAGCTCTGTCACGAACATTCTTACAGAACTCAAATGGCCACAATTACAACTGAGAAGAACAAGGACACGCCTCATATTCTTCTACAAAATTATATATCATCTAGTTGTTATATATCCAATCAACCTACTAGTACCATCTGACAGTAGAACACGACAATACACACACAGCCACTCATATAGACATATGCATACAAGCTTAGACTCATATAAATACTCCTTCTATCCGAAAATCATTGTACAGTGGAACATGCTCCCAGCTGCTGCTGTACATTGTACCACACGTGACAGCTTCAAAGAACAGATACCACTATCTGTTCTCCAACAACACATCTAATTATCAGTCAACTGTGCATAGTTTTAACCACACTGCACCACTGTATATGATTATCACATTTATTTGAACGTTATCAAAATTGTTTTACCCCACGCATGAACGGCACATAATCGTCAATAAGATGACGGTGTGCAGAAAGTGAAAGAAGAGAAGAAGAAGAAGAAGAAGAGGAAACACTTTTCGAATACTAAATCGATCGTGAAGGTAGAAACAGGTATTGTAACACTTATTTTGTATCGCAATTACTTAAAAATTGTAGGGAATAATAAGCTATGACCAGATATGCAAAAACTAAAAGAAAGTTGAAATATTCACTTAGCGGAAATTTTAATTTGCTCCCATGCGTTGAATGGGACCGATTCGTAGCCCTAACTGGAGCACAAGCGGAATGAGGGTTGCGTTATCGTATCTATCTCTATTCCTAATCCCTTTTGGGATTCGAAGCCAGAGGAGTTTTCTGATATTGCCTGCCTCGGTTTACTCTTGCACACGCAAATATCAGAAAACTGGCCAAGGATCATAAGGGCTACGGTTCCGCAGCTAATCTAGAAGGTATGCAAACATCGGAACATAGGCAGGAATTACCATAGGCAGAGATGAGGAATAAATCATAAACAGTCGATCGGTAGGTGTTTACAGTACTAGCATCACGACACGACCCCGAAATTCCACTGCATACAAATTGGAATCAGGACAACTCGCCCCACTGCCAACTCGCCTCCTCCTAGTCCTACTTGCCCCCCTTTTCGAGACAACTCCCCCCCCCTCCCACCCACTAGTAGAAAAATATTTACAACTAGCTCCCATTGTGAAGTATGGTAGACTGACTTGAAAAATATATAGTTCCCCATAGGTTGTCTGAAAAGTACTTCTAACTTTTCCTGTTTTTCGATTATCAACCGGTAGATCAAAGCCAATTTGATTGTTACCAGATACCAGAATTAAAGACAATTAATACAATGCAATTATCACAATTAAGATTGTTGTTGCATGTGAACTACAAAATGTGTCAGTATTGTTTTCCCATTTATTTTAATTAGTCTTTGACGGACAATTAATTATCATCGAAAAAGTACCAAGCTGTTATTGCAAACAACAAGAGGTAATGTTTGTTCAAGAAAAAGAGAGATTGGTATGGTTTGTTTTTGATTTCAAAACAACGATATTGAGAAATTTGTATGGCTTCGCGCGAAAATAATAAATAGAAAATTCGCAGTTGGTATGTATTCAGAATGTCGTCTGTGTATCCTTGTGTCGTGTGAGAGTCTCTTGTTCGTGATAGGCAGGAGGCTCTCCAGTGTAATTCCTGTGATAGATGGCAGCATCGTACCTGAAATTCTGGCAAGTCAAAGATTGATATCTTTTGTTATAAACTTTTTTAGATCATTCTTTTTATCCGACGATACCATGTTGATTCAATAGTTAAAATAGACAGTCTTACAATTCAATTTACAAATATACTGTATTTGATTGGGTGAATTTATTTTACTTCTAGTGATTTTAATGTACGAAATGGTGTTAGACAAATAGATATTGTACCACCCTAATCTATATAAATAATCTGAATATGTGATAAAGTGAACATTATATACTGCTAAATACGGAGAAATCGGTATGTATGATCTTGGACATAAACAGAGACAGGAAAGAGTTATTTGTAGAAAAGTTTATATGCTTAAGCGAAAATTTCACAAGTCTTCATTGAATGTTAAGATTCAACTTTTCAATCATATTGTATGAATGTTTATTGTGTTTATTTGTGGTCTTATTGTGAATTATCGTCTTTAAACAAAATACGAATTATATATAATCTTATTATTTTTATTAAAGAAACAAAATGTTTTTAAAAGAATTTAAATAGAGTGTTTATTATTCATACATAGACAGACAAGCAAATTTGGAGTAAATAAGCACCTGTTATGCTGTAAAAATACAGAAAGGAGTCTCTATTACATTCTCATCGACACCCTTCCGACATCCTAGTATAGGGAACTTGATAGTTTCCAAGTCAGTCTACCACACTTCACAAGGGGAGCGAGTTGGAAATATTTGTTTACTTGGGGGCGAATTGTCTCGAAAAGGGGGGCGAGTTGGTTGGAAAGAAGGGCGAGTAGGAGAGGGGCGAGTTGACTTGGATTCTACCAATGTTATGCTTTCCACTACTTTTACATAGTAATACTTTCTGTTTCCGTGTGCAACAGTAAAATCGAAAAAAAAAAAATAAACGTCCAAATAAAGAAAATAGAACATGGAATAGCGAATATATGCACATAGGAGACAGAAGTTTCAGTCTATGTGTAGAGATGCTGGTACCTGTGATAGCCGCCATTTTAGGTGTTACGATCAGGGCTCACCAAACCAGATGAAGTGGGCGATTTCTTCGCCTTGATTTCAATGAAGTCGCCCAATTTCTGTCAAAAAAACATGTGAATCTTTTCAAGTCCGTATTTTGTTCACCAATAATCATACTTTTTCTTCAATATTCACATAGAAGGAGCTCCCATGTTCCTGAAATGTGACCCATACATGGTTTGATGTTCAATATTTTATTCCAAGCTCGTTAATTGCATCCTTTTAAGATCATTGTTCGTTTTTGTGAAAAGTAGGGGAACATGCGGTTGCGGGGAAAGAAACGTTAAAAGTTGGATCGATTTTCGGAAGTCTCCCAGATTTTCCCTTGGATTTTCAATGATGCAAATGAAATGGTAAGGACTAAGGAACCGACCTTTTAACATGCAGGGGGTGGTTATGGTTTTTTGTTTCGTTCAGAATTTTTTTTTACAGAATTTAGCATTAGGTTATATGACAAAAATTCTGAATTAGATTATATTGTTTTTCCTCCACCAAAATCAGAATATTTTTTTAGAAAAAACCATACCCCCCCTGGAAATTAAATGGTCCGTCCCTAAAGGAGGGGCGAATGCGGGACAATGAAGCAAATTATTAAATGGAAAATTAGTTCCTGTGACATAGCTTTAGTTCGGAATAACACCCACTTTCACCCAAGTGTAAGGACACAAACCAGGAAACTATATAGCAGTGAATAGCGTTTAAAATCTATCGTGGTATTACCTTTTTTCGAACGATCTACACACATGTCTGTCTATATGCATAAGTGCTAGGTAATTGAACATTAGTTTATCGACTTTAAGTAGGATTTCATGTGCCTCATTGCACTGAAAGATAATTTGTTGCCGATGATGCCACCATTGACAGTAAGATACTGATGATATTGTATATAGCTGGGTAAAAGTCACGACTTGTTGCATGTAGAGTGTCGAGTAATCTCTCTGGCTTATCGTCTATATTTAGAGCATATTCCAACGCTCAACCTCATCCAAACAACCATGGAAGATATCGTATTCCGGTAGGAAAGTGGAGTTTTGATTAATATAAAAAAAAATGTCAAATTTATGTATAGCCACGTGACTACGTGAGCATAACGTAGTTACGCCCCTGGTTCCATGTTTAGGCAAAACACTATAGCGAAAACCCAATTGAAATAGATTAAATGTACCGTTTACACTACAAAATTCACATGTACATGTACTCAATTAGATATATAAACTAATTGTAGCAATTATATATATATAAAGTAATTGTAGCAATATAAAGTAATTGTAGCAATATAAAGTAATTTTAGCAATATAAAGTAATTGTAGCAATATAAATTAATTGTAGCAATATAAATTAATTGTAGCAATATAAATTAATTGTAGCAATATAAAGTAATTGTAGCAATTAGATATATAAAGTAATTGTAGCAATATAAATTAATTGTAGCAATATAAATTAATTGTAGCAATTAGATATATAAATTAATTGTAGCAATATAAAGTAATTGTAGCAATTAGATATATAAAGTAATTGTAGCAATATAAAGTAATTGTAGCAATATAAATTAATTGTAGCAATTAGATATATAAAGTAATTGTAGCAATATAAAGTAATTGTAGCAATATAAAGTAATTTTAGCAATATAAATTAATTGTAGCAATTAGATATATAAAGTAATTGTAGCAATATAAAGTAATTGTAGCAATATAAAGTAATTGCAGCAATATAAAGTAATTGTAGCAATATAAATTAATTGTAGCAATTAGATATATAAAGTAATTGTGGCAATTAGATATCAAAGTAATTGTATGTTGTGTTTTATTTACATCTCTGTTAAATTAACCAAAGCTATTTTTAGTTTGTAGTTCAGCTCATTTTCTACTTAGATTTATTATCAAATGGTTAGTTTTCTCTGTGTATTTCTTTGTAGATAAGTGTCCTGAAAGGTGATATTGACTCTGACAGTAATTGGGTATTGATGATTCACTGTTGTCAATGTCATACTATAAGTTGTAAATGTAGTCCGAATTTGTAAATCCTTCGACAAAAAGCATTTATCGAAAACAGTGTTGATACACATGTATGTGGTAGTAAAAAGTTTTCTGGAGTCTCAAAAACAGTTTGTTTGCCTATAATGATAAAGAAAAAATCAGCTGAGTCCACACAAATTGTCTGTAGTATAGTGTATGAAATTTGTCCGTAATATATTATATAGTGCATGCAATTTGTCTTTGGTATACAAGTTGTAGTGCATGCAATTTGTCCTTGGTATACACAATGTAGTGCATGGAATTTGTCCTTAGTATGCAGTGGTTTCATTAAGATTTTGAATAGAAGGAATTTTTATTTTAGAATAGGCGGAAAATAAACTTTATATTGTATGAAATTTGTCCTTAGTATAGTGCATACAATTTGTCCTTAGTATAGTGATAGCACATATGAAGAACTTTTAACAAAATCCAAATTACCCACTTTAAAAATCAGGCGAATTAGAACAATAGCCATTGAAACATTCAAAATTGTCAATAAAACCAGTCATTTGTACTTACATGATTTAATTACAATTAAACAAAGTAAATATTCTTTCAGACACCAAAATACTGCTAGTATACCATCGACCAGAACAACTAGGTATGGTATTAAAACTTTTAAATATTTTGCTGCCAAAACAAACCACTTTAGACTGGACAATTCTTTCAAACAATTCAAAAACTTGATTAATTCATGGAATGGTAGCTCATGCCACTGTAATGCTTGTAGATAGCTTTAAAGCATAATTGTATTTATCTATTTGTTTTGCTTATCTGTGATGCTTTTGAAATATGTGCTCTGTCTTTAATTATAGTTACTTTTTAGGCTGCTTATTTTAATTTATTTACTTAGTGCTTGAAATTTTAAATTAATTAGTTTGAATTATTTTTAATATAGATGTTTTAATTTTTGCTAGTATTGTTATGTACCTTGTATGTATGCATGTATGTTGTTTTTGTTATATGTATAGTTGATTTGGAAAGCTCCGTAGAGCTTGTGTTTTATGTATGTTGTGATATGTATCGACTCTAAATAACAAATTATGTATTTTAAAGGTAAGAAGCAATCGTCAAAATACGAAGAGGGAATCCTCGCTTCGATGCGATATTTTACAATAACGCGCCAGGTTTAATAAAAGGACCTTCGCTTGTTCTCGTCTCAAAAATGATTCCTTTCATTCCTATCTAGTTTACACGTACGAACAACAAATATTTATTGACGAAATTCAAGTTTATTCTCGACGACACATCCAACTTTTCTACACTCGTGCCCATTCAGGAGGTCAACCGTGCATATTTTGTTTCGCGCTATTTCATTGGTCAGAAAGATTTTCGGAACTTGTTTAGCTTGTTCTTCGCTACGCACGACCAATCCATTTCGTGTCGAGAGGGAGTTTTATATAAGAATAAAAGTGGAAGGTAAACCTGTTCAGCCAATATGTTATATAGGCACGCACCAGAAAAAAATGACGAACCTAGTGCCATGGTAAGAATATTGTCTGAAATGGAAAAATGCACTTCAAACATAATTTTTTACGAATGACCATTTGATCACTGAAATGATCAGAGAGAAAGGGATATTAGTTATCATAAAGCAAAACAATCTCCTTTTTAGGCTTGTCAAAAAATAAAAAATGAGTTAACGCTCCTCAACCCCAATCCCAGCAACAACAAAAAGACAGTGTACATAATTAAACCCCTTGCAAATTGTAACTTTCATAATTCCCCTCTTCTGCCTTAGAAACAGGTATATGTAAATATGCCTCAAAAGAAATTTATGCATTAACGGGATTAGAACTGCTTTTGTATTTCTTTTCTGTTTAGGGAGATACGTGGAAAATTCCAACTGTAATGGTCTTTGCAAAAAATATAGGAAAGATAAAAATATTCTTTAATTTACATGGGGGGAGGGGGGGGGGTCAACATTGTTGTACCTAGGCTCATCACATATAAATAACGACCCCCCCCCCAAAAAAAAATAATAAAAAAAACAAGAAAACAAAACCCCTCTTAGAGCAATTTTTGATGTTCAGTTTTGATTCAAACAGTTATAATAAGTAAAACATGAAGGTGTGCATTTATAGTACTTTATGTTTCAATAAACCAATAAGAAAATACAACAAAAATTTTGCCCCCCCCCCCCCCCAAAAAAAGTACATTAGACCCAAAAATAATACGTGTCTAGGTACAAAAACATTCTTGTGAGTATTTATCCCCCACCTTTTTTTCCATCCACAATTTGAGGTGTGTGTTGTTCAAAACAGTATTTGTATAATATTTCTTTCAGCTACAGAAAGAATTAAAGATCAAAATGTGTTGCGATACGCATGAAAAGTTCTAATTATGTTATTTACCTGAAAAAAAGAATGGATGTGGGTAAATGTATATCATGTATATTGTACATAAAAAAAAATCCAACAACATCCAAGGAAACAACCAGTTTCGCTTTTCTGCTTGAATCTTCAACAACAAATCAATCTATACCTAACGCCATAATCAACTGTCCCCACCCCCACCCCCCCCCCCCTTTTCCAAAAAAAAGAGGAAGCAATGGTCATCAACAGAGTCCTAGATTTAATCTGACGTGTACTTCTCGTGCTGTTCTTTGAAAGTTTTGTCAAAAAAACAGTATTTTTGTTGAAACTTATATTCTTTTATTCTTATTTAAAACTCCCGCTTAATAGGCCTCTCGATGCGAAATGGATTGGCCGTGTTTAGCGAAGAACAAGCTAAAAAAGTTCTGAATATCTTTCCGACCAATGAAATAACGCGGATCAAAATATTCTCGGTTGACCTTCTGAATGGGCACGAGTGGAGGAAAGTTGGATGCGTCGTCGAGAATAAGCTTGAATTTGGTCAATAAATATTTGTTGTGCGTACGTATAAACGGATGCCAGGCAACTCGGCCCGTTGACAACTCGGACCATAAGCGAGGACAGGTCGGCCCGTAAGCGAGGACTAGTCGGCCCGTATGTTAAGACATCTCGGACCGTATTATTGTTTTATAATATTGTTCAATATTTATTTGTGTATAATTAATTATTTATTTAAAAGACACTTATTATATTTTAGTGAAAATTAATTATTTATTAAATAATAATAGTCTTGTGACTAAAAATGTGATTAGGACGTGATTTTGTTCTCATAACATGGTCTAATTACGTATCATTTACAGAAATAAAATTAATATAAAAAATTAAAAATAAATAATTTTAGAAACAATTATTTAGAGCTTATAAATTATGAAATTTCAAATGGTTGTTGGAAAAGTTGCAAATCGGTGTCATTAAACAAAGCATAAATTAAAAAAATATATATCTTAAAGATGACAATATGCAATATAAAGGTGTCTTTGAAAAATAAAAAAAAAATAAAAAAAAATAAACTGTTAAAAGGATTTTGTCAAAATTGGGTTATGTTGTCCATTAATTCAAAGTTTAATTCTTTATACATTGTATTTTCGGGGCTACAACATTTCTTTTAAATACATGCCTGTCAAATTAGTTATAGTTGCTGAAGTATTAAGATATTTTTAAGATATTTTTAATTATTTATTTAAAATTCGGTTCTCTAATTTTAATTTTGTTTTGAAAATCTTTTTATCCAACTAGGATTTTTTGCTGGAAAGTTGTGTCCGACAACCCTGTCCTCCATTCATGATGGCTGCTGTGACTAAACATAGAAATTAATGCTTAGAGTTTTTCTGTGAGATTTTTCCAGCCAGTCTATTCCGTTTAGGAATATTATGAGATACAAATCACATCAAAATCTTTTGCTCAGAAATTTGAATTGAAATTATCTTTGTACATAATTTTCCCATGATTGTCAATTTAAAGGATTTATTTTTAGTTGAAATACATAGGAAAATCAAATTTGATTTGTTGTGTTTAAATTATGTACAAATACAAATCACTTATAACACCATAATGAGTAAATATGATTTCTTATTTTTTTGCAGTAACAAACATCAAATCATTACAGATATTTTGACCTATTTAGATCCAAAAAAATCATAAACATGAGTAAATTAGACAGCTATTGTAGTAGGAGCCATTTTTTAAAACTGCCCATATGCACAATTTTCGTCACATTTTTCTCAGCAACTAATGATGGCAGAAATCTGATATTTGGTCACAAGCTTCATATAGGTACCCATCGTGGGAAGCGATTTTGGACCCATCATATTCCTACTTCCTGTTTGCCGACTTTGTTGATTTAACACATTGAACATATATGCTCATTTTTCGTCGCATTTTTCTCAGCAACTATTGATGGCAGAAATCTGATATTTCGTCACAATCTTCATATTGGAACGCAATATTGTGGGAAGTGTATTTGGATCTGTCAGATTCCTACTTCCTGTTGGCCGACTTAGTTGTTCTTTTATACACATTGAACATACATGTAACTTGTATATGGGCTGTTTAAAAAAAATTACCCCAACATGTGAAAAAAATGTCCAAATTAAACTCACTCCTAAAAACTTTATGCTGATAATTTTCAATGTTGTATACATTGAAGTAAATGAAACAAGAAAGAAACTATGAACAGATAAGCAATACATTTTTAAGAACTTTTTATTGAACACCAATTTGCATAAAAAAAACATGTAAAACACATACATGTACTTATTTTATTTCAGTTAAACAATTTTTAGTCTCAGTTATTTTGTATAATGGTTTCTCAAACAATGCAACTAATATAAATTACTTGTTGTGCAAAATATTGTGTTATTGGTAGTTGTAGTTTTTCTTAAAGGCTTTCTTTTATGAAAAATTCTCAATATTTTTGTCCAATCTACCTGATAAAGTGTTTATTATCAAAATAATAACGAATATTTTTACCTAAGACAGCAAAATTGTCAAACTTTAATGATAAGTAGCAATTTGTAAAAAGAAATCACATTGATTCTTTGAACGATCGCAAAATAATTGGTTGTAGAAAGAACATTTTGTCTATTTTAGTGCACTCCTGACATATTATAATAAAGAAAAAAAAAGAAGAAATATCACATTTTAAAATGCCAACATTGAACAGTGATGTTACTGTTAACTCGTACAATAATTTTTACCTGATTCAATGAAATATTTGTACAGAAATGAGAGTATTTGGAAATTTGCAAAAAAAAAAATTGTCATACCACTTCTTTAATACCCAGTTTTAGCAGCAATATTTGTAATTACTTTTCAAAATTTGAATTATACCACTTTGATATATTAGATAAATCATAAAGAAATAATTAGAATATTTGTATAGGCTAGAAAAGATAATTTATTATAAATTATCATTATTTTATCAATGGTACTATTTTATCAGGATATGTTGCACTCCTGACATTATATTGCCACCAAGAAAAAGAAGAGTTATTAACTTAAAAACAATTCACAGGGAACAACTCAGTTGATGTTCTTTCAAGCATTAGTTTAACAAAATTTTAATGATAATTGTTTCTTCATGCAACATTTTTTTTAGTTATTTGTAACTTGTTTACAGCCATACTTCTCGAAAATTCCAACTTATTTTTGAAATATACTATACAAAAACATTTAAAACATGTATTAATATAAATTAATATTGAAAATAGATGTTTAATGTACAATTACAAGTATTTTTTTGGATACTTAGAAAATTGATTATATCATATTTCAATGATTTTTAAATATTTGTCAGCAGTGCAACATTTACATGTTCAGCCATAAATTATCTATAAGAAAATAGATAAATGCATTTATGATAAACTTTATCAAGTCAATTAATCTCCAATAGCTAATGAACCTAGAAAACATGTTCCCTTGTCAGAGAATGTCTCTAGTATTAATACCTAATATATATTAAAGCATGAGACCATTTAAAATGAGCAAAAATGCTTTATTACATAAAATTCAAAGCACATAAAATGCTATTGACACTTTTAATTTTCTCAAACATTATTCTAAGCTTGGCAGAATCTCATTTTATTTAAATCATCCATATAACAAGCTATAATTTAGACTGTATAGAAGATCACATAAAACTAGTTGCACTCCTGACATGAATCAAATGCTTCTGTGAGAGATATGTTATGTATCTCAAACAGGTAAATGGGTTTTATCTGTTCTGTGTCAGTCTCAGTTGAAATAGAAAGACACATGTGATATTAGATACATTTAAAAGAAAACATGTCTAAGAAAATATCAAATGTTGCACTCCTGACATTTGAGGGTGCTGCCTTTAATGTGACGTTCTTGGCCTTACTACTGATTTTAGTGTATCCTCTATTGGCTTTAGCTATGGCTTTGAAGCAGCAATGATGTAATAAGATTTATGTATACCCCATATTTTTGAAAACTAAAAGACAACATTTCTACAATGTAATTTAGGAAAACTTGCATAAATGTTTGTTGCACTCCTGACTAGGTACATCTTTTTAACAAAGTCATGTTTTTATGCAATAATAAATGTAAAGCATGATCTATTGTTATCTTAAAGTATGTCAACATATCAAAATTTGTGATGAAATAGATTTTGATATAATATTGTTTGATTTAGCACTGTATTAGGTTGTTGAAAATTAAGGATTTGTAAAAGTGTACAAAAAAGGGTTGCATTCCTGACAATTTTGACATGTTTGTTGGACATATTTGTTTTGTTATTCTAGATATCTTATTTTTTTGGCAGTAGCAAACATCCAATCATTACAGATATTTTGACCTATTTAGATCCAATAAAATCATAAAAAATTAGTAAATTAGACAACTATAGCAGTAGGAGCCATTTTATTTAAACTGCCCATATGCACATTTTTCGTAACATTTTTCTCAGCAACTATTGATGGCAGACATCTGATATTTGGTCACAAGCTTCATATAGGTACCCATCGTGGGAAGCGTTTTTGGACCCATCAGATTCCTACTTCCTGTTTGCCGACTTTGTTGATTTAACACATTGAACATATATGCTCATTTTTCGTCACATTTTTCTCAGCAACTATTGATGGCAGAAATCTGATATTTCGTCACAATCTTCATATTGGTACGTAATATTGTGGGAAGTGTATTTGGATCTGTCAGATTCCTACTTCCTGTTTGCCGACTTGGCTGGTTTTTATGCACATTGAACATACAGTACAGTCAGAGACAAAGCGTGATACATCACTTTGATAAGACATATCACTCCTCTTAGTGATACTGATATATCTTTTGGTCTGTTTAATCTATTTACTTACTTTCTTGTGCATTTTGGGTGATAGTAAGTAACACTCTAAATACAAAAGAAATGTTGATGGTATATTAAACAGAACAAAATATATATCATTATCACTAAGATGAGTGATACGTCTATCACAGTGATTTATTATGGTATGTCTCTGACTGTACTGTATATGCACATTTTTCGTCACATTTTTCTCAGAAACTATTGATGGCAGAAATCTGATATTTGGTCACAAGCTTCATATACACTGTGTACAAGCTGACGCGGCAAAAAATGTTTGGACTCGTGCATATCTAATTCCGGAACGGAACCGGACTGTCAGATGAAACATTTTGGCTATGTCATCGTATATTAATTGAGAAATAAGCGATAAATATCTAGACATGTAAAATAAAATACACAATGTCCATGGCACATCTATAGCTTTCCATGTTGATAAGAATATCACAGTAACTATCTGTAATCTTTTACCGCATAAGAAATCACGGCCAGTACCATGGAAGTGGTCTGACACCGGCACAGTACTCTTGTCTGATTCTTTTGATTCTTCTCTCTAAACAGCACAATTTATGTTTTAATTTCATCTCAATTTTACCTTTCCTTGCCCGTCGCAAATGCAATCGTTCCCTGCATTCGTCATCTTTTATCAATGACCTAATGGAGAGGGATGGTGGATTTAAGACTAGAAGGATTTAACAATAAGTATAATTTAAATGTTAATTTCATAGATTTTCATGGATTCATTAACACAGTACCAAGAGAGTGGAGACAAACTATTATACATTCGACTCCTTTTGAAGAAGTTAATGATAAATATATAAACCTTCTAAAGTCTATAGAAAATCCAACAACATACTTCTATAGGATATTGATTGAAAAAATAGCCGAAAAAACATAACAAATTCAAAACAAATGGAAATTATTCTTAGGAAAAGAAGCTTCAGAAGAAGAATGGGAAAATGTATACTCTTCGACTTTTTATTTGTTAAATGATACTCAACTTCAGTCTTTTCAGTTTAAAATAAATCACAGAATTATTTTTACAAACCAGCTTTTGATGAAATGTAAACTGTCTGAAACAACATTATGAACTTTTTGTAATGATGCTACTGAAAAAATTAACAACTTTTTTGGGAGTGTCAATATGCTAAACACATTTGGATCATTTTAGCATCATATCTTCAAAAGTCCTTGAATTTGAAGTTAGATATGGACCCTTGTGTGTGTATGTTTAATTGCTACTCTGGTGATCTTCCACAGTGTGTCAATATTTGCAATTTGTTGGGCAAGAAATATATGTATGCATGTAAAATTAGGAATGCATTACCCACTGTGGAGGGATACCACACTATGTTGAAAAATTATAAATTCATGTTATCACTTATCAACGACAAAGGCAAATCAGATAAAAGAAAACTGGAGAAATATTACTCTGGCACTGCAATTGAATTAGGGAATAAACTTATAATTGTGTGGTTATTACAGGCAATCATTTAGATATAGTATCTTATTGTAATCATGGTGTATCATGTTGTATAAGACGATGATGAAATAAAATATTGATTTAAAAAAAAAACTTTCTAGTTTACTTTACAATACAATGTGTGTGATTCAGATTAATGTGAGCGTTTTGATCACTTTATAGTATGATTGATTCAGGCTCATATGAACGTTTACTTCACTCTACAAGTGAGTGATTCGGGCTAATTAGAAGTTCTAGTTCACTTTACAATGCAAATTATTCAGGCGTTTAATAGTTTAATCGTTTAACTCGGAAAACCGTAGTATAAAAATATTTATCACATATGCAAATGTTGTAAATATTTTCTGTATGTATTTTGTGCTTCAATAATGTTTTCACGGATATGTGAATTCTTATTAGTATGTATTTTATCTCGACATAAACAATATAGACAAGCATTACGTTGTTCATAGTGTAAGACAGTTTGCTATGTAGCTCATCACAGTTAGGTAAATATTAAATACACAGGATAAGATATTGGTTTACTATGTTAAGATGATAGAAAATCTCATCAAATAACTCAATAATGAAAAACAATAGTAAATTCTATCAAATATGAAGCAATGAGTTTGACGGGTATTTCATAATAAAAACATCTTATATACAATGTATGAGAAAAACTTGAAGATACCAGCGATGTAATCAGCATCAGGGGCGGATCCAAGATTTCAAGTTAGGGGTGGCGCACTTAAAAAAATTGCGTCGAGTGGAGAGAGGCGCGAAAATTGTTGGAGTATTTCGTGTGAAAAATCACGATTCTACGCCAAAAAATCTTATTTTTTCCAATTGCGAAGGGAGGCGCGAAAATGTTTGGGGTATTTCGTGTGAAAAATCACGATTTTAGGCAAACAAATTATATTTTTTCCAATTTTAGGGGGGGGGGGGGAGCGCCCGGGTGCGCACCCTTCTGGATACGCCCCTGAGCATCCGTAAATCGAAAAGGGACAAAATAAGAAGAACAAAGGAACAAACAATGATCTGTAAAGTTAAACATCGAGCAACGCGAACCCTACACAAAATCAGTGGTGATCCGGAATGGTAAGTTCCTGCTCAACATCGTGTTCCTGTTAAACGACACGAACAGCATATGATATGTAAATCGCGTTGGATATCAGAGTGCGTACATAATGCCCAACTCCAGAATAACACTATTTCAATTCTCAAATATGCAGGGAAATCTGAAAATATTTTTTTGGGCACAAACGATAAGAATTGGACCTCTGATTTATATTGAAAAATGATGTTTAATAGCTGTGATAAATAAGGTGAATTATATTGTTGACTTTTTGTTGACGTTATTAGTAGCTGGGATAAATATGGTGAATTATATTGTTGACTTTTACACGTTATTAATTGCTGTGATAAATATGGTGAATTATATTGTTGACTTTTACACGTTATTAATTTTGTTGTTATTTTGATGACTAAACATAAATTCTTCATTTATTTTTATTTTATTTCAGTCATCGTTAAATATGTGATACACAGATTATAGCATGGCATTTTCCATATCGGCCCTGGTATTACTCCTCAATCCATATTAGCCTTCGGCTATCACCTTTGGTTGATATGGGAGTCTCGGGATGATACCAGGGCCGATATGGAAAATGCCATGTCATAATCTATATTTATTGTGAAAGACACGTTTCGGCTATAATCTTGGTCAGTTACACTTAAATCAAAAGGTTTGGCTTTAAGTATTTGAAATTTAAAATTACAGGATGAAAAACATATTCCAATTTAAAAATCAATTTTATATTTTTCAAAATACAATGTCATATTGTTTTTTTAATACAATGAAAAAAACATACCACACTGTCGTAACTCCAAAATCAAATATCAAAATCGAAGAGGCGAAATCTATACACCTTACACACAAATATATGACCGCTCACTTCCCTACATTGACACAGGCACTTAGATAAAAGGTGGCGGTGTTAATCTAGTCTTACTGGCCAAGACCTCGGGATCAATAGTGAAATCATAACTAATACCAGCTACAATGACTCATCCAAGTATAAACTTATGGTATGAACTTAATAGTCAATAGCTTAGTGAAATAAAATGTATCTATGGTGAACAAGTAATAAAATACATGAACACATAAAATACCACACCGTCAGAACAGTTCTAAAATATGTTGTTTAACACCAACTTTGCAATGGTTCAGCTATCGATATCATGGTGGGAACAAGTTAATTATCAATGAAATAATAATGGTGTCCACTTTGCACTAGACCAACACGCTTAGTTGAATTTGTATAGTGCAAGCTCACTGAAACAACAGTCCGCGGATTGAAATGTCGCACCACTCGGACACATTCTCCCGATTGCGAGCCTACCAGTCTTTGAACTTTCTCCTTAATGCTGCGTGCTTAGCGAAAAACCAACAAATACTAATTTTATAATCTTTGGTTTGACCCGATCAGGGCTCGAACTCATGATCTACCACACTCGAGGCGAGCACGCTAACCATTACTACGAAACATTAATTGAAAATGCATTTTTTTTAAAGTTTGTTTGCAATTCCTAATGTCAATCTGTTTAGTTTAGGCGCTTTGGTTTTACTTTTAGCTTATTTGGGTTTCCAATCTCTTGAGCGTACCTGGTGAAGGTTATTGCAGAAATGTGTCGTGTTGCACACTAAAATATATATCTACGTTTTTCTTTAAAATAATAATAATAAAAAGTTAATTAAGCCTTTGTCTATAATATTTGTACACTATATTACTAAAACATTTTAACTGTAAAGAAATCAGGAACATCAATAAATAACAGCCATTTCTATTATCAAATAATTTCATTACTTCCGTTTGTCATTGAAATGTTACAATATGATTGGATATGCAGTGGTCACATGATTATAAAAGAGATGTTTGACAGGTTTGACTAAGATGTAATAACCACATTTAAATGGATGATATACAGGTCAGGTTTGACTAAGATATAATAATCACATTTAAATGGATGATATACAGGTTAGGTTTGACTAAAATGTAATACTCATATTTAAATTGATGATATACAGGTCAGGTTTGACTAAGATGTAATAATCATATTTAGATTGTTGATATACAGGTCAGATTTCACTAAGATGTAATAATCACATTTAAATGGATGATATAAAGGTCAGGTTTGATTAAGTTGTAATAATCACATTTAGAAGGATGATATACAAGTCAGGTTTGACTAAGATGTAATAATCACATTAAAATGGATGATATACAGGTCAGGTTTGTGTATTACACACATGACATGGTACATACTGAAGTTTACATACAGTGTATTACATTAATGTATTACACAAATGACACGGTACATACTGAAATTTGCATACAGTGTATTACATTAATTTATTACATACCTGGCATGATACATACTGAAGTTTACATACAATATATTACATTAATATATTGCACACATGAACTGGTGCATACTTAAGATTACATACAGTGTATTACATTAATTTATTACAAACATGACACGGTACATACTGAAGTTTACATACAATGTAATGCACACATGACATGGTACATACTCAAGTTTACATACAATGTATTACATTAATTTATTGCACACATGACATGGTACATACTGAGGTTTACCTACAGTGAATTACATTAATTTATTACACACATGACATGGTACATACTGAAGTTTACCTACAGTGTATTGCATTAATTTATTACACACATGACATGGTACATACGGAGGTTTACATGCAATGTATTACATTACTGTATTACACACATGCCACGATACATACTGAAGTTTACATACAGTGTATTACATTACTTTATTACAAACATGACATGGTACATACTGAAGTTTACATATAGTGTATTACATTAATTTATTAAACACATGACATGGTACATACTGAGGTTTGCATACAGTGTATTACATTAATTTATTTACACACATGACATGGCACATACTGAGGTTTATATACAGTGTATTACATTAATTTATTACACACATGACATGGTACATACTGAAGTTTACATACAATATATTACATTAATATATTGCACACATGAGCTGGTGCATACTTAAGATTACATACAGTGTATTACATTAATTTATTACAAAGATGACACGGTACATACTGAAGTTTAAATACAATGTAATGCACACATGACATGGTACATACTGAAGTTTACATACAATGTATTATATTAATTTATTGCACACATGACATGGTACATACTGAGGTTTACCTACAGTGAATTACATTAAATTATTACACACATGACATGGTACATACTGAAGTTTACATACACTGTATTACACACATGACATGGTACATACTGAAGTTTACATACAATGTATTACATTAATTTATTACACACATGCCACGGTACATACTGAAGTTTACATACAGTGTATTACGTTAATTTAATACACACATGAAATGGTACATACTGAAGTTTACATACAGTGTATTACATTAATTTATTTACACACATGACATGGCACATACTGAGGTTTACATACAGTGTATTACATTAATTTATTACACACATGACATGGTACATCCTGAGGTTTGCATACAATGTATTACATTATATATTACACACATGACACGGTACATACTGAAGTTTACATACAGTGTATGACATTCATTTATTACACACATGACACGGTACATACTGCAGTTTACATACTGTGTATTACATTAATTTATTACACACATGACATGGTACATACTGAGGTTTGCATACAATGTATTACATTATATATTACACACATGACATGGTACATATAGAAGTTTACATACAGTGTATTACATTACTTTATTACAAACATGACATGGTACATACAGAAGTTTACATACAGTGTATTACATTACTTTATTACAAACATGACATGGTACATACTGAGGTTTACATACAGTGTATTACATTACTTTATTACACACATGACATGGTACATACAGAAGTTTACATACAATGTATTACATTAATTTATTACACACATGACATGGAACATACTGAAGTTTACATACAGTGCATTACATTAATTTATTACACACATGACATGGTACATACTGAAGTTTACATGCACTGTATTACACACATGACATGGTACATACTGAAGATTACATACAGTGTATTACATTAATTTATTACACACATGCCACGGTACATACTGAAGTTTACATACAGTGTATTACGTTAATTTAATACACATATGACATGGTACATACTGAAGTTTACATACAGTGTATTACATTAATTTATTTACACACATGACATGGCACATACTGAGGTTTTCATACAGTGTATTACATTAATTTATTACACACATGACATGGTACATACTGAGGTTTGCATACAATGTATTACAATATATATTACACACATGACATGGTACATATAGAAGTTTACATACAGTGTATTACATTACTTTATTACAAACATGACATGGTACATACAGAAGTTTACATACAGTGTATTACATTACTTTATTACAAACATGACATGGTACATACTGAGGTTTACATACAGTGTATTACATTACTTTATTACACACATGACATGGTACATACAGAAGTTTACATACAATGTATTACATTACTTTATTACACACATGACATGGTACATGCTGAAGTTTACATACAGTGCATTGTATTACTTTATTACACACATGACATTCTACATACTGAAGTTTACATACAATGTATTACATTACTTTAATACACACATAACATGGAACATACTGAGGTTTACGTACAATGTATTACATTACTGTATTACACACATGACATGGTACATACTGAGGTTTACATACAGTGTATTACATTAATTTATTACATACATGACACGGTACATACTGAAGTTTACATGCAATGTATTACATTACTTTATTACACACATGACACGGTACATACTGAGGTTTACATACAGTGTAGTACATTAATTTATTTACACACATGACATGGTACATACTGAAGTTTACATACAGTGTAGTACATTACTTTATTACACACATGACATGGTACATACTGAAGTTTACCACATGCAGTGTACATTTTAGCTTAGAAGCAAACACTAGCAGCTCTACATACCTGTATAACAGAAGTAGAATATAAGGTTAAATTCCAAAATTAATAAATATCATAGATCGATTTTTTAAAATATTCTTTTCTAAAACCGCTTGGCCACATGAACCGAAACTTAGTAGGATGCATCTATGGTACCTCCTCTATAAAGATTGCACATTTGGTCATGATCCGATAGCAAGCATGACAACTACTTGTTTCTGACTGATCGATTATTAAAAATTATTCTCCTCTGTAACCACTTGGACAAATGAACCGAAATTTGATAGGATGCATCTTTGGAAGATTCTCTCTAAAGATTTCTCATTTCGGCACGATCTGTTAACAGACATGGCCACCACAGGCTATTCTTGTTTCTGATTGGTCATTTTTTGTTAATTCTTCCCGATAGGCCAAATTAATCGAAACTTAGTAAGAAGCATCTATGGAAGGTCCGCTATAAAGATTGCTCATTTCGTCGCGATCCGTTAACACACAGTCATGGCCTCCACAGGCAATTCTTGTTTCTCATTGGTCGATTTCTAAAAATCTTCTCCTCTGAAACTGCTTGGCCTAATGAACGGAAACTTATTAGAAATTAAAGCACCTATGGAAAGTCCTCTATAAAGATTGCTCATTTCGTCGCGATCCGTTAACACACAATCATGGCATCCACAGGCAATTCTTGTTTCTCATTGGTCGATTTTTAAAAATCTTCTCCTCTGAAACTGCTTGGCCTAATGAACGGAAACTTATTAGAAATTAAAGCACCTATGGAAGGTCCTCTATAAAGATTGCTCATATTGTCCCGGTCCGTTAACAAACCTGGCCGCCACAGGCAATTGTTGTTTCTTAATGGTCAATTTGTTTAAATATTCTCCTCTGAAAGCGCTTGGCCAAATGAACCGAAACTTGGTAGGAAACATCTATGGAAGGTCCTATATAAAGATTGCACATTTGGTCCTGTTCCATTAACAAATATAGCCGCCATAGGCAATATTTGTTTCTGATTGGTCGATTTTTTTTTATTCTTCTTCTCTGAAACAGCTTGACCAAATAAACCGAAACTTGGTAGGAAGCATTTAAGGAAGATCTTCTATAAAGAGTACTCAATTTGGCCCGATCTGTTGACACACATGGCTGCCACAGCCAATTATGGTTTCTGATTGGTCGATATCTAAAAATCTTCTCCTCGGAAACCGCTTGCCCAAATGAACCGAAACTTGGAAGAAATCATCTATGGAAGGTCATCTGTAAATATTGCTCATTTCGTTCTGATCCATTTACAAACATGGTCATTACAAGCAATTATTGTTTCTGAGAAGACAAATGAAGCAATATTTGGTAGGAAGGTTCTGTATAAAGTTTGTTCAAAACAGAATGAGCCTCTAGTTTGTATCATGTTATGTATAGTTATATTGTGTGATGTTTGACAGAAATTCATGCTTTATTGGTTGTAATAATGTGCACTTAAATTAAATTCATATCAGTGTTCCAGCTAAGCCAAAATAGAGGGGCGATGCACCTTGCTCCCGAAATGTTATGCCCCTCTGCCCTTTTTAGCCATTCCTTGCACCCCTCTGCCCTTTCTACCCTTTCCTTGCGCCACTGCCTTTTGCATTCCGTACATGAATCCCAAACGTGTACACTTGTGTTGTCCACTCGTGACATTGTCTCAAAACTTGTCCAATTAATTTTTAATTAAATGTGTACAGGTGTTAAAGCGTGGCAGGTGTAATGCTTTTAACAACAATCACCTGTTGTCAGCTAATTAGTAATTTCCAACCTATGTAACAGCGTAACTATGAGTGATTGAGGCTGATGTAAACATCTAGTTCACTTTACAATGTCAATGATTCAGGTTGATATGAACATTTAATTCACAAAACATTGTTAATGATTCAAGCTGATGTGAATGTCCGGTACATTTTACAATGTGAGCGATTCTGGCTATTATGAACATCTAGTTTACTTAACAATGCAATGTGTGTGCAATTAAGGCTATTTCATTTTATGATGTGAATGTCTGGTACATTTAACAATGTCAGTGCTTCACGCTGATGTGAACATCTAGTTGACTTGACAATGTCTATGATTCACGATCTTATGAACGTCTAGTTCACTTTACAATGCCAGTGATTCAAGCCGATGCGAATGTCTGGTACATTTTACAATGTGAGTTATTCAGGCTGATATAAACGTCTAGTTGACTTTACAATGTCAATGTGAAGGTCTAGCTCACTTTACAATGTCAGTGATTCAGGCTGATGTGAAGGTCTAGTTCACTTTACAATGTGATTGATTCAGGCTGATGTGAATATCTAGTTCACTTTGCAATGTGAGTGATTCAGGCTGTTATCATTTGTTAGTTCACTTTACGATGTCAGGGATTTAGGCTAATGTGAACATTCAGCTAACTTTACAATGTGAGTGATTCAGGGTGTTATGAACGTCTAGTTGACTTAACAATGTCAATGATTCAGGCTGTTATGAACGTCTAGTTCACTTTACAATGCCAGTGATTCAAACTGATGTGAATGTCTGGTACATTTTACAATGTGATTTATTCAGATTGTTATGAACATCTAGTTCACTTTACAATACAATGTGTGTGTAATTAAGGCTACTTCATTTAACAATGTGAGTGATTCAGTCTGATGTGAATGTCTGGTTCAATTTACAATGTCAATGATTTAGACTGATGTCAACGTCTAGTTCATTTTGCAATGTGAGTGATTCAGGCTGTTATGAACGTCTAGTTCACTTTACAGTTTCAGTGATTCAGGCTGATGTGAATATCCAGTTATCTTTACAATGCGAGTGATTCAGGATGCTATGAACGTCTAGTTGACTTAACAATGTCAATGATTCAGGCTGTTATGAACGTCTAGTTCACTTTACAATGTCAGTGATTCAGGCTGATGTGAACATCTAGTTCAATTTACAATGCCAGTGATTCAAGCTGATGTGAATGTCTGGTACATTTTACAATGTGAGTTATTCATGTTGTTATGAACATCTAGTTCACTTTACAATACAATATGTGTAATTAAGGCTTCTTCATTTTACAATGTGAGTGATTCAGGCTGATGTGAACGTCTAGTTCACTTAACAATGTAAATGATTCAGGCTGCTATGAACGTCTAGTTAACTTTAAAATGTGAATGATTCAGGCGGTTGTGAACGTTTAGTTTACTTTACAATGTGAATGATTCAAGTTGTTGTGAACGTCTAGTTCACTTTACAATGTGAGTGATTCAGGCTGATGAAAACGTCTAGTTCACTTTGCAATGTGAATGAGTCAGGATGTTTTGAACGCTTAGTTCACTTTACAATGTCAATGATTCAGGCTGATGGGAACGTTTAGTTCACTTTACAATGTGATTGATTCAGGCTGATGTGAATATCTAGTTCACTTTACAATGTGAGTGATTCGGGACGATGTGAACGTCTGGTTTACTTTACAATGTCAATCATTTAGACTGACATTTTACAATGTCAATGATTTAGACTGAGGTCAACGTCTAGTTCATTTTGCAATGTGAGTGATTCAGGCTGTTATGAACGTCTAGTTCACATTACAGTATCAGTGATTCAGGCTGATGTGAACATCCAGCTATCTTTACAATGTGAGTGATTCAGGATGCTATGAACGTCTAGTTGACTTAGCAATGTCAATGATTCAGGCTGTTATGAACGTCTAGTTCACTTTACAATGTCAGTGATTCAGGCTGATGTGAACATCTAGTTCAATTTGCAATGCCAGTGATTCAAGCTGATGTGAATGTCTGGTACATTTTACAATGTGAGTTATTCATGTCGTTATGAACATCTAGTTCACTTTACAATACAATATGTGTAACTAAGGCTTCTTCATTTTACAATGTGAGTGATTCAGGCTGATGTGAACGTCTAGTTCACTTAACAATGTAAATGATTCAGGCTGCTATGAACGTCTAGTTAACTTTACAATGTGAGTGATTCAAGCTGATGTGAAGATCTAGTTCACTTGACAATGTGAATGGTTCAGGCTGATGTGAACGTCTAGTTCACTTTACAATGTGAATGATTCAGGCTGATGTGAACGTCTAGTTCATATTACAATATGAAGGATTCAGGCGGTTGTGAACGTCTAGTTCACTTTACAATATGAATGATTCATATTGATGTGAACGTCTAGTTCACTTTACAATGCGAAAGATTCAGGTTGTTGTGAATGTCTAGTTAACTTTACACTGTGTGTGATTCAGGCTGATGTGAAGGTCTAGTTCACTTTGCAGTGTCAATGATTCAGGCTGTTGTGAGCGTCTAGTTCACTTTACAATGTGAATGATTCAGGCTGTTGTGAACGTCTAGTTCCCTTTATAATGTGAGTGATTCAGGCTGATGTGAAGGTCTAGTTCACTTTACAGTGTGAGTGATTCAGGCTTATGTGAGCGTCTAGTTCACTTTACAATGTGAATGATTCAGGCTGTTGTGAACGTCTAGTTCACTTTACAGTGTGAGTGATTCAGGATTATGTGAGCGTCTAGTTTACTTTACAATGTGAATGATTCAGGTTGTTATGAACGTCTAGTTCACTTTAAAATGTGAGTGATTCAGGCTGATATAAACGTCTAGTTCACTTTACAGTGTGAAGGGTTCAGGCTTATGTGAGCGTCTAGTTCACTTTACAATGTGAATGATTCAGGCTGATGTGAACGTCTTGTTCACTTTACAATATGAGTGATTCAGAATGTTATGAACTTCTAGTTTCCTTTAGTTAGTTCTGATCTGGAAAGATTTGTTATGAATAGTGATATAGATGTATCTTACAAATCTGACTATTCTCCTGTGTACCTTATCTTTCAATTTATAAAACAAGAGCGGGATAGGGGGACATGTAAGTTTAATAACACATTATTGTCAGATCCTGATTATGTTAATGTAGTAAACAATATTATTGAAGAAGTGGTTTCGCAAGAGTTAATTCGGAAGATGATGATGGAAAACATTTTTTTCTAGAAATGACCAATTATTATGGGAAACTATGAAAGTTATGATAAGGTGCAAGACTATTTCATATTCATCATAAAAAAATAAGAAAAAAAATCCGATTTGGGAAAATAACTCAGTGCGAATAATGGCAACGAAACGGAAACTCAAGATACTGAGAGCAAACTAACAGAGTTACGGGAAAAACAAATTAAAGGTATTATGACGAGAGCAACGTGGAGAGTAGAGGGAGAGAGATGTAGTAGATACTTCTGCAATTTAGAAAAACGAAATTTCGCAGAAAAAACTATACCCAATTTAACTTTATTTGATGGCAGAGTTATAGAAGATATTAAACTGATTTTGTCTGAACAAAAAGAATATAACAAAAACTAATATAAACAAACAAAGTCAAGATAATTTAGGAATATTTTTTTTTCAATGATAATCCTTTTTTCACGAAACTATAGTCCATTTGAATGCTATAGACCACCCAAATTTTTTTTATTACAAATTAATTTTTATTTTTTCTCTTCTTTTTTCTTCAAATATATATATCTAATGAGTCTACGAACTCTGACAGTAACTTTCAGAATTTTTCATCAATAGATAAAACAAAAGTTGCCCATTAGGTGTCTATGTTAAATATTTGCACGTATATGTGTAATTTCCAGTGGAGTAAGCATGCTTTACAGAACAGCACTCATACTGTAAAAAATAAAAACATGTGCTTGACATGCAAATTTCTATATATCATATGACTGACCATTTAAATAGCAAATGGGCTTGCATGAATAGAGTTGTCCATTTAATTCAAAACACATGTATCAAGGTCATTGTCACTTGATCTTTAATTCTCATGGACACATTCTCTAGTTTAAATGTATATTGAAGAATGCATAGAGCTTGACTTGCATGCTTTTTATTCAAGCAAGAGGCACTGTTGGTATTTAAAGTTTACCTTGATTTCACAAGGCTAGTTTCCATTGTTATTTCCAATCATCCTTTACATGTCGTCTTCTTTGATATTTAAATGACAAGTCACATGCCAATAGTATATTTGCATGGGGAGCACATGTTCTTATTTTTGCTTACAGTTTTAGGCTGTTCTTTCACTCCCCTCGAAATTACACACATAAAAACAAATATTTAACATAGACATCTAATGGGCAACTTTTTTCTTATCTATGGATGAAACATTCTAAAAGTTACTGTCAGAGTTCGTAGAAGCATATAAAATATATATGTGAAGAAAAAATAAGAGAAAACATTAAAATGGATTTTTAATAAAAAAAATTAAAGTGGTCTATTGCATTCAAATGGACTATAACTGAAGATGAAATGGTAGGTATGGAAGGGGAATTAACTCTTCCCGAATATCTTAATGTATTGAAAAACATGAGTAATGAAAAATCGCCTGGTTTGGATGGATTTACTAGCGAATTTGGCAAATTATTTTGGATTGATATCCAGAAATATTTAATTAAATCTTTAACTGTTGCACATGAAAACAGCATCTCAAAAAACAAGGGTTTGCTTACCGAAGGAGGGAAAGCCAAAACAATCATTACAAAATTGGCGTCAGATATCTTTATTAAATGTAGATTGCAAAATCGGATCGGCTTGTATTACCCAAAGGCTAAAAACAGTGCTTAAAAAGTTAATTAGTAATAGTCAAACAGCATTCATGAAAGGGGGGTACATAGGGGAATGCATTCGCTTGATCCTAGACATTATAGTGAGAACGGAAGAAGACCAAATACTAGGTTTACTGCTTCTTGTAGACTTCGAGAAAGCTTTCGATTTTCTGGAATGGGACTTCATGTTTAAATGTTTAAATTTTCTTGGTTTTGGTGAGTCGATTATAAAATGGAAAAACTTTTTTGCACAGACATCTCAAGCTGCATTGTAAATAATGGCCATTGCTCATAATTTTCCACCTTAGGTAGGGGGGTTCAACATTGAGATCCAATATTTCCTTATTTATTCATATTATGCTTGGAATTTCTCAGTGCAGCACTCAAGAATCAACCTGATATACAGGGAATACATATAAATAATTCTGAATATTTGATAAGTCAATACCAGGACGATTCTACTATAATTTTGGAAGATGATCAAACATCGCTGAACGTAACACTTGAATTGCTCTATTACTTCTCCGACTGCTCTGGTTTAAGGGCTAATTTTGACAAAACAGAAGCGATATGGATTGGGGCAAAAAGGGGCTGTGTGGAAACAATTAAAACAAACACAATATCAGATGGAGTTTTGATGGAAAATTCAAAGTTTTGGGAATAAAATATGATTTAAATAAGACAGAATTTTGGGTTGATAATTCTAAGGAAAAAATAATTACGATTAAGAAATTTCTAAGCAATTGGACTTTACAAAATCTTTCACTACAGGGGATGGTGCAATCCTTATCAGTCATCCTAGATCCTCCACTGGAAATTATTTCAGAAATTCAGTTAGATTTTTTAATTTTTTTATGGAGTGGTACATCAGATAAGATAAAGAGAAACATATTGATAAGCGATTTCAGTCAAGGAGGTATACAAATGCCTCATATTCTGTCATGTTGTCATGCTCTAAAGTTTTCTTGGGAGAAAAAAACTTCTCGATCCATTAAATCATGCTGGTAGGAAATCCTTGTTTCTCGACAAAGCGGAGAATTTGGGAGGCGACAATTTCTGTTTTTTTTCAAAACCCACTTTAAAATAAACTTCAAAACGTTTTTCCAAAATTTGCCAGGATATAATAAATGCTTGAGCTGATATCAACGACAATAACCACACAGCCCCTGAAAATGCTCTTATCCAACACCTTTGGTATTATACAAAGATAAAGGTGGCAAGTAAACAGGTTTTTCGAAAAAATTGGTGCAAAAAGGGAGTTTTTTTTAATTAATGACCTAATGGAGAGGGATCTCGGATTTATGACTTTAGAACGGATTAACAATAAGCATAATTTAAATGTTAATTTCATAGATTTTCATGGACTCATTAACACAGTACCAAGAGAGTGGAGACAAACTATTATAAGTTCGACTCCTTTTGAAGAAGTTAATGATAAATATATAGACCTTCTAAAGTCTATAGAAAATCCAACAACACATTTCTATAGGATATTGATTGAAAAAAATAGCCGAAAAAACATAACAAATTCAAAACAAATGGAAATTATTCTTAGGAAAAGAAGCTTCAGAAGAAGAATGGAAAAATGTATACTCTTCGACTTTTTATTTGTTAAATGATACTCAACTTCAGTCTTTTCAGTTTAAAATAAAACACAGAATTATTTTTACAAACCAACTTTTGATGAAATGTAAACTGTCTGAAACAACATTATGAACTTTTTGTAATGATGCTACTGAAAAAATTGAACAACTTTTTTGGGAGTGTCAATATGCTAAAAACATTTGGATAAGATTAGCATCATATCTTCAAAAGTCCTTGAATTTGAAGTTAAATATGGATCCTTTTGTGTGTATGTTTAATTGCTACTCTGGTGACCTTCCACAGTGTGTCAATATTTGCAATTTGTTGGATAAGAAATATATGTCTGCATGTAAAATTAGGAATGCATTACCCACTGTGGAGGGATACCACACTATGTTGAAAAATTATAAATTCATGTTATCACTTATCAACGACAAAGGCAAATCAGATAAAAGAAAACTGGAGAAATATTACTCTGGCACTGCAATTGAATTAGGGAATAAACTTATAATTGTGTGGTTATTACAGGCAATCATTTAGATATAGTATCTTATTGTAATCATGGTGTATCATGTTGTATAAGACGATGATGAAATAAAATATTGATTTAAAAAAAAAACTTTCTAGTTTACTTTACAATACAATGTGTGTGATTCAGATTAATGTGAGCGTTTTGATCACTTTATAGTATGATTGATTCAGGCTCATATGAACGTTTACTTCACTCTACAAGTGAGTGATTCGGGCTAATTAGAAGTTCTAGTTCACTTTACAATGCAAATTATTCAGGCGTTTAATAGTTTAATCGTTTAACTCGGAAAACCGTAGTATAAAAATATTTATCACATATGCAAATGTTGTAAATATTTTCTGTATGTATTTTGTGCTTCAATAATGTTTTCACGGATATGTGAATTCTTATTAGTATGTATTTTATCTCGACATAAACAACATAGACAAGCATTACGTTGTTCATAGTGTAAGACAGTTTGCTATGTAGCTCATCACAGTTAGGTAAATATTAAATACACAGGATAAGATATTGGTTTACTATGTTAAGATGATAGAAAATCTCATCAAATAACTCAATAATGAAAAACAATAGTAAATTCTATCAAATATGAAGCAATGAGTTTGACGGGTATTTCATAATAAAAACATCTTATATACAATGTATGAGAAAAACTTGAAGATACCAGCAATGTAATCAGCATCAAGGGCGGATCCAAGATTTCAAGTTAGGGGGGGGGGGGGAGGGCGCACTTAAGAAAATTGCGTCAAGCGTAGAGAGGCGCGAACATTTTTGGAGTATTCCGTGTGAAAAATCACGATTTTACGCCACCATAACTTATTTTTTCCAATTGCGAAGGGAGGCCTAGTAAATTTTTGGGATATTTCGTCTGAAAAATCACGATTTTACGCAAACAAGTTATATTTTTTCCAATTTTAGGGGGGCGCGCGCCGGGTGCGTCCCCCTCTGGATCCGCTCCTGAGCATTCGTAAATCGAAAAGGGACAGACTATACAATTGCCAAAATATGAAAAACAAAGGAACAAACAATAATCTGTAAACACAGAAAGGTAAATATATTAAATACTGGTTCTGTGTTTGCTTAATGTTTCTAGTCATACAATGTACCCAGACATTGCAACAGAAATAAAACATTTACATTTTGTTGTATTATTAATAATACCATTTGAACTGTTTGAAATGTAATCTGAATATAGTAGGTGATGAATATTGTTCACTGCAAGTCGATGTAAGAATCACTGCTTTAATAGTTTATTATTTAATTGCCTACCAAAAGAAAGATCGGAGTGACTCAAATAAATAGAATTGTATTTGTCGTCATCCGTTGTTTTTGTTATGCGCATAGATTAATCTATGGAAGATTTTAAAGTCAACAAGACGTATTAATCCATAATGTGTATGTATAGTTGTGATAAACGGTAAATCTCATTGTAATTGTAATCGTGGAATATGCCGAGGTTGTCCTTATTTCAGCAGTGGGATTGCATTCCCTGTCCCAGTTCCCTCTGTCCATAGTGTTCGTGTTCTGAGCAGACAATTTGCAAGTCTAAAGATGGTCTTTATTAAAAGACGTACACATATCAGAGCAAAAAATAAGCTAATGCTATCATACAGATACAAATAATAATATAAAAAACACAAAAATACGACTTTATGGTAAAAGTTCCAATATGAAACATATATAACGGCATTTTACATTAGTTAACGTAGCCCCATTTTTTTAATCACAACAGTGTGGTGATACAACATCTTGTATCATACACCTTACGTCAGACAGGTTACTTTCGTTAATTTTAAAGAAACTTACATAATGTGAGATAAAATACAGTTCCAGCTTGACGTTGAGTAATACCACTTTTACATTTATCATGAATTGTGCCCCTAAAGTATGCATAGAAAGCGTTTTTCCTGGTTTCTAAGTGTTATCTTACGTTTCTTATGTTCGATTTGACTAAAATGTAATAATCACATTTAAATGGATGATATGCAGGTCAGGTTTGACTAAGATGTAATAATTACATTAAAATTGCTGATATACAGGTCAGGTTTGACTAAGATGTAATTATCACATTTAAATGGATGATATACAGGGCAGGTTTGACTAAGATGTAATAATCACATTTAGATGGATGATATACAGGTCAGGTTTGACGAAGATGTAATAATCATACTTAAATGGATGAAATACAGGTCAGGTTTGACTAAGATGTAATAATAATATTTAGATGGTTGATATACATGTCAGGTTTGACTAAGATGCAATAATCACATTTAAATGGATGATATACAAGTCTGGTTTGACTAAGATGTAATATTCACATTTATATGGTTGATATGCAGGTCAGGTTTGCCTAAGATATGATAATAACATTTACATGGATGATATACAGGTCAGGTTTGACTAAGATGTAATAATCACATTTAGATGATTGATATACAGGTCAGGATTGACTAAGATGTAATAATCACATTTAAATGGATGATATACAGGTCAGGTTTGACTAAGATGTAATAATCACATTTCGATGGTTGATATACAGGTCCGAATTGACTAAGATGTAATAATCACATTTAAATGGATGAAATACAGGTCAGTATTGATTTGAATAAGACGCAATAATCACATTTAAATGGATGATATACATGTCAGGTTTGACAAAGATGTAATAATCACATTTAAATGGATGATATACAGGTCAGGTTTGACTAAGATCCAATAATTACACTTAGATGTTTGACATACAGGTCAAGTTTGACTAAGATTTAATAATCACATTTAAATGGATGATATACAGGTCAGGTTTGACAAAGATGTAATAATAACATTTAAATGGATGATATACAGCTCAGGTTTGACTAAGATGTAATAATCATATTTAGATGGTTGATATACACTTCAGGTTTGACTAAGATGTAATAATCGCATTAAAATGGTTGATATGCAGGTCAGGTTTGCCTCAAACACAATAATCACAGTTAGATGGCTGATATACAGGTCAGGCTTGACTAAGAAGTAATAATCACGTTTAGATGTTTGATATACAGGTCAGGTTTGACTAAGATGTACTAATCACATTTAGATGGATAATATACAGGTCAGGCTTGACTAAGATGTACTAATCACATTTAGATGGCTGATATACAGGTCAGGTTTGACTAAGATGTAATAATCGCATTTAAATGGATGATATGCAGGTCAGGTTTGACTAAGATGTAATAATCATATTTAGATGGTTGATAGACAGGTCAGGTTTGACTAAGATGCAATACTCACATTTAAATGAATGATATACAGGTCAGGTTTGATTTGACTAAGATGTAATAATCACATTTAAATGGATGATATACAGGTCAGGTTTGACTTGACTAAGATGCAATAATCACATTTAAATGGATGATATACCTTTCAGGTTTGCCAAAATGTCATAATCACATTTAAATGGATGAAATACAGGTCAGGTTTGACTAAGATGTAATAAGTACATTTAGATGGTTGCTATACAGGTCAGGTTTGATTAAGATGTTATAATCACATTTAAATGGATGTTATACAGGTCAGGTTTGACTAAAATGTAATAATCGTATTTAGATGAATGATATACAAGTCAGGTTTGCCTAAGATGTAATGACCACATTTAGATGGTTGATATACAGGTCAGATTTGACTAAGATGTAATAATAACATTTAGATGGTTGATATACAGGTCATAGTTGTCTATGATGTAATAATCATATTTAAATGGATGATATACAGGTCAGGTTTGACAAAGATGTAATAGTCGCATTTAGATGGATGATATACAGGTCAGGTTTGCCTAAGATGTAGTAATAATCACAATTAAATGGATGAAATACAGGTCAGATTTACGGGTCAGGCTTGATTTGACTAAGATGTAATAATCACATTTAGATGGCTGGTATTCAGGTCAGGTTTGACTAAGATGTATTAATTATATTTAAATGGAGGATATACAGGCCAGGTTTGACAAAGATGTAATAATCACATTTAAATGGATGATATGCAGGTCAGGTTTGACTAAGATGTAATAATCACATTTAAATGGATCATATACAGGTCAGGTTTGACTAAGATGTAATAATCACAATTAAATGGATGATATACAGGCCAGGTTTGACTAAGATGTAATAATCACATTTAAATGGATGAAATAAAGGTCAGGATTGACTTGACTAGGATGCAATAATCACATTTAAGTGGATGATATTCCTTTCAGGTTTGTCAAAGAGGTCATAATCACATTTAAATGGATGATATACAGGTCAGGTTTGACTAAGATGTAATAATTACATTTAGATGGTTGGTATACAGGTCAGGTTTGATTAAGATGTTATAATCAAAATTAAATGGATGTTATACAGGTCGGGTCTGACTAAGATGTAATAATCGCATTTAGATGGATGATATTCAGGTCAGGTTTGCCTAAGATGTAGTAATAATCACATTTAAAGGGAAAAAATACAGATCAGGTTGGACTAAGATGCAATAATCACACTTAGATGTTTGATATACATGTCAGGTTTGCCAAAGATGTAAAAATCACATTTAGATGGTTGATATACAGGTCAGGTTTGACTAAGATGTAATAATCACATTTAGATGGTTGATATACAGGTCAGGTTTGACAAAGATGTAATAGTCGCATTTAGATGGATGATATACAGGTCAGATTTGCCTAAGATGTAGTAATAATCACATTTAAAATGGATGATATACGGGTCAGGTTTGATTTGAATAAGATGTACTAATCACATTTAGATGGCTGGTATTCAGGTCAGATTTTACTAAGATGCATTAATCATATTTTAATGGATGATATACAGGCCAGGTTTGACAAAGATGTAATAATCACATTTAAATGGATGATATGCAGGTCAGGTTTGACTAAGATGTAATAATCACATCTAAATGGATCATATACAGGTTAGGTTTGTCTAAGATGTAATAATCACAATTAAATGGATGATATACAGGCCAGGTTTGACTAAGATGTAATAATCACATTTAAATGGATGACATACAGGTCAGGTTTGACTAAGATGTATTAATCAGATTTAAATGGATGATATACAGGTCAGGTTCTACTAAGATGTAATAATCACATTTAAATGGATGATATACAGGTCAGGTTCTACTAAGATGTAATAATTACATTTAGATGGTTGATATACAGGACAGGTTTGATTAAGATGTTATAATCACAATTAAATGGATGATGTGCAGGTCAGGTTTGACTAAGATGTAATAACCACATTTAAATGGATGATATAGAGGACAGGTTTGACTAATATGTAATAATCACAATTAAATGGATGATATACGGGCCAGGTTTGACTAAGATGTAATAATCACATTTAAATGGATGATATACAGGTCAGGTTTGACTAAGATGTAATAATTTCATTTAGATGGTTCATATACAGGTCAGGTTTGACTAGGATTTAATAATCACATTTAGATGGATAATATACAGGTCAGGTTTGACTAAGATGTAATAATCACATTTCAATGGTTGATATACAGGTCAGGTTTGACTAAGATGTAATAATCACATTTAGATGCATGAAATACAGGTAAGGATTGATTTGAATAAGACGCAATAATCATATTTAAATGAATGATATACATGTCAGGTTTGATAAAGATGTAATAATCACATTTAAATGGATGATATACAGGTCAGGTTTGACTAAGATTTATTAATCACATTTAGATGAATGAAATAAAGGTCAGGATTGATTTGACTAGGATGCAATAATCACATTTAAGTGGATGATATACTTTTCAGGTTTGTCAAAGAGGTCATAATCACATTTAAATGGATGATATACAGGTCAGGTTTGACTAAGATGTAATAATTACATTTAGATGGTTGGTATACAGGTCAGGTTTGATTAAGATGTTATAATCAAAATTAAATGGATGTTATACAGGTCGGGTCTGACTAAGATGCAATAATCGCATTTAGATGGATGATATTCAGGTCAGGTTTGCCTAAGATGTAGTAATAATCACATTTAAAGGGACAAAATACAGATCAGGTTGGACTAAGATGCAATAATCACACTTAGATGTTTGATATACATGTCAGGTTTGCCAAAGATGTAAAAATCACATTTAGATGGTTGATATACAGGTCAGGTTTGACTAAGATGTAATAATCACATTTAGATGGTTGATATACAGGTCAGGTTTGACAAAGATGTAATAGTCGCATTTAGATGGATGATATACAGGTCAGGTTTGACTAAGATGTAATAATTTCATTTAGATGGTTCATATACAGGTCAGGTTTGACTAGGATTTAATAATCACATTTAGATGGATAATATACAGGTCAGGTTTGACTAAGATGTAATAATCACATTTCAATGGTTGATATACAGGTCAGGTTTGACTAAGATGTAATAATCACATTTAGATGCATGAAATACAGGTAAGGATTGATTTGAATAAGACGCAATAATCATATTTAAATGAATGATATACATGTCAGGTTTGATAAAGATGTAATAATCACATGTAAATGGATGATATACAGGTCAGGTTTGAATAAGATCCAATAATCGCACTTAGATGTTTGATATACAGGTCAGGTTTGACTAAGATGTAACAATTACACTTAAATGGATGATATACAGGTCAGGTATGACTAAGGTGTATTAATCACATTTAAATGGATGACATACAGATCAGGTTTGACGAAGATGTAATAATCACATTTAGATGGTTGATATACAGGTCAAGTTTGCCTAAGCCGGAACCTTTGAACCGTAATGAGAGCGGGAGGTTTGGCGCCTTAAAATCTGATTCAACCCACCATTTCTTTAGAAATGCCTGTACCAAGTCAGGGTCATTACGGTTTTCACAGTTTTCCGGTTGTTGACTGATTTTGTCTGTTTATATAATTATGAGTTTTGACTTTCCCTTTGTAAGATTGTTCGGAGTTCGGTAATTTTGTTATTACCTTTATGTAATAATCACATTTAAATGGATGATATACAGGTCAGGTTTGACTAAGATGTAATAATCACATTTAAATGGATGATATACAGGACAGGTTTTAATAAGATCCAATAATCGCACTTAGATGTTTGATATACAGGTCAGGTTTGACTAAGATGTAACAATTACACTTAAATGGATGATATACAGGTCAGGTATGACTAAGGTGTATTAATCACATTTAAATGGATGACATATAGATCAGGTTTGACGAAGATATAATAATCACATTTAGATGGTAGATATACAGGTCAAGTTTGCCTAAGATGTAATAATCACATTTAAATGGATGATATACAGGTCAGGTTTGACTAAGATGTAATAATCACATTTAAATGGATGATATACAGATCAGGTTTGACTAAGATCCAATAATCGCACTTAGATGTTTGATATACAGATCAGGTTTGACTAAGATGTAAAAATCACATTTAGGTGGTTGATATACAGGTCAGGTTTGACTAAGATGTAATAATCACAATTAGATGGATGATATATAGGTCAGGTTTGACTAAGATGTAATAATCATATTTAAATGGATGATATACAGGACAGGTTTGACTAATATGTAATAATCACATTTAAATGGATGCTATACAGGTCAGGTTTGACTAAGATGTAATAATCATATTTAGATGGTTGATATACAGGTCAGGTTTGACTAAGATGCAATAATCACATTTAAATGGATGATATACAGGTCAGGTTTGATTTGACTAAGATTTAATAATCACATTTAAATGGATAATATACAGGTCAGGTTTGACTAAGATGTAATAATTACATTTATATGGTTGATATATATACAGATCAGGTTTCCCTAAGATATAGTAATAACATTTAGATGGATTATATACAGGTCAGGTTTGACTAAGATGTAATAATCACATTTAAATGGATGATATATAGGTCAGGTTTGACTAACATGTAATAATCACATTTAGATGGTTGATATACAGGTCAGGTTTGACTAAGATGTAATAATCACATTTAGATGGATGATATACAGGTCAGGTTTGACTAAGATGTAATAATCACAATTAGATGCATGAAATACAGGTAAGGATTGATTTGAATAAGACGCAATAATCATATTTAAATGGATGATATACAGGTCAGGTTTGCCAAAGATGTATTAACCACATTTAGATGGTTGATATACAGGTCAGGTTTGACTAAGATGTAATAATCACATTTAGATGGTTGATATACCGGTCATAGTTGTCAAAGATGCAATAATCCTATTTAATGGATGATATACAGGTCAGGTTTGACAAAGATGTAATAGGCGCATTTAGATGGATGATATACAGGTCAGGCTTGCCTAAGATGTAGTAATAATCACATTTAAAATGGATAATATACGGGTCAGGTTTGATTTGAATAAGATGTACTAATCACATTTAGATGGCTGGTATTCAGGTCAGGTTTTACTAAGATGTATTAATCATATTTTAATGGATGATATACAGGCCAGGTTTGACAAAGATGTAATAATCACATCTAAATGGATCATATACAGGTTAGGTTTGTCTAAGATGTAATAATCATAATTAAATGGATGATATACAGGCCAGGCTTGACTAAGATATAATAATCACATTTAAATGGATGATATAAAGGTCAGGTTTGACTAAGATGCATTAATCAGATTTAAATGGATGATATACAGGTCAGTTTCTACTAAGATGTAAATATCATATTTAAATGGATGATATACAGGACAGGTTTGACTAATATGTAATAATCACATTTAAATGGATGATATACAGGTTAGGTTTGAATAAGATCCAATAATCGCACTTAGATGTTTGATATACAGGTCAGGTTTGACTAAGATGTAACAATTACACTTAAATGGATGATATACAGGTCAGGTATGACTACGGTGTATTAATCACATTTAAATGAATGACATACAGATCAGGTTTGACTAATAAGTAATAATCACATTTAGATGGTTGATATACAGGTCAGGTTTGACTAAGATGTAATAATCACATTTAAATGGATGCTATGCAGGTCAGGTTTGACTAAGATGTAATAATCATATGTAGATGGTTGATATACAGGTCAGGTTTGACTAAGATGTAAAAATCACATTTAGGTGGTTGATATACAGGTCAGGTTTGACGAAGATGTAATAATCACAAATAGATGGATGATATATAGGTCAGGTTTGACTAATATGCAATAATCACATTTAAATGGATGATATACAGGTCAGGTTTGATTTGACTAAGATTGAATAATCACATTTAAATTGATGATATACAGGTCAGGTTTGACTAAGATGTAATAATTACATTTATATGGTTGATATATATATATATACAGATCAGGTTTCCCTAAGATATAATAATAACATTTAGATGGATTATATACATGTCAGGTTTGACTAAGATGTAATAATCACATTTAAATGGATGATATATAGGTCAGGTTTGACTAAGATGTAATAATCACATTTAGATGGATGATATACAGGTCAGGTTTGACTAAGATGTAATAATCACATTTAGATGCATGAAATACAGGTAAGGATTGATTTGAATAAGACGCAATAATCATATTTAAATGGATGATATACATGTCAGGTTTGCCAAAGATGTATTAATCACATTTAGATGGTTGATATACAGGTCAGGTTTGACTAAGATGTAATAATCACATTTAGATAGTTGATATACAGGTCATAGTTGTCAAAGATGCAATACTCCTATTTAATGGATGATATACAGGTCAGGTTTGACAAAGATGTAATAGTCGCATTTAGATGGATGATATACAGGTCAGGCTTGCCTAAGATGTAGTAATAATCACATTTAAAATGGATGATATACGGGTCAGGTTTGATTTGAATAAGATGTATTAATCACATTTAGATGGCTGGTATTCAAGTCGGGTTTTACTAAGATGCATTAATCATATTTTAATGGATGATATACAGGCCAGGTTTGACAAATATGTAATAATCACATTTAAATGGATGATATGCAGGTCAGGTTTGACTAAGATGTAATAATCACATCTAAATGGATCATATACAGGTTGGGTTTGTCTAAGATGTAATAATCACAATTAAATGGATGATATACAGGCCAGGTTTGACTAAGATGTAATAATCACATTTAAATGAATGATATACAGGTCAGGTTTGACTAAGATGCATTAATCAGATTTAAATGGATGATATACAGGTCAGGTTCTACTAAGATGTAATAATCACATTTAAATGGATGATATACAGGACAGGTTTGACTAATATGTAATAATCACAATTAAATGGATGATATACAGGCCAGGTTTGACTAAGATGTAATAATCACATTTAGATGATTCATATACAGGTCAGGTTTGACTAAGATTTAATAATCACATTTAAATGGATGATATACAGGTCAGGTTTGACTAAGATGTAATAATCACATTTCGATGGTTTATATACAGGTCAGGTTTGACTAAGATGTAATAATCACATTTAGATGCATGAAATACAGGTAAGGATTGATTTGAAAAAGACGCAATAATCATATTTAAATGGATGATATACATGTCAGGTTTGACAAAGATGTAATAATCACATTTAAATGGATGATATACAGGTCAGGTTTGAATAAGATCCAATAATCGCACTTAGATGTTTGATATACAGGTCAGGTTTGACTAAGATGTAACAATTACACTTAAATGGATGATATACAGGTCAGATATGACTAAGGTGTATTAATCACATTTAAATGGATGACATACAGATCAGGTTTGACGAAGATGTAATAATCACATTTAGATGGTTGATATACAGGTCAAGTTTGACTAAGATGTAATAATTACATTTAAATGGATGAAATACAGGTCAGGTTTGACTAAGATGTAATAATCACATTTAAATGGATGATATACAGGACAGGTTTGACTAATATGTTATAATCATATTTAAATGGATGATATACAGGTCAGGTTTGACTAAGATGTAGTAATCATATTTAGATGGTTGATATACAGGTCAGGTTTGACTAAGATGCAATAATCACATTTAAATGAATGATATACAGGTCAGGTTTGACTTGACTAGGATGTAATAATCACATTTAAATGGATGATATACAGGTCAGGGTTGACTAAGATGTAATAATCACATTTATATGGTTGATATACAGATCAGGTTTGCCTAAGATATAATAATAACATTTAGATGGATGATATACAGGTCAGGTTTGACTAAGATGTAATAATCACATTAAAATGTATGATATACAGGTCAGGTTTAACTAAGATGTAATAATCACATTTCGATGGTTGATATACAGGTCATGTTTGACTAAGATGTAATAAACACATTTAGATGCATGAAATACAGGTAAGGATTGATTTGATTAAGACGCAATAATCACATTTAAATGGATGATATACAGGTCAGGTTTGACAAAGATGCAATAATCACATTTAAATGGATGATATACAGGTCAGGTTTGACTAAGATCCAATAATCGCATTTAGATGTTTGATATACAGGTCAGGTTTGACTAAGATGTAACAATCACATTTAGGTGGTTGATATACAGGTCAGGTTTGACTAATAAGTAATAATCACATTTAGATGGTTGATATACAGGTCAGGTTTGACTAAGATGTAATAATCATATTTAAATGGATGATATACAGATCAAGTTTGACTAAGATGTAATAATTACATTTAGATGGTTGATATACAGGACAGGTTTGATAAAGATTTTATAATCACAATTAAATGGATGATATACAGGTCAAATTTGCCTAAGATGTAATGACCACATTTAGATGCATGATATACAGGTCAGGTTTGACTAAGATGTATTAATCACATTTAGATGGATGAAATAAAGATCAGGAATGACTTGACTAAGATGCAATAATCACATTTAAATGGATGATATACAGGTCAGGTTTGACTAAGATGTACTAATTAAATTTAGATGGTTGATATACAGGACAGGTTTGATAAAGATTTTATAATCAAAATTAAATGGATGATATGCAGGTCAGGTTTGACTAAGATGTAATAATCACATTTAGATGAATGATATACAGGTCAGGTTTGACTAAGATGTAATAATCATATTTAGATGGTTGATATCCAGGTCAGGCTTGTCTCAGATAATAATAATCACATTTAGATGGCTGATATACAGGTCAGGTTTGACTAAGAAGTAATAATCACATTTAGATGGTTGACATACAGATCAGGTTTGACTAAGATGTAATAATCACATTTAGATGAATGATATACAGGTCAGGTTTGACTAAGATGTAATAATCACATTTAAATGTATGATATACAGGAGAGGTTTGACTAATATGTAATAATCACATTTAAATGGATGCAATGCAGGTCAGGTTTGACTAAGATGTAATACTCATATTTAGATGGTTGATATACAGTTCAGGTTTGACTAAGATGTATTAATCATATTTAGATGGTTGATATCCAGGTCAGGCTTGTCTCAGATAATAATAATCACATTTAGATGGCTGATATACAGGTCAGGTTTGACTAAGAAGTAATAATCACATTTAGATGGTTGACATACAGATCAGGTTTGACTAAGATGTAATAATCACATTTAGATGAATGATATACAGGTCAGGTTTGACTAAGATGTAATAATCACATTTAAATGGATGATATACAGGAGAGGTTTGACTAATATGTAATAATCACATTTAAATGGATGCTATACAGGTCAGGTTTGACTAAGATGTAATAATCATATTTAGATGGTTGATATACAGTTCAGGCTTGACTAAAAAGTAATAATCACATTTAAATGGTTGATATACAGGTCAGGTTTGACTAAGATGTAATAATCACATTTTGATGGATAATATACAGGTCAGGCTTGACTTAGAAGTAATAATCACATTTAGATGGTTGACATACAGATCAGGTTTGCCAAAGATGTAATAATCACATTTAGATGGTTGATATATAGGTCATAGTTGTCTAAGATGTAATAATCATATTTAAATGGATGATATACAGGTAAGGTTTGACAAAGATGTAATAGTCGCATTTAGATGGATGATATACAGGTCAGGTTTGCCTAAGATATAATAATCACATTTAAATGGATGATATACGGGCAGGTTTGATTTGACTAAGATGTAATAATCACATTTAGATGGCTTGTATTCAGGTCAGGTTTGACTAAGATGTAATAATTACATTTAAATGGATGATATGCAGGTCAGGTTTGACTAAGATGTAATAATCACATCTAAATGGATCATATACAGGTTAGGTTTGTCTAAGATGTAATAATCACAATTAAATGGATGATATACAGGCCAGGTTTGACTAAGATGTAATAATCACATTTAAATGGATGATATACAGGTCAGGTTTGACTAAGATGCATTAATCAGATTTAAATGGATGATATACAGGTCAGGTTCTACTAAGATGTAATAATCACATTTAAATGGATGATATACAGGACAGGTTTGACTAATATGTAATAATCACAATTAAATGGATGATATACAGGCCAGGTTTGACTAAAATGTAATAATCACATTTAAATGGATGATATACAGGTCAGGTTTGACTAAGATGTAACAATTACACTTAAATGGATGATATACAGGTCAGGTATGACTAAGGTGTATTAATCACATTTAAATGGATGACATACAGATCAGGTTTGACGAAGATGTAATAATCACATTTAGATGGTTGATATACAGGTCAAGTTTGCCTAAGATGTAATAATCACATTTAAATGGATGATATACAGGTCAGGTTTGACTAAGATGTAATAATCACATTTAAATGGATGATATACAGGACAGGTTTTAATAAGATCCAATAATCGCACTTTGATGTTTGATATACAGGTCAGGTTTGACTAAGATGTAACAATTACACTTAAATGGATGATATACAGGTCAGGTATGACTAAGGTGTATTAATCACATTTAAATGGATGACATATAGATCAGGTTTGACGAAGATATAATAATCACATTTAGATGGTTGATATACAGGTCAAGTTTGCCTAAGATGTAATAATCACATTTAAATGGATGATATACAGGTCAGGTTTGACTAAGATGTAATAATCACATTTAAATGGATGATATACAGATCAGGTTTGACTAAGATCCAATAATCGCACTTAGATGTTTGATATACAGATCAGGTTTGACTAAGATGTAAAAATCACATTTAGGTGGTTGATATACAGGTCAGGTTTGACTAAGATGTAATAATCACAATTAGATGGATGATATATAGGTCAGGTTTGACTAAGATGTAATAATCATATTTAAATGGATGATATACAGGACAGGTTTGACTAATATGTAATAATCACATTTAAATGGATGCTATACAGGTCAGGTTTGACTAAGATGTACTAATCATATTTAGATGGTTGATATACAGGTCAGGTTTGACTAAGATGCAATAATCACATTTAAATGGATGATATACAGGTCAGGTTTGATTTGACTAAGATTTAATAATCACATTTAAATGGATGATATACAGGTCAGGTTTGACTAAGATGTAATAATTACATTTATATGGTTGATATATATACAGATCAGGTTTCCCTAAGATATAGTAATAACATTTAGATGGATTATATACAGGTCAGGTTTGACTAAGATGTAATAATCACATTTAAATGGATGATATATAGGTCAGGTTTGACTAACATGTAATAATCACATTTAGATGGTTGATATACAGGTCAGGTTTGACTAAGATGTAATAATCACATTTAGATGGATGATATACAGGTCAGGTTTGACTAAGATGTAATAATCACAATTAGATGCATGAAATACAGGTAAGGATTGATTTGAATAAGACGCAATAATCATATTTAAATGGATGATATACATGTCAGGTTTGCCAAAGATGTATTAACCACATTTAGATGGTTGATATACAGGTCAGGTTTGACTAAGATGTAATAATCACATTTAGATGGTTGATATACAGGTCATAGTTGTCAAAGATGCAATAATCCTATTTAATGGATGATATACAGGTCAGGTTTGACAAAGATGTAATAGGCGCATTTAGATGGATGATATACAGGTCAGGCTTGCCTAAGATGTAGTAATAATCACATTTAAAATGGATAATATACGGGTCAGGTTTGATTTGAATAAGATGTACTAATCACATTTAGATGGCTGGTATTCAGGTCAGGTTTTACTAAGATGTATTAATCATATTTTAATGGATGATATACAGGCCAGGTTTGACAAAGATGTAATAATCACATTTAAATGTATGATATGCAGGTCAGTTTTGACTAAGATGTAATAATCACATCTAAATGGATCATATACAGGTTAGGTTTGTCTAAGATGTAATAATCATAATTAAATGGATGATATACAGGCCAGGCTTGACTAAGATATAATAATCACATTTAAATGGATGATATACAGGTCAGGTTTGACTAAGATGCATTAATCAGATTTAAATGGATGATATACAGGTCAGTTTCTACTAAGATGTAATAATCACATTTAAATGGATGATATACAGGACAGGTTTGACTAATATGTAATAATCACAATTAAATGGATGATATACAGGCCAGGCTTGACTAAGATGTAATAATCACATTTAAATGGATGATATACAGGTCAGGTTTGACTAAGATGTTATAATCACATTTAGATGGTTCATATACAGGTCATGTTTGACTAAGATGTAATAATCACATTTAGATGCATGAAATACAGGTAAGGATTGATTTAAATAAGACGCAATAATCAGATTTAAATGGATGACATACATGTCAGGTTTGACAAAGATGTAATAATCACATTTAAATGGATGATATACAGGTTAGGTTTGAATAAGATCCAATAATCGCACTTAGATGTTTGATATACAGGTCAGGTTTGACTAAGATGTAACAATTACACTTAAATGGATGATTTACAGGTCAGGTATGACTACGGTGTATTAATCTCATTTAAATGAATGACATACAGATCAGGTTTGACTAATAAGTAATAATCACATTTAGATGGTTGATATACAGGTCAGGTTTGACTAAGATGTAATAATCACATTTAAATGGATGCTATACAGGTCAGGTTTGACTAAGATGTAATAATCATATTTAGATGGTTGATATACAGGTCAGGTTTGACTAAGATGTAAAAATCACATTTAGGTGGTTGATATACAGGTCAGGTTTGACGAAGATGTAATAATCACAAATAGATGGATGATATATAGGTCAGGTTTGACTAATAAGTAATAATCACATTTAGATGGTTGATATACAGGTCAGGTTTGACTAAGATGTAATAATCACATTTAAATGGATGCTATACAGGTCAGGTTTGACTAAGATGTAATAATCATATTTAGATGGTTGATATACAGGTCAGGCTTGACTAAGATGCAATAATCACATTTAAATGGATGATATACAGGTCAGGTTTGATTTGACTAAGATTTAATAATCACATTTAAATTGATGATATACAGGTCAGGTTTGACTAAGATGTAATAATTACATTTATATGGTTGATATATATATATATACAGATCAGGTTTCCCTAAGATATAATAATAACATTTAGATGGATTATATACATGTCAGGTTTGACTAAGATGTAATAATCACATTTAAATGGATGATATATAGGTCAGGTTTGACTAAGATGTAATAATCACATTTAGATGGATGATATACAGGTCAGGTTTGACTAAGATGTAATAATCACATTTAGATGCATGAAATACAGGTAAGGATTGATTTGAATAAGACGCAATAATCATATTTAAATGGATGATATACATGTCAGGTTTGCCAAAGATGTATTAATCACATTTAGATGGTTGATATACAGGTCAGGTTTGACTAAGATGTAATAATCACATTTAGATAGTTGATATACAGGTCATAGTTGTCAAAGATGCAATACTCCTATTTAATGGATGATATACAGGTCAGGTTTGACAAAGATGTAATAGTCGCATTTAGATGGATGATATACAGGTCAGGCTTGCCTAAGATGTAGTAATAATCACATTTAAAATGGATGATATACGGGTCAGGTTTGATTTGAATAAGATGTATTAATCACATTTAGATGGCTGGTATTCAAGTCGGGTTTTACTAAGATGCATTAATCATATTTTAATGGATGATATACAGGCCAGGTTTGACAAAGATGTAATAATCACATTTAAATGGATGATATGCAGGTCAGGTTTGACTAAGATGTAATAATCACATCTAAATGGATCATATACAGGTTGGGTTTGTCTAAGATGTAATAATCACAATTAAATGGATGATATACAGGCCAGGTTTGACTAAGATGTAATAATCACATTTAAATGGATGATATACAGGTCAGGTTTGACTAAGATGCATTAATCAGATTTAAATGGATGATATACAGGTCAGGTTTTACTAAGATGTAATAATCACATTTAAATGGATGATATACAGGACAGGTTTGACTAATATGTAATAATCACAATTAAATGGATGATATACAGGCCAGGTTTGACTAAAATGTAATAATCACCTTTAAATGGATGATATACAGGTCAGGTTTGACTAAGATGTAATAATCACATTTCGATGGTTTATATACAGGTCAGGTTTGACTAAGATGTAATAATCACATTTAGATGCATGAAATACAGGTAAGGATTGATTTGAAAAAGACGCAATAATCATATTTAAATGGATGATATACATGTCAGGTTTGACAAAGATGTAATAATCACATTTAAATGGATGATATACAGGTCAGGTTTGAATAAGATCCAATAATCGCATTTAGATGTTTGATATACAGGTCAGGTTTGACTAAGATGTAACAATTACACTTAAATGGATGATATACAGGTCAGATATGACTAAGGTGTATTAATCACATTTAAATGGATGACATACAGATCAGGTTTGACGAAGATGTAATAATCACATTTAGATGGTTGATATACAGGTCAAGTTTGACTAAGATGTAATAATTACATTTAAATGGATGAAATACAGGTCAGGTTTGACTAAGATGTAATAATCACATTTAAATGGATGATATACAGGACAGGTTTGACTAATATGTTATAATCATATTTAAATGGATGATATACAGGTCAGGTTTGACTAAGATGTAGTAATCATATTTAGATGGTTGATATACAGGTCAGGTTTGACTAAGATGCAATAATCACATTTAAATGAATGATATACAGGTCAGGTTTGACTTGACTAGGATGTAATAATCACATTTAAATGGATGATATACAGGTCAGGGTTGACTAAGATGTAATAATCACATTTATATGGTTGATATACAGATCAGGTTTGCCTAAGATATAATAATAACATTTAGATGGATGATATACAGGTCAGGTTTGACTAAGATGTAATAATCACATTAAAATGTATGATATACAGGTCAGGTTTAACTAAGATGTAATAATCACATTTCGATGGTTGATATACAGGTCATGTTTGACTAAGATGTAATAAACACATTTAGATGCTTGAAATACAGGTAAGGATTGATTTGATTAAGACGCAATAATCACATTTAAATGGATGATATACAGGTCAGGTTTGACAAAGATGCAATAATCACATTTAAATGGATGATATACAGGTCAGGTTTGACTAAGATCCAATAATCGCATTTAGATGTTTGATATACAGGTCAGGTTTGACTAAGATGTAACAATCACATTTAGGTGGTTGATATACAGGTCAGGTTTGACTAATAAGTAATAATCACATTTAGATGGTTGATATACAGGTCAGGTTTGACTAAGATGTAATAATCATATTTAAATGGATGATATACAGATCAAGTTTGACTAAGATGTAATAATTACATTTAGATGGTTGATATACAGGACAGGTTTGATAAAGATTTTATAATCACAATTAAATGGATGATATACAGGTCAAATTTGCCTAAGATGTAATGACCACATTTAGATGCATGATATACAGGTCAGGTTTGACTAAGATGTATTAATCACATTTAGATGGATGAAATAAAGGTCAGGAATGACTTGACTAAGATGCAATAATCACATTTAAATGGATGATATACAGGTCAGGTTTGACTAAGATGTACTAATTAAATTTAGATGGTTGATATACAGGACAGGTTTGATAAAGATTTTATAATCAAAATTAAATGGATGATATGCAGGTCAGGTTTGACTAAGATGTAATAATCACATTTAGATGAATGATATACAGGTCAGGTTTGACTAAGATGTAATAATCATATTTAGATGGTTGATATCCAGTTCAGGCTTGTCTCAGATAATAATAATCACATTTAGATGGCTGATATACAGGTCAGGTTTGACTAAGAAGTAATAATCACATTTAGATGGTTGACATACAGATCAGGTTTGACTAAGATGTAATAATCACATTTAGATGAATGATATACAGGTCAGGTTTGACTAAGATGTAATAATCACATTTAAATGTATGATATACAGGAGAGGTTTGACTAATATGTAATAATCACATTTAAATGGATGCAATGCAGGTCAGGTTTGACTAAGATGTAATACTCATATTTAGATGGTTGATATACAGTTCAGGTTTGACTAAGATGTATTAATCATATTTAGATGGTTGATATCCAGGTCAGGCTTGTCTCAGATAATAATAATCACATTTAGATGGCTGATATACAGGTCAGGTTTGACTAAGAAGTAATAATCACATTTAGATGGTTGACATACAGATCAGGTTTGACTAAGATGTAATAATCACATTTAGATGAATGATATACAGGTCAGGTTTGACTAAGATGTAATAATCACATTTAAATGGATGATATACAGGAGAGGTTTGACTAATATGTAATAATCACATTTAAATGGATGCTATACAGGTCAGGTTTGACTAAGATGTAATAATCATATTTAGATGGTTGATATACAGTTCAGGCTTGACTAAAAAGTAATAATCACATTTAAATGGTTGATATACAGGTCAGGTTTGACTAAGATGTAATAATCACATTTTGATGGATAATATACAGGTCAGGCTTGACTTAGAAGTAATAATCACATTTAGATGGTTGACATACAGATCAGGTTTGCCAAAGATGTAATAATCACATTTAGATGGTTGATATATAGGTCATAGTTGTCTAAGATGCAATAATCATATTTAAATGGATGATATACAGGTAAGGTTTGACAAAGATGTAATAGTCGCATTTAGATGGATGATATACAGGTCAGGTTTGCCTAAGATATAATAATCACATTTAAATGGATGATATACGGGCCAGGTTTGAT